>NW_004624837.1:7386218-7430790 GCF_000247695.1 Heterocephalus glaber | reverse complement strand
GCACCATGAGCAAAATTTTTGCTGTTAACTAAGTAATTATTTCTGATTTCATTTTTCCCAGATCCTCTTTTGTTGGCAGTTCAGAGAGTCCAGGTGGTTGAGTATCAGATTGCTCCATCTCATTTCCCTTTGGAGTTGCTGTAGGTGATCCAGAAGTCTGTTTTTGAGACTTGTTTATGGGTCTTCTCATTTCCACGGGAGGTGGTGCTTCTGGAGCCCATGCAGCTCACCTTCTTGGCCCTAGGAACTTGGGATGGCAGCGGGGGAGCTTCCTCCTGGGTTCTGGGACCAGCTCAGCTTCTCTGCCCTAGGAGCCTGGGATGGAGGCGGGGAGCCTCCTTCTGGGTGCTGGGACCAGCTCACTTTCTCTGTCAGTAACTGCTTCTTAAATGGTAGCTTAAAACAAAATCTAACCAATTAGATCTAAGTGGTTTGGGGTTTCTGGTTTCTATTATTTTTATCTTACCATTTATTTTAATTATTCATCTTATTTATTATTTATTTTGTCCTGATTCTTTTGTTTTTCTAACCTGATACATTCAACTTACAGCTATATTTCCCATCATTTTATTTCGTATTTTGGTAGGTTAACTAAAGGTCAATTTGGCATGCCTGGCTGAACTGAGTCAGGGTGGTTCTGGGTGTGGAAGACCCACCTGAGAATGGCACGAAGGTGAACAGTAGGGGAAGATTGCATGCTGTTGATTTTCCAGGAGAAGCTTGCTACTGCTGGTTTTCCTGATACGAACTCAGCTGTTCTCATCTTCAAGGAGCTTGGGTCCTCATTGTCACTGGTGATCACTGCTGCTCTTTTCAGGGGAGCTCTGGTCTTTGCCTTGAGCATCGCTTCCTGGCTTCAGTGCAGACCTCTCAGCCTGGTGGTACAGACCCTTCACCCCACCAGTCCAAACTTTTTAGCTTCCACCACTGGCCCTTGGGCCTTCCCGGTGCAGATCCTTGATGTGGACTTGCATGAGACATTGCCATGGGCTCTAGGCCTCTGGCTGGACTCCTGCTAGATGTTGCCATGGATCCAGGCCTTGGGCTGGATTTTTTGGATCTCTAGACTGTGGACAGATCTCTTGTACTTCTCTGCACTTGACTTTTTGAATATTATAGAATAATCCTATAAATTATGTGTCCTGTATTAAATCTATTCCCTTGCAAACCCTGTCTACAACACTTATTGTAATATCTGTATCATGGTATAAAAAGTGCACTGTATTGTAGTTATAATGTTTTCCTTGACAATGTAGATTATGTAGATATTATCGAGTGAAAATTCAAAAAAACAAACCAAATACAGTCACACCTTACTTTCAACACTCTGATCACTTCCCTTCATACTAATCATGTCATTGGAAACCCCTACCATGTAATACAAGACACATTTCATCAGGTCCTGATTATCTCTGATGTAATTTTCTTCAGTTCACTTCTCCCCTCCTCCATCACTCTCCTAACTCACCGTGTTCTAGGCCCTTCATGCTTCTGGAACACCCCAAGTGCATTGTCATCTCAGAGTATTTGCACTTGTCTTTCTTTCTCCTAAACAGCTCATCCCGATAATTTGGACAGTCCGCTCTTTGACTTCAATCCGAAATGCCACACACCACTCCAAAGGCCTTCTATGATTAACCCATAAAATGGAGTATATCTACCTTTTCATTCATGTCCTTCCTTGTTTCCCTTTGCAATACTTATCATTCATAGACATTATGTTACAGGTGTGTGTGTGTGTTTGTGTGTGTGTGTGTGTTGCTTTTTATCAAGCCTAGGAGCTCACTACCATAAAGCAAGGACTCTACCACTGAACCATACCTCCAACTCCTTGAGTTAATTTTTTTTATTTATAGCATCTTCACTGAGCACCATGAAAGTAGGGAATTAGCTTTGTCATAATGACTAAATGAGCCATTGCTTCAGTCAGTTAAAGTTCACCAGAGAAGTTGAAGAGTTACACAATTTATAAAGACAAAATTACTTTGTTAAAGATGTGCATTTTGCTTATTCACCTAGAAATTACTCTTTACTGATAAAATCACCAGGAATTTTCAGCACAAGTTTTAATATCTTAATGTCCACTCAGGCCTCTGCTCTGGGGCTTGCCCTGCCCTTCCCAGTCCTTAGTAGGGTAGAGAAGAAGAAGTACCCTTAACAGACACCAGGTAAGATGGCTGCAGATTCTCCTTTCCCAATCACTGGACAAACTGCTCAATTCTTTTCCAGAGCAGGGAAGAACTAAGACTTCTAGTCCTAGAAACACCTAACAAAACACCTAACAAAGACTCATTGTATTACACAATCCCTGCTAACAATTTAGATTTATCAACAGTATTGGTCCAAGCTCATTTGCTTCTGATCTATTTTTTTTAATTTCACAATTTCTTTTTTTGTCTATAATGAATTTTAATGAACAATCTTACTCCCTGTCCAGAAAGGAGTCAACTCAGTGCAAAGAAAAAACCCTTATCTTGCTTTGGAAAGAAGAAAATGGGTATTTCTGCTCTTTATCTGCTACCCAGGAGATGATCAAATAGTCCCCCAAAGTTCAAAATGTTACTTCTGGTTTTGGAATATACAGAAGCAGCTTCTGATGGGCCAATTCAGATCACAGAGAATGAATAGGTGGAACCACTATGCAGGGAGACTTCTTTGGAAATTTCTTCTATTCAACTCTTGAAAATTGTTCATGATTGTATACAAAGGTTGTAACATCTCAACAACCTCTGCTATTCTATCTCAGGCTAGAATAGCTAGGCTTCTAAGAGGCATTGATGTTGTCAGGAGCAAGAGCAGAAGTAACATTGGCTCCCCAAGGTAGGACCTTAATAACTTAAGGGCTTTTTAATGATCTGTACAGTGCTGTTTTCATTTTCCACAATAGATGGCCCTTTCTATACTTGGAAGATCTGACAGCAGAACAAAAACCAACTGCCTGTTTTCTTGGTAGATTAATTGGTAACACTTCCCCTCACCCTCCCAAGATTTGGCTGAGGTTCCTTGGAATCTAAACTGCCCACTGGCCTTCACTGATGGCAACCACCATGGCAATGATTGACTGATTATGAATGACAAAGTATACTTTATTTATTTGTTGTTTTACAAGGTTCTGAGTATGTCCTAAAACTTCAAAGCCTGTGATATCTGTGGCCCTGTGGGCATTAGATGTGTACATTAATCCAGCAGCAGTTCTATTTAGGGTAGCCATATTGAATATAATTTCCCAATAGTCCAGCTCTACCCCTTCCCTAGAGACCAGCATCATTATCTTATCACCTCTCCCTTAAGGATTACCTAGCCATTGGTGGGCATTGACAACAATGTGGATTTCTAAGGGTTTAGTTAACACAAGCACATACCCAACAATTCCACTGTTAGTTATTACGAATTCATTTGGCCAACATACCACAATGGCAAGTCCACCAATAATCTAAAGGCCAGTCAAGGGTTGACTATTGTTTTTCTGACGGTTACTGCAGTTTCACCTACCTCAGTGGCATACTGAAAGCCTTTGATTATAAGTAGTGTTGCCTTTTCTCATTCCTCCCTACTCGTAATCTACCTGATGCTGAGCAACGTTATTAACATGTTGGCATATAATTGTTGCCTATGGTATAGAGGTCACTCAGAACATTGGCACAAGCTACGTACACCATTATGTGGGGATCTTTCACAAAAGGGCATAAGAAGCTGGTGGTCTACACCAGTGGCAGGCCCCTGTGCCTCCAAGGGATGATGCAGCACTCCATCCCAGTCCCTAGGGTCTGGGAAGTTGGGTTAGGGCCAGCTTGGCTGACAGGCCCACTGACCTGGCTGTCTCCTTCTGGCCTCCACTTCAACTCAATCCTCTCCCAGGACATTCTTCTGGCACATTAGCCTCACCAAGAGTTTGAGGAGTGCCTTCTGGGAGTTCTAAGAGGCTCAGGCCTCATGCTAGAGATGCCCATCAGCCACCACCTGAGTCCGAGTCCCAATGCGTGGGTTTTGAAGGGCCTGTCACAGTAGAAGTCGGGGGGCCAAGGACAAGTGTGCTGAGCAGGAAGAGCCTTCTTCCATCACCAGGCCACCATCACCTCTGCCAGTGCCTGCTGTGGCTTCTGCAATTGTTCCTGGCACTCAGGGGAGGAAGGAGGCAGGAAAAAGAGAGACATTACTTTTATTTCTATTCAAGCTAATATGAAGTAACAGTCAGATATTACCCAGAGATTCTCCTGTTCCACACCACTCTACATGACCTTCTTCTGAAGATCAAACTTAAGAGATCAGTTTCCCAGGGCACACTCAATTTTGGAGTGTGACTCACACATGCTAATGATTGTAAAGTACTTGGCATGCCGGTAGTCCTTGGGGAGTTTTTGTTAGCCTGTAAAAGTTTCCCTCTGCAAAGATTTAGAAGAATTTCAAACTCTAGCTGGATGGACATTACAGACCTTAAAAAATAAAATTGGGACACTTCCCAGACACTAGTTAATAAAGCATTATCATTTAAAGAAAGAACTGGATTATAGCTCTCAGAACTACTACTAGCTAGCACTGACTCAACAATTATGTGCACAATACTACGCTGAATATTTTTATGTTTTATTGAAATATCCAAGCAACTCAAAGGACAGCTACTGGTATCTCTTTCATAGATGAGGTACAGAGAAGCCAAGTTCTTGTTTAAATTCCTGTGGCTAACATATAAGTGAATGCACTGTGTTGAAAAGTATACTCCTAAATTCATGTCTCCTTGGAACCTCAGCATACAGCGATTTGCAAATATGGTATTTATAGATGTAATTATTTCAAATGAGATCATACTGAATACTGGGCCCTAAATCCAATGACTAGTGTCCTTATAAGAAGACTGTATTAAGACAAGGACACAAAAGTCCATGTGACAATGGAGGTAGAGATTAGAGTGATACACTTACAAAACAAGGAATGATAAAGCCACCATAAATTAGGAGAGAGGTATGGATTAGATTCTCCCTCAGGACCACCAAAAGGAACTGACCAGGTGACGTTTTGATTTCAGAATTCTGACCTTCACCACTCTACAAGCTGAATAATCTTGCCAAAGTTATCGAAATGTTTCCATTTTTGTTAACAGGGAATAATAAAAATCACATCATTCTATTATTTTGAGGGTCAAAAGACATAAGATATGTACAATACTTGGCAGGAGGAGATGCTCCTTGTTAGTTCTCTTCTAATAAATTATTTTCACTACAGACCTTTAAGCCATCCTTTGCGAATTGCTTATTCCCCTTTTCTGCTCAAGACCAATGGTGATGTTCATTTTTAGTACCTCATATCCTACTGAGTTGTGATTTTATATTTCCATAGTCACATGCGCATTAGTTTATATTTAATGGTGTTGCCATGTATAATGTATTTCTTATGAGTATTCTATTGAAATAATTTTAAGCATTGAAAAATAGTGATCTTCAATGTGTGAGCAGTGGTGCTTACCGTTCTGTTCCATGAGCACAGGTCTTAGACTGAATTTGAGATGGGAGACTGGATGCTGCTATTTAAACCTAGAATCCTGACATGATTTCTATTTGTCCCACTGTGCAGCTGTCTCACGACAATATGTAAGTCAGATGTTTAATGACAGGCATTTGTTGACAATCATGGCCCTTAAACAAAAGCCACTTGCTACATTTACTGCTATCAGAAATTAACTTTAACTCTAGATGAAAAATTAGCTGCATTAGACTAATTGTGAGGCAGTTGATTTCTAATGGATTGTGAACCCTAAATTTTATTGTTTGTGACCATATGTAAAATCTAGAAGCATAATTTGTACAAAAGATAGAAATTTCCTTTGTACTTTACCAATAGAAAATAGATCCTGAATAAATAAATGTGGGAAAAAAGAAAGGAAGAAGGAGAGAGAGAGAAGGAAAGGAGAGAGTCAGAGAAAATGATACAGGGAGAAAGCCAGAAGGAGACAGGGAGGAAAGGAGAAAGACACAGGGAGAGAAGCCTGTATTTTAGAACTTAACGGCTTGCTAGTTATATAAAGCAAACATTCATAGCTATTTATCTATCTCCATTTTGATATCAGACTCATTCAGATCTGGTGTTCTCATCCTAGCTGGGGGGTGAGATCCTCTAGGGAATATCTCTTATTTTATTTCTGTCCTCCTCTTGCCAGGAATTGGAACAACTCACTCCATATTACTCTTTCCAGATTTCTGGACTGCCTCAGCCTCAGGGGGACACAGATAAAGGCACACTAGATGAGGGTTGGGAGATCTGAGATCCACTTCCACCACCGCTAACAATTGCGCAACCTCTGACAACACGCCTCATCTTCTTTCCCTGGGACTTCATGCTTTTATATTTTCATTGAGAGGGCAGGACTAGATGATCATTATAATGTTATGATGACAAAGAGTGTTCGGATTTATATTTACTTTTTACAGTCCTTCCCTGATCATGAAGACAGAAATACAATCTTCATTAAGGACTTTTGATTGTATTTTAACTTTCACACAAAGAAAACCTTTTCTTTTTCTCCCAAAGTAAATGTTTATAATTTTAGGATGGGACTAATTTAAGAAGTTTTAATTCATCATCAACAAAAGATTCTATTCGTATCTATTTAATAATCACATCTGAAAGAAATATGTACAATGTACAAAACCTCCTTTGTCTTATAATTGCTTAAATATCAAACAGATTAGAACCATATTTTGTTAGTGTGCATTCTTTTCACTTTTTCTGAAGGATCCAGTATTAAAGTGAGGTATCACATTTCCAAAAGGATGGGTTTCGACAGTGAAGATTGGCTACAGCCTCGGGGCTAATTATGACAGAGCCGCCATTGCCTATACATTGACTTCCTCCGTCCTCTCTTCCCTTGATAAGAGGAGCCCAAGTAGGTTTGACTAAAACACCAAGAATACTTCCACTGGGAGAGTAAGAACCCTGTCCCAGTTCTGATCCAAACCACAGTAATGTTGTTCTCCTCCTCTCCAACTCCCCTCACTCCACTTATCTCTGGAGTCTCATGTGGCCCGGTTCTGACTAGCTGATGAAAAGAAGGTATGCAGGACACAGGCTTCCAAGAACTGTTGTTCTCTTGATTAACAAAGTAACATAACAGACTCGCTGGTATTGCTCTATTCATGCACCTCTCTTTATGCCTAAAGAATAGACATAAGCTTTCAATGTACTGTAATTGTCTTGTGCCAATAAAGTAATAAAGACAAGGATAAAAGCTAATCTAGCAATGATGAGCCCTGTGAACTGACCACAACGAACTGCTGCAACAGGCTTCAGTGGTTACTTCTTGACTTTGTTCCATGTCAGACAGATTCATATCTTACTTGTTTTAGTCACTGTAGTTTTGTTGTATGTTACTTGTAGCTGAATGCACAGCCTAAGCAATACAACAGCCAACGTTAGACAGAGATACTTACCTAATCATGAGAATAAGGCTGAACTTCTGAGCAGTTCCAGGTCTTTGACTGGTTATATTAAGACGTCTAAAGGTCAAACACTACATACTCCATGTTTAAAAGAATAACACAATTCATTGCAACTAGAGGAAAGCAAGAATGTATGGTTTTGGTAACCTAGTGTAATTAATATCAAACACAAAATCGTATCTCCAATCTGTAATGACCCTTTCCAGCTCTGATGTTCTGGGGGAATAGTATTTTTGAGCTTCTAATGCCTAAATGTGCTTTCTTAAAGTTGGTTTCTTCATCTCCTCTTGAGGAACGTTGTGATACAGAGTTTCACTAAGTGACCGATGTTTTTCATTTCCAGCTCTCTCCTAAATAGTATGATTTTAACCAGCTCATTGAGCTACACTCATTAAGGTTCTAGCAGGAGGCAACTGTGTTGTTCCACATCCCCTATTGAAACTCATTCTTTTGGTCCTTCTTCCTTGTTGCTGGGCAAAACTTTCCAGAATAGCTTTTTAAGATGTGAAACCATAATTTCATTTTTCTAATGTGATTAGGTATTAGTATCTTCTGATTCTGTTACAAAACCAAATGCTTCTTTCAGGGGATGCCCTTGGTGACCCTCCTGCTGGGGCCCAGTTGCTGCTCCTTACACTAGGAGTACTTCCTCTGGCTAGCTACATGTGATTGCTCTCAAGCCGCTGGCCTCTGGCAAACCATCCTCTCCAAGTAGTCTTTTCAGGAAAAAGTCCACCTCCCCCAAGGCACTGCTGGTCCGTACAAAAGTCATACCTGTGCTCCACTGCTTGTGGAGGTTCATCCTGCCCCTGCTAAAATGCTCTCTGTTCTCTTGGTTTTTGATTTTTACAGATGTAATCCAGGTTATAATCTCTGCTTTCTTGAATTTTAGAACTTCTAGGCCAAGGATTTGTCATGGCTTTCTTGAAGCCTGGCTCTTGATCTAAGAAATGGGGCTCAATGAGCCAAGAACATGGAGAACTCCCTCACACTCTATTATGGACTGAATACGTCACCCTAAAATGTATATACTGAAGCCCTGATCCCTAATGTGATAGTATTGAAGTAAGGCCTTAGGGAAGTGTGAATGCGCTGGAGTGGGGGAAGAATGGCTCCTCAGTAGCTTTTTAAAAACAGGAAGAGGAAAAAACATGAGCTCACCCCCACCCCTCGCTTCTTTCCCTCTCCCTCCCTTCATGCTCTCTTAACAAAAAACAGAAACAAACAAGGCCACATAAGGACAAACTCAGGAAGGAAGAGGCCCTCACTAAGAACCCGACTGTGCTGGCCGCCTGATCTCAGACTTCTTCTACCTTCAAGAATCATGACAATAAATGTTTTATATGTAACTCACCCAGTCTATTGTATTTGTTATGGCAGCTAGAACTAAGACACTCTCCTATTCCTTGCCTTAGTGAATTCTTTGATGTAGTCTGAACCAATCTTTTTTTTAATAGTTTTGTTTTGTTTTTTGCCACTTCTTTTGTAAATGATCCATCTTGCTTTAGCTGTGGGAGTTCTTGGCATTTATTGTTCTCAGCTTTGGAACCTTGGCTTGAACTCTTCCTATATTTTGATATCCTGTTACCTTTCTCCAAATGCTGTTTCTATGATAGGGCATTGGAAAATGAAAGTTGAAGTTCATCTAAAAATCAATGTAACTTCTAGCATCCAAAGAATGAACTTTGAGAAACTATTCATCCAGGCCTATTCTTATCATTTAGTTTTGTTAAAAGGAAAGGACACTCACAAGACGTTTTGCTCAGTGAAGCTTCCAGAGGAATTTTTACTGCCTGAGACTGAGAAGTAGACTCTTGTGCAACTATGAATTGCTTTAAAATCCAATGGATTAAAGAAATGCTTGATAAAATGACTTTTTCAAATACATAGAATTTATTTTTTGTAGAATAATCTCCCATTTTCAATACGTATGTCATCTAGATTAAGAAGGCTTATATTTTCACTAGTACATAGATTCATGATTTATAGAAGCGAACTGCTAACAAAAACAGTTGATTCATCTGTTTAATACAAATGTACAAATGTACAACATTATCCAACTGAGAAAACAAAATCCATTGAAAGGCTCAAAATTGATTATAAGCAACACTGTATGTCTTTATAAAACATGTAACATGAGGTTCCATACATAAGGGAGTACTAAAAAATTGTTTGAACTAATTAGTCTCTTGATAGAAGCTTAAAAGACAGTGCTGACAGACACTAAGGTTTAGAGATTGGCTATCATCCAGGATATGAAGTTTCATGGCTGTGTCTCGAAGCAAAATTTGATGCTAATAAAAGTAATTGCTAAAGCAAAATTATATCTATTAAATATGGCTCCCTATTGGACTCATACTACAAAATTGGAGATCATTCCTTCAGGTAAGAGAAATCTGTCAAAATTAAACTCGTTAATAATACCTCTAAAATAAGCAGCCTAGGGTTAAAGAAAGAAATTACTGGTCCCAGTGATATGACTCAAAATGATATACTCTGAAATAAAAATAATTTAATCAAATTAGCACTATCAGGTGAGATCGAGATAGCCAAGTAGCTTTGATAGTTTGATAGTAGCAAATGTGAATCCTTTTTAATTTGTTTAAATTTCAAATATTCCCTTTCTTTTCTCCAAATATCCTTTTGGTATAACCATCCTGTTTGGCTTTTTTTTGCTCCATTTTGATGTCTATCCTTCCAACATCTCAAACTTCAACTTTCTGCCTCATGTTCAGTTTTCTCAGAGTCTTGTCAAGGATCATTGTTTATCTGATAAATAATTTCGTGTTAAACTGTTAATGGTAATAATTTCACATCAAGATGTTAATAGCAATATTAAAATTATTAGCAGAACTTTATACCATTTTACACTATTTGGCACATTTGTGGTTTTTATTTTTTCTAGTTTAAGTGCCTTCTATAAAGATTAGGCTAGATAATAAAAATTTCATCTGCTTTCCATGCAAGCCGGAAAAGAGGATGTTTTGGAACAGTTGTCCTTTGGGTAGGATGTTCAGTGTATTTATATGGAGCACCAGCTCTGCTAGAAAGACCTGGGTGATCAGCACTAGGGGGTGAGGGGCTGAGAGCACAGACTCTGGAGTTAGAAGATGAAGCCCAACCCTCACTCCACCACTCACTTGCTGCAGAATGTAGAAGCCACTTCTTTCCATGTCTCTATGGCCCAATGAATTCTACTTAAAACATTAAAAGCTATAGATTATGGAAAGAGAGGAAAATCTAGGTGTATTTAGAAGCAGAAGGGGAATTACTGAGAGAGAATATAGATGTTCCAAGAAAAAGAGAATGATTAAAGGATCCAATTGTTTCCGAAGTTCAGGAAAAACACTCTAGAAAGGACTTTGTTTTGTTTTTGTTCTGGAGAGGTGTAAGATTGGAAGAAATGCAAAACGTTGGGTTGAAATACAAAGATCTCAGCTGAATTTTGAGTGAGCATATGCTATGGAGTTAAGGGAAAAGAGGAAGGAAATCTGAAATGGCCTTTGGGTAAGGTAAGTCCAAAGAAAGGCGGGATTGATGGATAGTAAAGGGCATCCTACTAACCTGAGCTTAGCCAGGTGACTCTTGGTTCATCTTTCCCATTCTTGCAGGCTTATCTTCCTCAAATGTAAAATCTAGATGTTGAACTGTGAGTTTCAAATCCACTGCCAACTGCAGAATTCTAGAACAATTGATGACTCAGACCCCACCACAGAATAGTAATAGGCCAGTCAAAGTTGATCAGGATGAAACTGCAAGGAGTAAATCAGGGCCAAAAATAAATGTGCTCATTGGCTGATTTGAAGTTGCTATGTGGGATGCTTATGGATCTTTGTTGAGTTCAGAAAAATCACTCCTCCAGCTGTTTTGAGTGAGGACAAACTCCACCTGTGCTGACAAGCTGCTGACCAGCCCCGCCCTGACAGGTGAGCCACACAAAGGTTCCGAAGGTGCAGAGTAGCATTTTGGATGATTGGCTGACATGCGCGGGGTCACATCCCACTGGTGCAAGCCTGTAACCTATAATGCCCGTATTAATTCACCTGCATGGGGGCCGCAGTACCCACAATCACCTCCTTTTTGCAAGTGAGGAAAAATGCCCTGACATCAATTATGTTGCTTCCAAATGATATAATTAGTTAGTGACAGAATCCTGGCTTGAAATAATCATAAGTAGACATATTGCTTTGTAGATATGAGGCAGCAGAAAATGAACTGACAGGTAGTTTCGTACAGGTTTATTTCTCACATAAAATAAACCTGGGGGTAGCCTTTCCAAGACACTATGGAAGTTTTACATTTTTAGGGACACAGAATCCTTCCATTTCTTGCTGTAATGAATATGTCTTGTGAACATGGATTGTGTCCTAAAACTTTGATCATAGAAAAAAGGACTGCTGAAGCTTCAGCAGCTACATTTGCTTTCCAGGAAAGCAAAAAAGAGGTGAGAGCATCTTTGTATTTTGAGGATGTTTATTGGCCAAAAACTATAATTCCCAGCTATATCTCATGGTCAAAACTTAACATAGTAACTATACCCCTAGCTCCAAAGGAGACTGGAAAATGTATTTCCTTAGCTGTATAAGAATGTGGCTGACTGAAAATTGGTGTTCCATAACTCAAAGCAGTAAGTTCTAGATTCTTACCCAGTACCTTTCTTTGGTTTTTTGGTCTATTTTTTTTTTTTTTTTTTTTGGTACCAGGGATCGAACTCAGGACCTTGTGCTTGCAAGGAAGGCAGCAGAACCACTGAGCTAAATCCCCAGTCCCATAATTGGTGTTCTAATAACTAAGGAATAAGTGTAGAGTGAATCCTAGAAGATAACTTGCATTCTGCTAGTATTTTGTTTTGCCAGATCCATGTGGATCAGCTAAGGCTCTGTTCTAGTCCCACCTTCAGGCAGGAATTCAGGCTGACAAAGCCTCAATTATCTGGAGGGTAGATGGTGGCTGGGGACAGGGAAGGGGCACATGTCACTTCTGGCCAGTAGTGTTTCCACGGCCACATCTGATATCCAGGAGGTAGGGAAATCAATCTTCATCCTGTGCTTTAAAAGACAAGAATCAGACTCTAAACAGGTCTGATGACAACTGGAAAGACTCTTCAGAGAATCAGTCCCACTGCGATTGTGGATCAAGATCTTAAAGAGACATAAAAATGACTACTGGGGAAAGATCAACATAGCACAGGCATGGGCAGCTCTCCAAAAAGACAATTGGAGTGCTCTTTATAATTATCTAATTATTAGTTTAAAATGCAGCTTTCTAGACATGACCCAAAGTGAGTTTTAAACATCTCAGAAGATCCTCAAGCAAATGACAAGTCAAACTCCATAACAGTTATTAGGATAGTCAAATTAAAAATAAAAATTCAGCCCAAATCAAATGCTAATTCGGCATATTTTCGATATGATGAATACTGGGTTGCTTTGAAGATGGGAGATGAAAATCAATCTTTTCAGTTATGAAACCCTATTATAAATTCAAACAACAAAATAATTCTTGTTTATTCTAGATTTGAGAAGACTGTTAAAAAACAATTACCCTTTCTTGCTGATCTAGTAACTAATTCTGAAAGGTAGAAAGTGGTTATAATTACTAGCTTTGGTATTAGCAGACTCATATTTGAATCAGTCATTTCTTGTGCAAATTTGGGCAAATGTATCCCCTAGTCTGAGGCTCAGTTTCCTTAAAACAGGAATACTGTTGCCTTTCTTACAGTTTTGTTATGAAAATTAAATGCAATAATACTGGTGAAGTGGGCCAGGGATTTAGCTCAGTGGTTCCACTGCCTGCCTCGCAAGTGCAAGGTCCTGAGTACCAATAATAATCATCATCATCATCATCATCATCATCCTAGTGAATTACTTGATTAGTACAACTAACAAGAGGAAGAATTAATTAGTAGCTAAAAGACTTTTATCAATGGTCATTGTTAAGCTATTGGATAATCTAAAGATTCCTGAGCACTAGCATAAGATAATTACATGTTATGCAACCACATATTGGCCATTTATGTAAAATGCTGTGCTGCACATAAAAGCTTTATATTAATTTAAAATAGTAAACTACTTCTTTAGGCTGTAAAGAAAGACACCCAGGATAGACTATCATTAGACTGCAAAAGTTCATTGATTAGGTAAACATTTTTCTCTGTGGCATTATTCTTGTGATCTTAGAAAATCCTTGGTATACATGAATGTATATCATCTTGTTTAGCAAATCTGCATTATGGGTGAAAGAAAATAAAAGCTCTGGATACTTTTTTGAGATGTAAAATAGAGTAAAGAGTCAGCAGAAAGAAGTAAAAGCAGCTCTTCTCTGGACAAAGTGATGAATTGAATCAAGAACCATGTAACCAGAATGGAGACTAAAAGAGTTCTGCCATAGCATGTGTATCCATGAGTCTCCACCCAATTCACTGGTATCAAATCTGCGGCAAATGGCAAGAGAAACCATTCAGACCTTGAAGCACAGCCAGTTCTGCAACATCCAAGCTGGATGCCATCTCCCAACTGTGCTCAGCCGGCCATCCCATTACAATGGCTGATAACAATGGCCAGATATCTCACCAGCTGCTGCTCTCTAAGCTAAAATGGGCTGGCTGTAGGCCGGCAGATGAGATTTGATGAAAAACCACTGAAGGAGAAACTTAAATAGTGCCATAAAAATTGTTGTTGACTGTGAGAAGACAATCAGAGCTGGCAAAGGAGCCAACGGTAGGTGAGTGCAGCGGTTTGACAGTAATTAGAGATGAAGAGCTCAGTTCCAGGAAAAGCCATAGGGCACCAATAAGCAAAGGAGCAAGCAGAGGTGGATTCGAAGCAAATGGAGCAGGCCCTGGTGTGTTTTGGGGCACTGGCAAAGGAGCCAGCGCTTGGGTTCATGTGGTTGTTTGTTTCTGTAACATTTTTGTAAGTGTGGCATTTTAAGAGTAGTTGGTAGAGATCACAGTCTTCCCACCCTATTTGGCCTCCTTCATGAGGAGGGTGGTAGAGTGATCATGGGCATTTTTACAATCCAGGGAAGTTGAGTTGGAGACATTTAGGATGAGTTTAGAGAGAGATACATTGATCTCTTCTGTCTATATTTGAGTTCTTCCTCACTGTTCTGGTGCAGAAGAACCAGGAATAACCGTCTGCCTGTTCGCTGGACTCACCCAAAGCCTTAACATAAAGCTGTTTCTTTAGAAACGTGCCGTACAAGGGGTTTGGAAGAATGCTGGCAGTAGAAGCCAAAGAAGTGAGGCTGTGGGAACCTCACTTTGTTTGATATGCAGAATTTCAGGTGCAGGATTCACCTCTTAGAAATTCCTAGTTAAAATGGAAATTGTCAATTGTCATTTACATTATCTTTAAATATTTTATAATAAAAGTATACTATGATGAAAACACCATACATTTTAATGGAAATTGTAAGAGTAAAATTTATAAATTCCTATGATTGTGGACCCCAACTTTGTATTGCTGGTTTATAATACAGCAAACAGTAAATATGTCTGTGAATCAAATCTTATTTTTTAATAAAAAATTGCCTCAGCCATATTGAAGGAAAATAAATCTTTCTAGATTTTCTGTATCAAATCCTATAAAGCACATCATGTGAAGAGGCAATTAATGAATTTGCAGTTATAACATGCAGGAAGCAAGTTTTATAGTTTTATTATAGGTCCATAAATAATAAAAATATTTGGTTATATTTTGTGATGACTTTCCTGTTCGAAATAAACATTCATTTGTGCCTAATTTTATATATTTTTTTAATTTAAGAGGACTCCTTTTAACACTTAGCTAACTATTGCTGTCAGCATTTTCATCCTGTTAGAATTTCCGTTCCCCAAACAGGCCTAAAAGAGCCTGATCCCCATTAATAAAACTAGTGTTTTCTTAAGAGAAATATTTATATATATGTCATTATACATCTTTTATATTCACTATATATTTTATATTCATTACATATTTACACATATGTCATTATATATCTTTTACATTTTATTTTAGTATGATATGTATTGAAAAATGCCCAAGTACTTTGATAAATTTCCCTAAGTTTCACAAACTGTATATACACCAATACCCCATAGAAAATTAGCAGAATCTCAGATTCTCCCACGATATTCTTTTCTCCCTACCAAGGGAAGTCACTGACATGATTCAGTGTAATGCCATAAATTACTTTTATGCATTTCTGAACTTTAAATAAACGAAAAATCATGCAATATGTAGTCATTTGTGTCTGACTTCTTACTCCCGACATTATGTTTGTGAGATTCATCCTCATCATGTGTGTGGTTGTGGTATGATTATTCTCATAGCTATGTAGCATTCTATTCTATGTATCATAATTTATTTATGAGTTCTATAGTTGATAGGTATTTGAATAGTCTCCAGTTTGGGACAGGATGCTGTTCTGAATATTCTTGCACATGTACAAGTGCATGTATGCCATTCAGTTGGGTATATATGCAAGACTGAACTATTGGCTTATAATCATCATTAAGTTTTAAAAAGCAAGTGAATTTTTATGTTACTTTCGGTAATGTGACTTTAAATCTCCAATCTTATTTAAAATGCTATGAGTTTTTGAGTATTATAGTGATACTATTAAGTTTAAATTTCATGGCTGAGGCAGTTAAGATAATACATTTTAAAGATGAAGGACACAGCAGCCCAAATAGATGGCAGAGGGAGAAACTTAGCACATAATTCTCAACCTAGACTATTAACCTTCTTACTGATGGTCAAAGAAGTTTTGAGATAAATCCCAGTTGTACCTATGGTCTTGGCATAATTATTAGTCATTCCATTTTTCTGTTAGGTCACCTGGGATAAGAAGAAACACTTGAACAAATGAAATTATGACTAAAATGCCAAAAAAGTTTTTAGCCTTAACTGAGAGGTCCAACAGGAATCCTCTGGACTCTGTGTGGTAAGGCTAACAAATGTTGGTCATCGTGGGGTGGATTATGCAATCCACCATGTCTGTTGCTGTTCCTTTGGGGAATGGCATGCGTACTCTGGGTGGAAAGCCACATTTACACAAGGGAGGGAACAACAGCATAGTGTCCAGACAGAGAACGAATGGATGTGAGATAGTCATGTAGATGTGGGTGCTTGGGAGGAGGAGAAAAGGGAGGGGTAAAAAAGAAATTATTAATTAGCAATGGAAAAGATGAGTTATGGAGACAGAAAACAGACATGAAAGCTGAAGATATCAACAACAGAATCAATTCTTGCTTTGATTTAGGATTTTGATTCTATGGGGCAGTAAACATGGGAAAATTAATTCAGAAAGTTAAATCCTACTATACAGTATGGTTTTCAAAATTAAAAGTAGTTTACATGATTCAGATGGTTTAATAAACACAAGCATGTTTAGTATCTTAACCTCACACTTATGGGATTTATAAGCCAACAATATTTCACTTGGGGCCAGTGAACACTAAAATCTTAAAAAGTATTTAAAGCTTCTTACATAATGGGTTCCAATTTCTACTTTATATTGTGCAGATTAACACTGCATATTGAGAAAGTATTTGAAAATATAAAGATTTACCTTTAAAGCCTTTAAAGAAAAAAATTCTGTATCAACATGGGTAATGTGCATGGTTTAATCAAAAAATATAGTGAACCCTTAAGTTTTAAGAAGTATTAAAGTGAAAGGCACCTTGGCATTAACCCCCTTCCAAGTACTTCTTGCTGCAAGCACACTTATCCCACCCTTCTTGCCACTTTCTGGACCAGCTCTGGAAATCTTCTTTTTTTAGTTGCCCTGTAGCAGCTACCTCCATGTCCTGAATCAATTGAAAACATTTACCTTTCAAGGCCATTTTGATTTTAGGGAAGAGTAAATCACACAGTGCCAGATTCAGTGAATAACTAAGTGAGGACTCCCTGGAATGTTTTTACAAGCCTGCCTTTCTGTGAGATGGAACTCAGCAGCAGGAGTCACCATATTTTTTAATCACGTCTCATAAAGACATGAAAAAGGACTTTCAAAACTGCTTCAGAAAGTGGCAAGAATGATGGGACATGTGTGTTTCAAGGAAGGGGGAGTAGTTTGAGGGGGATTACTAGCAATGTGTCTTTTATTAAAATAATTTTGAGAAATTTAAACATTCATCATATATTTCATTCTTTTCTTATTGTGTATATTATATATTGTGTACCTACTACATTGTGTACCTGCTATATGTTTTACATGAAGTAACTCTATGCCCTGGGTGCTCTTATGTCTCTTAGTTTTTCAGAAGAGGAAGAGGAGCAAGGTAGGAGGAAGACAGGAGGACTTTAGAAAAGTATTCCACGTTCACAGTTTTCAAATGGAACACACTTCAGTTTGCACCCAAGTGGCTTGTCTAGAACCCAGGTGTTCTGCCTCTGTGATATAATTCTGACAACTAAACTCTGGCAGGTGAGGATTCAGGTACTTCCCACAGTAAAGCAGTTCTAGAAAATAAAGAGCAACATAAAAGAAACTTGCAAGGAAACAGGAAGTTAGATTTGTGGAGAAGGGAAGGGGCTCCGGGGACAGGGATTGGGGCAAGACAGGAGGGGAGGGAGGGGAAGGAGACATAGAAATGATTAATATGTTATGTGTGTACGTACAAAGTCCTCAAGATGAATGTAATTATTATGTACTGCAAACATATACTAATGTAATACAGTAGGAGGCTGCACGGTAGCATGTAGACATCGAGTCAAATACACGAATTAATTTCATGGACTTACTTGTTATATGACCTTGTGGGGCTCTATTTCCTTGTCTGTAAGGTGGGAGTAATGCATAATGGTAGGCATATACATTCCAAGTGGCTACTGTGGTACCGTGTGTGTTTGAGATTTTGTGAGTTTCCCTGTCACCTTCTTAAAGCAAAGGAGCAGCCTCCACACAGTGCCTCTTCTAACCTATTTCCTCCAAGCAGACAAAAATCTGTTCACCCAGCTCAGGGTTTTGTTCTCTAAAGATTCTCCAGCAAAACAGCTAGTGTTTCATCACCTGACAGTTCAGAAATCTTCCTCAAGATTAGTCAAATTTCCTGATTAATTTTGAGAAGATTGTCTTTTACTAATTGTCACACAGCATAGAAAAAAACTGGCAATATTTTTCATCTATGCCAATTTTAATTAACCATATACTTATGCATTTTCTCCCGTTGTCTCATTGCTAGATCTTCAGGAAACTGCCTTTAGTTAGTTTAAATCCATATACAATAATGTGTTGTAGTTTTTTCTAGGTACACTCAAGTACCATCTCCAATTTATGGCTTTCTGTGATTTCCCCAAGCAAATATTATCTTTCCCTTTGGGCTGCTGGTACATGGTAGAATTTGTTTATATGGTAAAACTGACTTATCTATAGCTTCTGCCCATAGGACTGTGAGCATCTTGAGAACAAAAGCAATATGGTATTCATAGGTTTAGATTTTTGTCTGATTATTTATGTCTAGAGTCTAGGGTTGAGTCTAGTTTGTAGTAATGACAGCTGTTCATCAAAATAACTTTGTTGCTTTAATAAATGTTTCTTTATTACCATTAAGAAAAAATCAAAAGTTTTTAATTTAGATTACATATACTCAGTGAGTTCCTTTAGTCTCAGCACTAACATCTCTGATTAAATTAAAAATTAATGTTCAACTTTTCCTGCAGCTAACACTAGGTAGATAAATACATAGTGGCATATATATTACTCAAAAGTATAATATGCTTCAGTAACAAGGGGCTCAACAGTAATTCAAAGGCTTAGCGAAGATAAAAGTTTATATTTCTTTTGTCACAATACAAGGTGAGTGTTCCAGCTCTCTTTATACTGCCAGTCAGGAACCCAAGCTGGCATAGGCTCCATTACCTTCACCCCCTTTATCTTCCAAGTTTGACCACCTTATTGGCCTTTTAGCCAATGAGAAAGGAAAATGATAATGGAGAAGGATTCTCCCAATTTTATAGGAGACTGCCTGGAAGTATAGAGTGACATTCACCACTTCTGTCCATATTTCACTAGTGAGACTATAGTCACATGTCCACCCCTAGCTACAGGGAAGGCTTGGAAATGTAGTACATGTCTGGGCAGTTCCATTCTAGCTGTGACTTTATTACTAAGTGTTAGGCATTGAATTGTGTATATTGAAAACTCATATGTTGAAGAACTCACCTCCAGTTTTTATAGTTTAACTGTATTCAGAAATAGGGTCTTTAAAGAAATAAGTAAAGATGATGCCTTCAGGGTGAGCCCTGATCCAACACTGTGTCCCTAAAGGAGAGGAAGTTAGGATGTAGACCTGCATGCAGGGACTTCCATATCAAGACACAGCCATTTATAAGCAAGGAGGGGCATCAGAAGTACCCAACACTGCCAATATCTTGATCTCAGACTTCCAGCTTCCACAATGATGAGAAAACAAATTTCCAAAGTGCAAGCCACTCAGTCTAGTGCTTTCAATGGCAATATTAGCAAAGAAAACAAGCAGGAAGAAGGACAGACTTTGGGGGGACAATAAATGGGGACTATAGCATTAATAAACTACAAATTAATTATAATATCACTCATGAATTTAGCTTGGAGTCATAAGCAAGTTGTTTAAAGGTCTTTAAGAATAGAAATCTCCTGCTTGGTTCCACTGCCCTTCAATAGTCAATGATCCATTAAAAACATAAATGAGACTCCAGACACACTCAGCCACCTCATCTTTGACAAAGGATTCAACCATCCACACTGGAGGAAAGATAGCCTCTTTAATAAATGATGTTGGGAAAACTGTATTTCAACCTGCCAAAGACTAAAAGTAGACCTCTGTCTTTCACCATGCGCTAAACTAAAACTCAAGTGGATTAAAGATCTAAATATTAAAACACAAACACTAAACTTACTGGAAGACAAGTTAGGTAGAACTCTTGAAGACACTGGCATAGGAAAAGACTTTATGAACAAAACCTCTGTAGCACAGGAACTAGCAAAAAGAATCGACAACTGGGATCTCATCTTTTTAAAAAGCTCCTGCACTGCAAGAGAAACCACCAACAGAGCTAAGAGAAAACCTACAATGGGGGTAAAATTTTTTGGCAGCTGTTCCTCAGACAAAGGACTACTATCAAGAATATACAAAGAACTTAAAAAAAATTAGACGTCCCCCCTAATTTAAATTTCAAAATGGGCATCTGAAATGAACAAACATTTGTCAAATGAATCAGTCAAAGAAGTAAAAGCAGCAAATAAACATATGAAAAAATGTTCAGCATCACTGGTCATTTGAAAGATGCAAATGAAAACAACACTGAGATTCCCCCTCACCCCAGAAAGAATGGCTGCTATCAAGAAATCAACCAACAGCAAATGCTGGCAGGGTTGTGGGGAGAAAGGAACCCTTCTCCATTGTTGGTGGGAGTGCAGACTGGTGCAACCACCATGGAAATCAATATGGAGATACCTCAAAGAACTAGGACTATAGGTCCCATTTGACCCAGCTATTCCTCTGCTGGGTATCTACTCAAAAGAATTAAAAGAATCATATCACAGTGATATATGCACACCCATGTTTATAGCTGCACAGGTTGTAATAGCTAAAGCTTGGAAACAGCCCAATTACCCATTAACTGGAGACTGCCTAAAGAAGATGTGAGGGGTTTTTTTTAATGAAACGGAGTACTATTTAGCCATAAAGAAGGAGGAATCTAGAGACATTTATAGCTAAGTAGATGCACATTGAGGTGATACTCTTAAGTGAAATAAATAGGACACACATGTGTAAATAACAAATAGTTTCTCTAGTGTGAGGAATTAAAAATGTAAATAAGGATCAAAATGTATAATAGATAATGTGAAATAGGAAGAAAAGGTCTAAAGGAGTGGGGGAAGTGGAAAGGGTAGGGGAAAGGAAAAAAGGGAAAGGAAAAAATAATGGAAAAGGAGAAAATGGAAACAAAGTCTTTGTAAATAGGGAAGGGTGGAGGAGTTGAAGGGAGGGCAGGGGAAGGGGAAAAAATAAGAACCAAAATACATCATGTAAAGGTACAAGCTCCCAATGATGAATGTAACTGTATTGTAGACCTAAAATAAAATATACCAATAAATTTAATGAAAAAAATAAAATAAATAAAAGAGCATCTAGAAATGAAAAAAAAGCATAAATGAGATTGTTTCACTTGCCTTGTGAAACCTTGGAAGGACTTCCCAATTCATGCAGTCCAAAAGTGAATGCCCTTCTGTACCCTAAAAGAACTGCAATCTGCTCCTCTTCCCACCTCAGTCGTGGCTTTTGTGTCGCTGACTCTCATGCTCCTTTGCTCTACGTACATTTTTCATCAAAGCAACCATGCACCTCAAGGCCTTTTCACTTGCTGTTTTCCTTCTAGGAATGTCATTTACCCAAAATGACTATGCAGATTTATTTTTTGAAGAATCTTACTTTGGGTATCTGCTTTAACATCTGTTTTATCAGAAACCTTCATTGACTCCTGTTTGAAATAGGAATCTTCTCCATGAGTCTTTAGAACATCTTCTCACCCTTGCCCCTCTTTTGTGCTTCCTCACAGCACTTACAGATATTTCCAGATGTCTCCATAAGACCTTTTGTTCTGACACAGAAAAGTCTGAATTTTGAGCCAAAAGATGAAAAATGCCAAGGAACTAAAGAGATGAGTCAAAGGAATACGGGGACTCTCATGGGAGGAATTTACTCTTAGCATTTCCAAATAATTAAAACATATTTTAGACCCTTTTGCCTGCTCTGTAAATCAAATTAAAAGCATCGAAGGGTGAGCATTATTTAATCTACTTTATATGGGGGAATGTTGTCAGTATATGTTGTAGAATAACAACTAAAAGCAACACATTTCTTTCTGGTATCTCCATAACTTCATGATGAAAACATTCTGTTGATCAGAACCTCAAGATCTATACTTGCATATTTCTTGTCCTTAGGTCTGCCAGTCTTTGCATGTTTCCTTGGTTTAGCTTAATTCTACCACCATGTACTTTGCCTTTTTTCCAAGTTTATTTATTACCTTTTGGCTCATTTGTCTTGATTATCTTTTTTTGTTTGAGGTCACCTATTCTCACAAGTTATCTCTCTGTGATAGTTTCCAAATCTATAAATACAGCTGATTCCTCTCTTTGCAAATCTCAGCTTACATAATAAATTGTTTGCTAGATATTTACAATAAATGCCTATGGTTGCTTCAACCTAACTCTTAAACATCCCTTAAAATTTGTTGACATTCTAAATTCCCATGGTCTTGAATGCCACCAGACCCTTGTAGCTTAGGCTGTGAATCTTAGACGCTTCCTGAATTTGGCCTCTGTTAGTAGTTGATTTAGGAATTATTTTGTATACAGCCCTGAGTGTCTAGGGTTGTAGATTTCTAAACCTTCTCTACTTCTTACACAGCAAAAGAATATCACCTCTCAAAATGTCTGCAAGAAGCTGAGAGTGAATTTGAACACATTAGCTCAGTCAGGTACTAACTATCACGGTGGCTTATTCCGTTAACACCCAAAGCTACAGCTAATTCCTTTGGGAAATGAAGTTCTTTGAAATAATTTTATCTCAGTCATTCAAACTATCATCTTTTCACCCATGTTCTGTTTGGAATCCTAGTAAATACTACAGAATTATTCTCACAACTCTAACCTTACCTAGGAATTCAGCCAAAGTCAGTACTGAAAACAACTTTATATTGGAATTTTATTAGGAAATCTGTAGCCAGTTCATCAAACCACTCCTCAAATTCTTGGAATATTAAGTTTTTAGCACTATTCTTCAGGGCTCTTAAATTCTCTATCTTGAATATTTTTTCTGTTTGTCTTCTTTGTTTTCTGGATGTTATTTTCTACATTGTTAATGTGGTCCTTGGCTCTGACAGTTTTGTCCTTTGATCTAATATCTTTGCATGTATGTGTGGTTGCTTTATTATGCAATCACACTTTATTTTCTCATAACTTTAAAAATTCTAATTGTAACATATTTTAGAAGCTTCTACTTAATTCATGGCTCTAATAACCTGTTCAGTCTCTCGAAGGATGAATTAAAACATTTACATTTCCTGTAGGTTAGCTGTTCTATTGGATTAGCTTTTTTGATATTGCCTTTTCTTAAATGCGTAGAATTTTTGGTTGTTGTTCTTACAGATTTGTGAAGGAAGGACTGGGATTGATTACTATAAGTAACTAGTGTGAATTTTCTTAGAAGTTATATATGTCTGATTCTTTACCAACCCATCCCTCCTATAAAAGGAAGTCTGATTGGACTCAAGTTTGAAAGGACAGGATCATGCTGACCAATGGGTTTACGGGTAGAAAGCTGGAAGCAAGGCTGGACTTCTAAATGCCAAAATATGAGGAAAATTAGACTGCTTGAATATATTTCTTTGATGTGATGAACCTTTTATCTCATCACACCTTTATTTAATGTCTGTTTGGGCTTAAAGTCAACTCTACTTTTGCAACAGCCATTTCCAGCATAAAGACCTGGTTTTGATTTTATTCCCTGCTCATCATCTTATCTTGGTCTAGCAAGGCCAGAAGATTCTCCAGTTGTTGTTTTTTTAAAGCTGTTATCATTAGGTTGCATCCTGGAGTTAAGCACGTCAGCTGCTCAGTACAGACCTAATCTGGGTGTTTCATAATCCTTTAAACTATTATTATACTAGTCGCCATTTGAGAAGTTTTTACTCTTAGGCTACTTTATTCTGACTTGAGTCTTGGAACTCTCTCTTTCAGAATTGTCAGCTTGGAGTTTTTTCTTTTTTAAATCAATCAGCCTCTTGTACTTTTTTCTAGTCTGCAGCTTTAGACATTTGCTTTTTCAGCATTATGGAGGATTTTGAAAAACATACCTCTCCTGTTATTCAAGAAATGTTGCAACACAAAGAAACTACATGAATCTCTTTTGCTCACTATCTTGAATCAGAAAACGTATCTTTTATGCATCCAGCTGTTGGTCATAACCCCACTTCCATCACACACATGCAGAGGCAGTTTATTTTTCTGAGCTTTTTATTGGTAAGATCTTTGCTTCCCATAGCAAAGACACAAACTTAGTCAAAGCCTGTAGTATTTGGTACATCATGATTTTAGTAATTCCTTAATTGTTTTATTTATGCCCAGTCTCCCTCTCCGCCAGATGATTCAGCACAAACTGCAGTATGACCTTTACGGGCCATGGGCACTTTTGCCCTGTCTCCCACTTAAAAAAATAAGTTCAGGCTGACCTTTAACCATGTAGCCCTGGCCAGCCTCGGACTTGTGGCTACCCTCCTGCCTTAGCTTCCCAAGTGCTGGGGTCACAGGCACACACCACCATGCCTGGCAAAAATGAACTTTCTAAGTTCACTGCATTTGAATGGTTTTACTGCAGAACAAATCCTTTTATGACAACAAAATTAACATGAGACAAAAGACTCACGATATTCATTACATCTGTAAGGTTGCTCTCCGGTACAACTATTTGATTCCATAGTTTTGATGCTTGGATAAAAGCCTTAGCATGCCCATTACCTTTGTATGGCTTCCTCAGAGAGAAAATTTGATGCCTAGTGAATTTTAAGGCTTGCAAGTCTCTGTTGTACTTGCAGTATGTTTTCATAACTGTTGCTATTTAGTGTCAGTTGGGATTTTGATTACTACTTGACTTCATCATAAAGGTTTTGCCACCTTCCTTGCATCTGTAAGATATCACCCATGTACAAATGCTCCAGTGTTACACAAGGTGTGAATTTGCATGTTCATCTCATTTCTGTGGTTTCTCTCCAGTATGGGTTATCTAATGTGTGCTGAAGTGTGAGCACTAAAGACAGGATTTACCAAACTAATTACATTTTTCTAAGGTTTTCTCAAGGATAAATTTTCTGATATGTTCTGAGCCTTGAGTGCGTACTAAGAGATTTGCTACTCTCATTCCATTTGTGAGGTTTTTTTCCATTTTGAGTCTTTTGGCATTGTTAATTGATTAAGTTTCTTTCCACTATGCATTAGCTTATGGCTAGTTATATGTTAAATGATAACTCAAGGCTTGACTCATTTATTCTGCATGAAAATTATTTTTCTGGCAGGAATTGTGCAATGTTTTGGAAGACTTGAACACTACCTGAAGACTTCTGCTTCATTCATCTGTCAGCTTTCTCTTCAGGTTGAACTCTCCAAGGAATTCCAAGTTAGAAATTGTCACGAAAACCCCTGCTGAATTTTTTCCAGTATTTATTATGTACTTAAGCTTACATGCTTTGTAGCTTTGCTACATTCATTGAATTTGTAAAATTTCTCACCTCTATGATTGCGCTGGTGCATGAAGTGTCAAATTTGACTCAACATTTCAGCATACTCATTACATTACTACAGTTTCTCTCAAGTGTGCAATCTCAGACGATGTGGTAGGGATGAGTTTAGACTATACATTTTGTCACATTCATTATATTTGTAAGCTTTCTCTCCGGTATAAATGCTACGATGATGTACAAGGTGGCAGGAATTGTGAATGAGCTCCTTGGTGCATTTCAAATGTTTCTTTCCAGTGTGAATTATCAGATGTTCTGCAAGATATGAATTAAAACTGAACAGTTTATGACATTCATTACAATTGTAAAGTTCCTCTTCAGTGTGGATTGTTTGATGCTTTGCTAGAAATGACCTATGACTAAACACTTTACCACATTCATTACACTTGTAAGGTTTCTCCAGCATGAATGGTCTGATGACATATAAAGTTTGATTTCTAATTGAAGACCTTGGCACATTCCTTACATCTGAAAAGTTTCTCTCCAATATGGATTCTTGGATGGTTTGTTAAGTATGACTTTTCACTGAAGACTTTTCTGCATTCATCACATTTGTAAGGTTTCTCTCCAGAATGCATTCACCAATGACTTCTAAGGTTTGACTTCTTATTGAAGACCTTACCACATGTACCACATAAAAGTTGTTTCTCTTCAGCATTGTTTATTTGATGCATACTAAAGCATGAGCCTTGGTTAAAAGATTTGCTACACTCATTTCTTTTGTTCCTTTCTCTTTGAAATAGCTGGAGTTCAGGAGATGTGACTGAAATCTTAACCCAAGCCAATTTTTAATATGTTTCTTTCTTGTATTCCTTCTACCGTGTTCATCTCTTCTGTGAGTGAGATTTTCCTGGTGATTCATACAAAATCCTAAGTCAAGTCTTTCATCTTCTCTCCATGACACTCAGAGACATGTATATTTGTCTGGATTTCTTTGAAGCACAATTCTTTTTTTTTTTTTTTTTTGTATTGGGGATTGAACTTGGAACCTTGCACTTGTGAGGCAGGCGGTGGAACCACTGAGCTAAATCGCTGGCCCTGAAGCACAATTCTTAATGTTATGGATTTCATAGCTTCCCAACATTACTGTCTGGAATATTTCTTGGCTATAACTTTTCCTTTGGGGTGGAAATTTTTTTTTTTTTTGGTACCGGGGATTGAACTTGGGTCCTTGCGCTTGCACAGCAGGCAGTGAAACCACTGAGCTAAATCCCCGGCCCCTGGGTGGAAATTCTTTGATGGCACATTTAGAAGAGGTATCTGTGTTCACACCTGTGATACATTCCCACCCATTGTGGTTTCTGTATACTTTCACGTGGCCATCCACACTGCAGGGCTCTCCTCCTTCCTCCCACATGGAGACAGCACTCAGGTCAAAAGGAGAGATTCCCAGGGAGACAAGGTTGCTTTAGTTTTCCAATGTCATGTCCCTGTATAAAGTCCTCTGAACAGGGTCCAGGCATTTCCACTTCTCCTGTGAGAATTCTATGGCCACATCCCTGAACATCAACTGACCCTGAATAACAGCCATTTTTGACTCCTTTTCTTTCCTCTTCCTCCTCTTTTAGGCTTCTTCCCTGAGATACTGAGGACTACAGAGGAAGCCACTTTCAGAGCTCAGGAAGTTACATGGGGACTATCGAGGTAGCTGTACATGTTGGATGTCCCAGCAGAGTTGAGGTGATATATAGACACAGGATTCTAGGGTTCCTTGAAGAGTTGTGCAGTGACCTTCACTCCATGGGATGCACTTCCAGGTCTCTCCTAAGTTTCACAAAACATTTCTTTTTCTTCATGTCAATATGTTTGTGTGTATGTGTGTGTGTGTGTGTGTGTGTGTGTGTGTGTGTGTGTGAGATAGACAGAAGGAAGGAGAATCATTGACTCTCAGAATGCATAGGATGAAGGTGAAGTTCCTTTAATTTCCTTCTCAGTTAATATTGAAACCCTATCATAACTTGTTATACAGTATATTATTTCCTAAGCATACCTCCTGTGGCTTATTACCCTGAGTCATCTACACCAGTTAACTTCCAACCTCCTGAACAAGATGGGAACTTTATCATTTCTATTCATCATTTCCCATTGCAGCCTGGGTCTCAGCTCCACCTCTGAGGTCTGCCTTTACTTATTAGCTTGATCAATCTGGAGTTCGTGTTGTGTTCACACTTACTATCTTGTACAAGTTAAGCAACATCTATGTGGCTCAGTTTTCTGAAACATAATAGAGAAGATAAAGCTCCTATTGGGAGAGTATGAAGGATTAATACAATAGTAAGTGTGAGAAATACTTGAGAGCATATATCATGTGCCTGCTACTCGGTCCCTGAAGTATTGTACATATTAATATGCATGAAAAGCTGAATACAGTCTCTGGCCCACAAAAAGTTCAATAAAAGTATTCTATTATTTTTCTACAATATTACTCAAGAGGGGATGTGGTAATTAAAAAAAAAGACTTTCTGGACAACTTCGGCCCTGGGCATTGCCTTCTCTTCTGACTCTTGTAGCATGTATCATACACACTGTCCATTTGATAGTTACCATATACTACTTAAAAAACAGGAATATTGCCTCATAAATCACCTATGGCCCTTGCACAACTTGCCTTGGAGCCTTACAAATTGCAGAAGTCTATTATATATTTGTTGATTTATTTCTTAATTGACTGTATGATTTCTTCATATCCGACAGCCAAAAGTCCACTCAGCTGACACATACTGCGAGGAATTGGTGAGGTCAGCAGCAAGGTCAGCCACAGCCCACTTGGCCCAGAACCACCTTGAAAGTTTCCCTTCACTTTGCTCTGCTATTCAGCCTCTGTGCTAGTGTGGAATTGAACCTCGATTGTGTTTCCTCACACACATGTTGGAGACTTGTTTTCCTACCATCTTTGTAGTGCTGACCAAAGTCACCCGAGATGGAATTGCATGTGGCGGATTTAATAGCACAATTTGCCCCATGAATGGTAAATTTACCACCACAGTAATTTCCTTAGTTAGGAGCTAGAGCAGTTGGAACACCACTGTTACTTATTTCTGTCACCAAAGACTTATTATTTTGAGTTACTGCCTTTAGGATAATTACAAATTCTCACAGAGGTCTAGCATAGGCTAGTTTTCCTGACAGCGTTTATAATTTTCTTTCTATTCAATAGAGCACAGAACTGAGAATTAGGCAGGGAGGAGGTCAGAGGGAGGGAAGGCCTGTAAGAAGGGGAAAGGGCTTCATAAAAGAGAAGGGAGTGTAGAAGAACCCAGCTTTGCCTGCTTCACCATGTTATTCTACTGAAAAGTCACGTGGCTCTTTCCAGCGAATGCAAACCAGCAGTTCTAATCACAGGCATAAGCCAGATGTTTCAGACGCACTTCAGTGAATATGACTCCACAGCTCTTGTTTCTAAGGAAAAAGTATGACTCTGGTACAGATTGAAAACATTAAGAAGTTCAGATACCATCTTCCAAATTCCTCTCACTCCTAGCTACACAATCTGACCAAACTTGCTGTGTTTTCACTAGATTTGTATGAAAATATTATTGACTACTCTTTATAAAATTTTTACAAGTCTTTCTAAAGCAGTAGACTATATATTTGGTAACCATATTGCCATCTGTTATCTCAATAGCCACAGGTTCTGTCTCTACTTTGCTGTTTAAATGCTAATCAGCAGAAGGTTTGTTCATCAATCCAGTGAGAGCAGATAAGCCCAGTAACAGGGCTGAGGGGTGTTATATGAGGGAGACGTCAGACTATAGTGCCTGGAAATAAGGAACAACAGCTACACCGGTCTGGGTAGAGTCACAGTTCCATGCTGTGCCTTGGCACAAATCTCACAACTACTTGGGACATCTATGATTTTATCTATCAAGTGAGAAAACAGAAAATAACTTAGGCCATCCTCTGAGGATTAAGTGGAATCACACCCACAAACCCCCAGAGCACCGTTGGCAAACCTATGACCCACGTGCTGTTTGTATCATTGAAAGCTCTAAAATGTTCGCCATCAGTGCCCGAGAGGTAGGTCTGGGGTCATCTTCTCATATACCATGGTGCAAGTGAGAGTGCTAGTGTCCTCTGAGTTCCTGCTAAGCCATGTGGAGCGTGCAGAGGTGCTAATAAGGCCCACAGTTCTCGGGGCCTCTAGCCTATGAGCTGAGACCAGAAGAATCTGTGAATGACTGCTATAAGTCAGTGTGGAATAATCACCATAGGAAAAATGCAGGGAGAGATTATTTCCAGCTCTAATAATTAGAAATGGTTCTGTGGAATTTTTCACAGTGGAGCCGAAACTCAAAAAATAGCCCATTATCTTAAGGACTTTAATTTTGCTAGGTTGACTCAGGAGGCAGCTGCAGTTTCAAGGGATATTCAGGGCCACCTCAGTATGTATGGTACCTGAAGGACTTTCCCCATCCTTCCAAGCCCCTGTTTGTGTGTGTTAACCAACAGCCCCAATGCCATGGGCATCGAGACACATTTGTACACGGCATCACTTTCCAATATGTCTGAGCCAATTTGTTGGTGAAACAGGGAGAGTGAAGTGTTGGACTAACTTTCTCTTATGTATTAGAACAAATTTAAGACCACCACTAATTAGGGGACAGACAACAGTTGGCAATAGGACCAGGTTTTCTTCTTGCTACCCTTCCTACCCCTATAACATTCCTTTGCACATAGGCAGAGAGATTATTGGCCACCTGCACTGGTGTGTAGAGGTGTTCATAGCATGGCTCCAAAAGTTACCACTTAGCAATGAGTTTTCAACTAGAAGTTTTAAAAGCCCATAGTAAAAGAATGAAGAAGTTTGCAAGCCAGGTTGCAGTAGTCCAAAGAAGCAAGGAATGAATTCATCTTGCTCCTCCGTAGAGGCTGGCCTGGGAAGAGTGCATATTTCTAGCAGAGCAGTTGACAGCAGGAAGCTGGTTTGAGTACTGGACCTCCCCACCCTGAAGGACTGCAAAAACTACTTCTGAAAGGCCCAATGGATATGTGCAAGTGCTAGCCGAGCCGGAGCTATTAATGAAATAGGAAAGCGAAGTGTGCTACAGCAGGCAGGGTATCAGAGACAGAAAAGGGTAAAAGGATTTACTCTTTTAAGGTTCCACATGCAAAAGCACTCTCAGGGCACTGGACACCCAGGGAGGGTCAAGGAAAAGTAGGAAGGGAAAGGACTGTGGATTTACTTACCTTGCTTAAAGAGTATGTATTTTAAACTGGACATAGTTACAACTCCTTGACATGCTGTGGCTTGGGATCATGAGCTAAATGATAGGAGTTACATGCTTTTGAAAAACTTCTTTCTTGGTTATTAAGTTCATGCTTGCTGTATCTATGATAATATCGCTATGTTTCTCCCATCTCGTTCGTTGGTTTTAGGTGGAATTTTCTGCTTTCATTTTTCAGCGGTGACTTTTGGGATTACAGCCTACATCTTTAATTGATCATAGTCTATCTTCAAGTAAGGTTATTCCATTTTTCATGTGGCAAAAAACCCTTCGACGGCACATTTTATCTTAATTCTCCATGTGTTTTAAACCTCTCAATAAATTGGCATTGCTTATGCTTTGGTTAGATAGCTTTTGAAGATGTGATAGAAGTACAAAAATAATATCCATTACATTTGCCCACATGTTTATCATTTTCTAGGGCCTGAAATTCTTTGTGTAAACCTGGCATCATTTTCTTTTTATTTGAAAGACCTCCTTTGGTATTTCTGCTGGTGATTATTTCACTGTTTATAACTAAGGAAGTAATTTTTCTTCCTTTTTAAAATATGTGTTTGATGGGTATAGAATTCTACATTGACAGGATTTCTTTTTCCTTTCAGTAAAGTTTCTCCACCATTTTCTAGTTCACAGTGTTTTCAACAAGAAAGTTGTTTGTTTTTATATCTCTTTTTTTCTCTGTACATAATGTGTTTAACCCACTCCACTTGCTTTTAGAATCTCCTTTTAAAACTATTTTATTACAGTGTACTTTGTTATAGTCTTCTTGAATCTTATACTTGAGGTATATTGATCTTCTTGGGTCTATTGGTTTACAGTTTTCATCAAAATTGGAAAATTTTAGACCAAGGTTCTTTACATGTTTTTTCTGTCCTGCCTTCTCTCTCCTGTTATTGACATATATGTTTGCTTGAAAGTGTCCCACAACTCTGAGGCTTTGTTGATTCATTTTCAGCCTTTTTTCTTCTGTGTTTATTTTTGGATGCTTTCTTTTGTTGTTAGGTATCAAGCCACTAGTCTTTTCTTGTTCAGTGCCTTTGCTGTTAGTCCCACTACATTTATTTTTCATCTCAGACGTCTCTATAATTTTAATCTGAGTCTTCTTCTATACCTTCCATGTATCTGATTTAATATGCTCAACCTCCCCTCTAACTTCTTAAACATATGGACTATTTTATCACTGTATGAAATAATTTTAAGAACAGCTTTAATGTTCTTGTGTAATTTTTATACCATACCATCATTGTGTTATTATTTGTGGATCTCTTTTTATTGGTTAATTTTTATATTATATATATTTCTTTATACTGTTTCTAGTTTTTTGCATAATAGTGATTTTTATTGGGTGACAGACATGGTGAATTTTAATTTGTGGGTCACTGGATTTTTTATTCCTAAATATTCAATTACTAATAAATAGTTTGGACTTTTGAAAGCTTGCTTTTAAGCTTTGTTAGGCAGGGTCAGATTAGACATTGGGAATGATTTTGTCTCCTAATCAAGAAAAAACCCTTCATATTATCTGATGTCTGGTGAATTTTGAGGTTTACCACACTGGATGATGGGGATAAAAACTTTTCCTGGACTCATGCTATTTTCAGGGATTATTCCCTCTAATCTTTTAGGGTGGTGTTATCCATAAACTGGAATAGTTTCTTTCTCATGTGTGTTGATTAGTCCTGAGCCCAGACTTAAGGAAGAGCTTGTGCACATCTCGGGGCTCTCCTTACTCCCTGCATTTATTTTTTTTCTGTCTGGAACTGTGTCTTTAGGATCCTAACCAACTTATATGTATCTCTCCAGCTCAAAGAGGCTCCAAAATCTTTCTGTGCTGTAAGTGAAGACCATAGTAGGCACAGCTAGTTTGTTGCTCCTCTCTCAAGGATCATTGTTCTTCATTACCTGGTGTGCAAAGTCTGAAATCTGTTGTCTAATTTGTTTCTTTAGGTCTTTGGGGCAGACTCAAGTGGGACAATAAATCCAATCTCTATTATTCTATCTTAGCTGAAAAAAAAATTACATCCTAATAACACCACCTACAATCTGCTTAGGCCAAAATACTTAGCATGGGAAAGGGAAAAATTTATGTATCAGTGGCAAATTGTTCATAATTTTGAGTATATTTGTGGCTGTTTTTAAGAACTTATGTGGAGAACCAAAGAAATAAAATTTTTAAAACTGCTAGAGGCAATGATTATTTTGTTATCCCTTTGAGGGTCCTGCATTTAACTGTATATGCCAATGCTATCAAAGACCCTGAACAGTGAGTTGGAGTCAATTGAAGCATCATATTCAGTTAAACAATTCTTTTATATAGAAGTCACACAATGTCTTTCTATAAAATAATTTTGTTGAAATTCTTTATAACTGAAAGTATAAATTGTGACCCCAATTCAAAAGCATGTACAATCTCCAAAAACACATACCTGATCCTATTATACAGGGAATCAGTTCATACACAATAGTATCTTTAGATAATTATTTTGAAGCATGTGTACTTCAATTTTCAGCCAACTAATAATGAATTCCTTTCTATGTGGCAGTGAGTTCTGCACAAAGTACAGGGAATTCTAGCAGCAAAAGCACTTGTGTCTTATTTTTTTCTATGCTACTTGGGATTTAATTGATTAACTGAGTTTAATTGGAGGAAAGTAACTTTTCATACCAATGAGTTCTATTTCATTAAGTTATAAATTTTCCTATGATCCTTTAAAATACTCTATCACATTTGTGACATAGTTATGAGAAAATGATTTTCTCCTTTAAATCTATTATTTAAAAAATATGACTTATTACATATCGAAGTAAACTTTTTAATAAATGTTTCAGCCCTGTAGGTGATTGTTTCAATTCTGTAGAAAGAGGATTTTAAAACAATAAGCACTAGCATTTATTGAGTATATGTGCTAGCCATACTTTTAAAGGCTGTACTTTTGAATATTTACTTTGCAAACAATTGGGGTTTTTTCCATTAAGTTTATTGGTACATTTTAGGTATACAATAAAGTTACATTCATCATTGGGAACTTCTACCTTTACATGATGTATCTTGGTTCTTATGTTTTCCCCATTCCCCAGCCCTCCCTTCAACCCCTCCACCCCTCCCTATTTACAAAGACTTTGTTTCCATTCTTCCCTTTTCTCATATTTTTTCCTTTCCCTTCTTTCCTTTCCCTTACCCCTCCCAATTCCCCTACCCATTTGGATCTTTTCTTCCTATTTCACATTATTAATTATTCATTTTGATCCTTATTTACACTTTTAGTTCCTCAGACCAGATAAACTATTTGTTATTTACACATGTGTGTCCTATTTATTTCACTTAAGAATATCACCTCAATGTGCATTCATTTAGCTATGAATGTCTCTAGTTTCTCATTCTTCATGGCTGAGTAGTACTCCATTTTATATATTTTTTAAAAACCCACATCTTCTTTATCCAGTCTCCAGTTGATGGGCAATTGGGCTGTTTCCAAGATATAGCTATTACAAACTGCCACTATAAACATGGATGTGCATATATTGCTGTGGTATGATTCTTTTAATTCTTTTTTGTTTGTTTGTTTTGTTTTGTTTCGTTTTTTGGTAATGGGCTTCAAACTCGGGACCTTGCACTTGGGAGGCAGGTGGTGGCACCACTAAGCTAAATCTCCGGCAATTTTTTAAATTCTTTTGGGTAGATACCCAACAGGGGAATACCTGGTCAAATGGGACCTCTAGCCCTAGTTCTTTGAGGTATCTCCATATTGATTTCCACAGTGGTTGCACCAGTCTGCACTCCCACCAACAATGGAGAAGGGTTCCTTTCTCTCCACAACCCTGCCAGCATTTGTTATTAGTTGATTTCTTGATAACAGCCATTCTTTGTGGGGTGAAGGGGAATCTCAGTGTTGTTTTCGTCTGCATCTCTCAAATGACCAGTGATGTTGAACATTTTTTCATGTTTATTTTCTGCTTTTACTTCTTTGTCTGAGAAATGTCTGTTCACTTCAGATACCCATTTTTGAATTGAGTCTTTAAATTTGGGGGGTCTGATTTTTTTAAGTGTTTTGCATATTCTGGATAGTTGTACTTTTTCTGAAGAAGAGTTGATAAAACTTTTTTCCCACATTGTAGGTTATCTCTTAGCTCTGTTGGTGTCTTGTCTTGCAGTACAGAAGCTTTTTAAAAAGATGAGATCCCAGTTGTTGATTCTTTGTGCTAGTTCCTGTGCTACTGAGATTTTGTTCATAAAGTCTTTTCCTATGCCAATGTCTTCAAGAGTTCTACCTAACTTGTCTTCCAGCAAGTTTAGTGTTTGTGTTTTAATATTTAGATCTTTAATCCACTTTGATTTTAGGTTAGTGGATGGTGAAAGACAGAGGTCTAGTTTTAGCCTTTGGCAGGTTGAAATCCAGTTTTTCCAACACCGTTTATTACAAACACTTAAGTTTATAAACTTGTTATATGTGAAATCAGCACCTAAAGACTTCTGTACATGTTTACATATTTCCCAATTTTCCCCAGTGTTTGAGTTACTGTCATTACTAAGTTTTGGGTCCTGAAGTAAGAGTAGTGGTTATATATAATCCTGGCTACACTACTTACTAACTTACATGTTTTATATCAGATAACTGTTGCTGATGAGACATAGCTATAGACATTTATTTGTATGTAAATCTATATGTGAACCCTTGAAATAGCTACTGTTAATTAGACAACACCCTTGTGAACATCCAAGGTGGGGTTTGAACCTACACCATTGACACCTGCCCCTGTACATTTTTCAAGAATAACAATAGCCAATCCTATTGAGTATTCTGTTAGGTGCTTTCCTAAGGTTTCTAAGGGCTTCATTTACCTTCGCATCCTTCCAAGGTATATACAGGTATTAATCTCACTTTACAGGTGAGAAAACTGAAGCCCCAAGAGACAAAGTAATCATCTTATGTATGATGAGTAAAGAGCAAAGACTCAACCCAGACACTCCCAGTCTTAAGTTCATGTCCTGTACAAGTCCAACCTGACTCCCTCAGCACTTTCTTCATTTTAGTAACCGATGTACCTTCCTTAAACTGCAATGTATGATTTTTTTCTATTAGTTTCCACCTTATTAGTAAAGATACAGATTAAAAGCAAAGAATTATCTGTAATTACTACATCAAAAAAATTCTATGATGTAAATGTAAAACCTTAGATATCATTTAATCTAGTCTCTTCATTTTACTGATGAAGAAACTGAAATTAAAAGTTTTACCCAAATTTAAATACAGATTTCAGCTTTTGGTCAAAGCAAAGTGTTTGGCAGAGTGCTGGGTTCTTTTGTACGACAAATATTGAATTCTTTTGCTTGGCAAATATTTGTAGAAGTGAATTGAAAGCTAGAATCTGTCTTGAGATTAGATTAGCACCATGCAAAGCACCATGATTAGAAATGCTTTGTGTATCTTGGCCCTAGGCACTGGCTTCTGTGCATAAGTAGTGGCCTTTCTAGAAATATCTTTCATAGATAACGGAGCTACATTGCTTAATGTTGTGCTATTATTCCCACACAGTTTTCATAGAACTAACCTGGAGTTGTTTTATTTTTGTGTTATATCCTTAAATCGCCACAGCAAAGAAGTGGCATTTTCAGAACTACTTCTCCTAGGATTAGGGTTTAATAAATTAGAATCTATTGATTTTTTTTTTTTTTTTTTTGGACAAAGTAAAGGAATTGCTGTAGGCTCAAGATAGATATGGGCTGAACTTTAGTACAGCAGCAGAAATGTTGCTGGAAGTTGGGGCAAAAAAATCATTCAAACAGTTCAATAAATTGAAATACCCTTAAGAAGAATTGATAGGAAAATTTCATTCATCAGCAAGAAGCAGTATAATTTTCTCATGTAATTAACATATATTGATCAGAATATTATTATTCTTTTCACCCTTTGAGGGAATGTGAAAATGCCTTTACTATTATTTCTTTAAAATGAAAGCATTTTAGGAAGATATTTTAAAACTATTATATTTAGGTTACTTTTTCCCCCATTTCAAATAATACATTTTTTCCAATCCTTACCTACTCACTATTGTGGCATAGATGCTCTTATACCCAGTTTAAATAAATAGAATATGTTTACTTTGGTTTATTTTTGTTTGTTTGTAGACCATAAGATGGGCAGGGTATTATTTAGAGTCTTTAAAAACCAAAATAAGAGAACAGAGTCTTAGTAACTCTACACTTTAACTTCTCATAATCTATCAAGCCTATATGAAATATAGTTCATTTTTACAATAAATTTCAGAAGTTTTAAGCTACTCTTTCATCATTTAAAATGTTTAGATGTACATATTTTATGATATTCAAAAGTGTATAAAATAGTCTATTTAAAGCAATTTTAAACATGTGATGGTTTAAATTTCAGAATGTAATGCTTCAACCTATGGCTCCTTAGTCAATAAATGCTTTACAATTCTAGAAATACTCAGTTTAACTTTTCACTTTCTCCTCAAAGGTTTGGATTAAGTTGACTTGCTTTTTTAAAAAAAGCAAATTATTGTTTAAATTATTTTGTAATATTTTATTTGAAACGGACTATAGAGTTTTATAGCAAAGTTTCAAATTTTTAATTTAATTTTCATAGATTCATTGTGTATTTTCTTACAATTTATTTAATAATTTATTTCTTATTTCTTTCAAAACATAACAATCACCTGATAAAAGCATATCAATCAAATGATAAGCTATGACTTAGCAGCTTCCTAGTACAGAAAGATTCAAAGACAGATGTTTTCTCTTAAGTTACAATGGGTCACTAGAAACCTGTCCCTGTGAGCTTACCAGAGTTGTTCATTCACCAATCTGTGACCTGATGAGCCTGTTTTCTGTCAGACTAAATTTCTCTGGTAAATTACAATGGAGACATACTATTATTGAACTTAAAACACAAGATAAAATAAGTATCACCCAACTTTACCTCCCAATTCCTCAAGGTGTTCAGTTACCAGAGAAGGTAGATTATTCATCAAAAGCAAACAATAGTGAGTAAAAAAATAAATGGAAACCTTTTTATCAAATGGTTATTAACAATGGCCCTTTGTTCATTACAACATATTTATAACAAAACAGATGCCGGGAGGAAACAGTTGTCCATTTAATAGAACTAACATTAATAACAGCAGAAAATATCACCAAAGACTGAAAAACAACTGCTTATGAGTATATAATTAATTGACTGTGTAAACTTACAATTTTTCCTTTCAGATGAGTTTTTCATTGACCAAATTTACCCAGAAGCTGTGGGAAATATAGTTATTTTGATAGGTCAGGTTGTTTTTCTTTTTTTTAGTGCATAATAGTTATACAAAATAATGAATTTTATTTTGGCAGATTTGGCATATAACATACTTGGATCATTTTCACACACACATACACACATACACACACACACGCACACACACACAGAGCCATCTTTATCACCTCTTCCCCTTATAAGTCAATTTTTAAGATGTTTATTTAATTAAGGACTGATGGTCTCACCCAGTTCATTTGATATAGTACTAACATAAAACAAAAATTATCATTTAGATAACTAACCATGAAATACACAATGTATCATTTTATGTTCTCAAAAAATAAAGTTTAAATGTTATAAGTGTTTTAACTAAGGGATAAAAACTCATTAGTTAAATAAACAAGACACTACATTGCTAATTGAGCTATCAGTACAATTGTTGATCTTGATATACACAGAACTTAACACATGATATCTAAACTTAATCACAGCATAAACATAAAAAACCTTGCAACTCCTTCTTTTTAAATTTGTTGAATAATTACTTTAAGAAAGAAACAATTATTTGAAAAGAAGCATCTATATTTACATAGTTTTATATTTCAACTATTTTAATAGTACTGATCACAAATAACCAAATATTTTATGCATAATATTTTGGGGATTTTCCTAAGATTGATATATAAAATTGAATTTTAGCTCTGAAGGATATATATATATTTTTTGGTACCAGGGATCGAACTTGGGACCTTGAGCCTACGCGGCAGGCGCTGGAACCACTGAGCTAAATCTCTGGCCCCTAGCTCTGAAGGATATTGATAGAAACATGGCTTTTCACAGATGTGGACAAGGAGATTTAAAATACCGAGTCTAACTGACATGACAGGAAGACATGCACTTCTCAGTGGCTAAGGGTATCTGATTGGAAGGTACACTGTTGAAGTTCTTTTTATACCAGGAATGTCTTTAAGTATTTTACATATAGTATATATGGCACAAGTGCCAGTATCCTTTCATTTTATAGAGGAAGAAACTGAGTAGCACTTCCATAGTGTGGTGAGGTGAAATCTGAACCCAGAAACTTTCTTGTTCCATCATCATTTCTTGTTTGGGTCTTTTTTCCTTTGAACAGAATGTAAGCTCTTTTAGTGGAAGAATTATATTAATATTTCTAATACGGTTTTCAAATTATCCATCCCAGAACTATAATATAGTAGATATGCAACAGCCATTTGTTTAATTCATAGTAAGATCATTTAAGTACATGAGCAAAAAATCATGTAGTATAATTCAAAGACCAAACTTCAATTCCTTAGAATCTGCTTCACTAAAGTGTATAGTGTTATTAAGTTTTTCTCTTTAGCACACTATGAAAGCATTGACAAAGATCTTTGAAAGTGTAGATACTCCAGGAACATCTTAGAAATGATGGATAAAAAACTTGCTTTAAGAAATATAGCAGAGTTATATTTCATACTAAGTGTTCTGATCACAATACAGGAAAGAAAGAAAAAAACAGAAAGGAAGAAGAAGGAAAGGGAAGAGAAGGGGGAAGAAATATAGGAAAGGATCAAAGATGAAATATTTTAAATGACATGAAAAGAAAATTAAAAATAAACAGTAATAAGTATTATTTTATTATAATATTAACTAAATCTGCGTCTAATTTTTGACATCCAAATTACACTGAAATGACTGTTTAAAATATTTCTGAGATTTAGGCATATTGTGAAGTTTGCCATAAAGCATAATATGGAAAATAAAATACTCCCCACATGGTAGAATCACTTGTGTCCAAATCTCCTTCCTCTCATGCAACTATGGCCACACACATTACATGATTAGATGAAATTCTCACCCTAGAATACAGTATAACTAAACGATTACATTGTAAGTTTGAAGAGTGGAAGGAAAGGGAGACTTGGAAGTGTAGAGGAAGAGAATCAGTGTCTCTAAAGATCAGTTACAACATTTGCATTATCAGAGAGCATGCTTTGGTCCTTTTGCCATTTGAGCACTGATTTATCAAAGAAATTAGCTTACATTCTCAGGCACTGGAGAAGAACCGACTAGACAGGTAACTCACTGTGGACATGGCAGAGGTATATGGTATTCCTGCCCAAAAATTAGAGCTAGGTTAAGTAGGCAACAGAAATGGATTTGGGTGTGTTGGTCAGTGTGACCCAACTGGAGCCAGAAAAATTTCACCTATTGTACTACTACTTTAATCCAAAAGAGGGTAGCTAATTTCTAATTGTCTCTGAAGAATAAATTAACACTATTATGTAGTTAAAGTGTTTTATTAAAAAATACATCCCAAATATTTCAGTTATCTATGGCTTAAGACAATGTAGTCTACTATTGCTGTGATGTTACATATTGGCCTGGCTCAGATGGATTGATTTCATTTCTCTTTATACTGTTGATTGAGTCCATCATACTACTGATTTCTGTTGGTGGCTCCTTTGGGGAAGGAACATCCAAGGTCACCTCATTCATAATGTTTGGGAGTTGGTGCTGCTGTTCTTTGGAGTTTCTTGTATTTTTCCTGTGGACTCTCATCTCCCAGCATCTTCTTTACATGTTGTTTCCCCAGCTGGATATTCTAGAATTCCTTACATGGTAGCTGGCTCCCAAGGGGTCAAAACCAGCAACTGCACAGCTTCAAGGACTAAGCTTAATGTCACGTAGATGACAGGGCCAGCTCATACACAAAACAAATCTCATGAAAAGAGCAGAAAAGCCACATTGTGAAGGAGCCTACAGGATGGGAAAACTGGTTGCTTCCATCTTTGGAACAATCTCTCACCAAATAAAAATACTTGTGTGATAAACTAATAAACTTTAACTCTAGCTTAACACTATGCATGACTACTTCTCTGTGGGGAATAGAATAATTAATGATTCAGTGAGATGAGCATCTGTTTCCCATTGATGCTCTTTGTTTTATTATGTGAGTGTAGCATAAGACAAAAGATGTCACAGTATCCTTTGGGGAAAAGTTTACTCCAAAGAAATCAAACAGATCTGTCAATTTTCTCATATCTCATTCTGTGTGTAAGTACTGATAGATCAGAACTCACAGTCTGTCTCAAGGGGAAAAGAGAATTCTGGATAAAAACTTTAATACCTTAATATGATTTAGTGTTAATTACTTCTATCCACAGTCATTATATAAGCTAATATACTTATGCATATCACTGTAAAAATTAGAAAGCAATAAAGAAAACAGTTAAAAGTCACTTTTATAGGTCCAAATTGGGATTTATATTTTTTGGAGTATTTGGTTTTGGGCTGCCCACAATCCAAGTGAACTCATATATCAGAAAATTTATCACTGTATACCTTTTGGTGGGATGCAGAATCCAGGCTTTCATATGGCAACTGACAGGAGTGACATATTGTCTTCCCTGGCCCCATGTACTGTTAGCACATGATCTAGAAGGGTCCAACTGGCCAACTGGTACACATAACTAGGGAAAATGTAGAAAGGTACAGGACTCTTAGAGATTGTCCATGGTGGTGGAGACAGTGCAGAAAGCCAGGAAAGGCCTTAGTGACAGGGATGGCCCCAGACTGCCAGGATGTAGTGCCCAGGCTTCTTTGATTCCTAATTCCTTTCTGTGTCTGTTTATTTTTTCCTTTGGCATTTAAATCTCATTTCAATAAATTGTTTCTTTCCTTGTTATTTAGAACCAGACAACTTTGTAGTTATTCAACTAATAATCCTGGTTAAAGAGGGCAGCAGGAAAGTTATTCATTTCACATGTATATACTTAATGTCTAATATGTACCAGGCATTGTAGAAGCAGAAATAGCAAATAAGTAAATAACAGACCAAAATCCCTGCCCTTGTAGAGCTTGCATCTATTGAAAGACATGGGGGAATGCAAAAGAAAGATGTAAAATAATGAGCAAAAAAGCAAATAAATAAAATATATACTTGCTATGGAAAGTTTTGAGAAGTGTTTGCTTGATGGAGTGTTTGCAATTTTTAATAGGGTAATTCAAACCCTAACTGAGAAGATGGCATTTATTATGATTTAGATCTAAATTGTTCCCCAAACCTCACATTTAGAGATGGGGCCTAGTTGGATCACCAGGGGTGTAGCTTGAAGGGGAATATTCTCTTCCCTGGTTCCTCTTTTCTCTGCTTCTTGGCTGTCATGGTGCAAGCAGCTTTCCTCTACCAAACCATTCTGCCATGCTATTCTTCTTTGTCATTCTGCCATGCCATTCCACCATGACATTTTTGTCTTGAAGCCAGAAGACCATGGACTGAGTACATTGAAACCATGAGCCAAAAGAGAACTCTTACTATTTTATGTTTTGGGTATTATGCCCCAATGGCAGGAAAGTGACTAAGACAGCATTTGAGCTGAGGAGATGAGGAAGAGCTCAAAGCAGGAGTGCATGTGGTGGCTTTTTAGGGACAGAATGAAGCTGGTGAGGCTGGAGTGGCATGAGAGATTAGTATATATGGACAAAGAGAGAATCAGGTGAGAGAAAAAAGGCTTTGAAGTCATTGTCACAATTTGGGCTTTAATTGTGAGCAAGGAGGCCATTGGGAGTTTTGAGCAGAAGGGTGGCTTGACTTAATTTTGTCTTCAGAAGGATAATTCGGGATGCTGCTCTGACACCTGACTGAGAAGAGAGATGTTTCTGATGAGAGTGGAGGCTGAGAAGCCAATTCATAATCACAGTGATTCCGCTAACAGATATTGGTGGTTTGGGCTAGAAATAATGAAGATAGGGTGTATTTGTTTTTCCCATTCTTGTTGCATTTAATATTAATGTGAATTTAGAAAAAAGAAAAAACAGTAATTGGCCTAGCATGTTCTTACATTATTTTAAATTCTTTCTCAGGCTAATGTTTTCCAAAAGTTAATTTCCTATTAAATAAGGCACAATAGTAATTTATTTTTCTGTTTACTTTCCAGTTTTTGTTCTAAAGGTTCCAGAGACACTGCCAAACTCTGTGGCTGGCTAGTGTAGGTGCACATGCCCATGTGGCATTATTGTGGTTCTTTTAATGGGATCCTCTGACTATGGCTGAAATTTCCACAACAAGGAAGCTATTTTTCTGGGTGAAAGTCTTGCAAATATATTACTTCACATATTATATGTTTTAATAAGTTAATTTTAAATGACCATTAACAGATGAGTTCAGATTAATTTATCAAAATATTAGAAACAAGGTTCAAGAATAAAAAAGGGAAAGAAAATGTTCCCAAGAGCGAATCTTAAGCATATGACCTAAGAATACGGCTGCTACAGAGAAAAGAGGCCCAAGATTAAAGCTAATGACAGTGGTCCTCTCATCTAGGATATCAAAGAGAAGAGAAAGACACAGAGAAATCTTGTATTTTTCAAGATTACATCTAGAAGAGGCATCTGAGTAGGCGTGCCATGGCTTCTAGCCCAGAGGAGACTTCCAGATCGGTGCACCATGGCTCCCAGGCAGGAGGAGGCTTCTGGGTAGGTGTGCTGTGGCTCCCAGCTTAGAGGAACCTTCTGGGTAGGCATGCCATGGCTCCGAGCCCAGAGGAGACCTCCAGATCAGTGCACCATGGGTCCCAGGCAGCAGGAGGCTTCTGGGTAGGTGTGCCATGGCTCCCAGCACAGAGGAGGTGAGCCAAGTGGGTGCCAGGAAAACACACACACACACACACACACACACACAAACCTGCATGAAATTGAGAAGACAGGTAAACAAGCCACAGAACTAGACTTCCAGATCACCTACAGCAACACCAAAGGGAAATGAGATGGAACACTCTGATCCTCAATCATCTGGACTCCCTGAACTAGTAACGAAAGAGGATCTGGAAAAAATGAAATCAGAAATAATTTCTCACATAACAGCAACGATTGTGCCCATAGTGCAAGATATGATTAATAAATCTAGAGAGGATACAGATAAAAAAAAACAGAGGAGCTGAGAAACATGATGGAATCCTAACATATGAAACAAATTGAATTCATAAAACAGATGCAAACAGATTTCCAGGAGATTAAAAACTCCATCAAAAGTCTATGCAGTAGAATGAGCCAATGTAAAGTCAGAATTTCAGATACAGAAGATTAGAAGATAAGATTGCAATTAGTGACCAGGAAAAGAAAAAATTCTTTAAAATTGTAAGGGATCACAAGAAATCAATCCAGCAGTTGCTAGACAATACAAAGAAAAATAACATAAGACTGATTGGAGTCAATGAAGAAACAGGAGAGAGTGCAGATGACATAAAAAAACTGTTTACAGAAGTGATGGCAAAAAACTTCCCATGCAGGGGAAAAGAATTTGACATATGGATAAGCGAGGCATACAGGATACCAACTAGCCTTGATCAAAAAAAATGTACACATAGGCATAGAATTGTTAAGATTCCAGAAAC
>NW_004624837.1:7334612-7382046 GCF_000247695.1 Heterocephalus glaber | reverse complement strand
AGTGTGAGAAACTGAAAGTGTAAATAAGGACTAAAAGGTATAATAGATAATGTGAAATAGGAAGAAAAGGGGCAAAGGGGAGGGGGAAGTGGCAGGGGTAGGGGAAAGAAAGAAGGGAATGGAATTAATATGAGAAAATGAAAAAATGGAAACAAAATCTTTGTAAATAGGGAGAGATGGAGGGGTTGAAGGGAGGGCAGGGGAAGGGTGAAAAATAAGAACCAAGAGTGTATGTAAAGGTGCATCTCTCCAATGATGAATGTCATTATATTGTATACCTAAAATGTACCAATAATAGGATATGCAAACAAAAAGATTACATCTAGAAAAGTGTTCACTGTTAAACACATATATAATCATATTCCATTTGTCCAGAGCCTCATAGAATTTGTTTAAAAATCAAGCAGTATTTAAAAGAAAAATGTTAAATATTCTGCCCTGCTGTTTTAGTTCTCTCCTATTTCATAGGGAGGGCTTGCAAATGCTCAGTGTTTGCTAGAGGCTGATTTCAATATCATTCCAGGGAAGTTGTTGGATTTGTGGGTAACTTAAAGGGTTGAGGACCAGGAGAGAGAACTCTAATAAAAGTGAAAACTCTTGCAGTCAAGTAGTTTCAAAAAAGGCTAGTTTCCACTCATGACCCCATATTTAGTTATAACTATGGATATATATACCCAAGCCCCTGAAATTATTCTCATTTCTTTTAATATAATGCAACAAAAATTTGTTTTTATCATTAATCTTTATTTGTCATGCTTCCCATGTTTCTTTTTGTATATTTAAGAAAATATCATAATTGCTTACACTCTCCCTTTAGTGTTTAAATTTTACATTAGTCTGTATTTGCTGCACAGAGAGGTGATGTGCTGAGATAATGACAAAAACTGAATGAGATCTGGAGATACACAGGCACCCCAGGTACAGGAACATACATTCAAATCATGCCTTCTGTACTTAGACTTGGGACTTCAGACTAAGCCCCTTTTTAGCCTCAGTTTGTTCAGTTTTAACGATGTGGGGGGGCTAAAATTCTTAGTTAGCAGGATGATTGTAAGCATCAAAAGTACCCATGGTACAAGTGCCTGGAGCAATGTTATTCAGGTGGGATACATGTGATTGCCAGAAACAAAATACTCAACTCTCAAAGTGACCTCAAATCACCAGGTCTGTTTTTCCCAAAAAGCAATCAGTGCTGAGGTAAAGACTCCTTGGGTTGGTGCTGGAGTTGGATTTGTTCACAGATGTTGGTGTCTCTGATCCTCCTGACTGCAGGAGCTCCAGGTGTCATGTCCTTCTATGATCATGTCCAAAGCAGAAGTGTGGACATTGTTCTTTGCATGTCTCTCATGAGGGAGAATTCTTCTCAGAAGGCTCAGTAACTTCCCTGCTGATTACCCTTTACTGCCTGTGTCTGGGCTGCCACAAGACCAGGAAAGTGAACGTTCAGCATTTTCCTTCCTTGTGAGGAGGTGTCTGCAGCAAAAGAAAAGCTAGGAAGGAGAGAGAGAGTCTGATAGAAAGGCCATGGTGTCTACTCTGTGATCCTTGGTTTAATAAGCCCTTAGACATGTGAGTCAGGTGCCAGAACTTCTCCAGCCCCTCAGTCTTCAGTGAACACCGCAGTGAGATGGCTTGCATCCCTTATTTCACACCAAGCTTTTTTTCTGCTCACTATCTAGATCTTTATTTTTGAAATATAACTAAGCTTACTAGTATTAAAACAAACACAGTGACAAAAAAACAACAAAATTTCTACCTGTTCTTTCCATGCTTACCTCCAGAGCCACCTGTAGTTAGAGAAACGTTAACGCCCTAAGGAAGAGTTGGTTCCACTCTATTTTTTGTCTTGAAATAAAAAAAAAAGTGTATTATCTCGGTGTATTTTCCAGGTGGGTTTATCTTTGCTGTGTGAAGCGTCATTTTCTGCCCATGCTGGCCAAATGCTTTTGCTCAATCTTTTTCACCCAGGAAGTCATTTTTTGTTGTAAAAAAGATGAAATATTTTAAATAAATGCCTTTTCCCAGCTGCCACAGAGGCAGTGCAGAATAGAGGAGAAGAGTGATCCGGGGGAAAGAATAGAGCTGCCAAGAGAAAAGCACCATGGAAAAGCTAGGGAATAGCACTGGAGTAAGCTAAAGCTAGTCTCTATATTTAGAAACTGAGGCCAGTATTTTGCAAAGAGCAAGCCTTTCACTAAAATTGATCAATAGAGAAGGTCTTAGAACCTGTACTTAGATAAAGCGCACAGAATATTTTAGAAGTAAAACAAAAAGTACAATGCAAATATCCTAGCACAAACAGTGTGAGTCAGTGTAGGAGGAGATAAGATAATAACCCAGACACCACCAGATACAGATGAGTATCTTTGACTGCAACGCTTCACAATTCTTACTCATTGCTCAATGAGAAGAAATTTGAGGTCACTCACAGAGGCTGCCGGAACACCATCATAGTTCAACCCTAGATGACAGTAAAATACATAAATATATATTTTAACCACTGTGTTATCTGCATTGATGCATTGTTTGACTCTAGCAGCTAAGTTTCCAAGTTTTCTTCCAGCAGCCAAGGTCCAAACTAAGAAAAAACAGGAAAACATACTATCATAAACTTTAATTTCATCAGGATAAATTCTGTGTTAGTGTGTTTCTTATAATCACCTAAGGTATTGATACTGTTAAGAGAAGATAACTTTTTAATTAGTACATGTTTCCGGTACATAATGAATACAATCATTGTGAGTAAATGGGGCTGGGAAAACTGACTATTCATACGGAGAAGATTGAAGCCAGCCCCGTATCTTTCACCATGTACTAAACTAAAATCAAAACGGTTCAAAGATCTAAATATTAAAACATGAACATTTAACTTGCTAGAAGATAAAGTAGGTAAAATTCTTGATGTCACAGCTATAAGCAAAGACTTTTTGAACATAACATCAGTTGCACAAGAAATAACATCAAGAATCAACAAGTAGGATTATATCAAATTAACAAGATATCAATTTATTTTTAGAATAGGGAGGCTTGAGTTTATTGGTAGCAAGGAAAAAGTTCACGTTATTAAGTGGTCATTTGAAAAATGTGTTCTCCATATTTAGTTGGTTCCTACAAATGTATTACAAATATCTTGGGTTACAAAAATGGTTTCTGTTTGTTGTTTCATTTGAACTTCATATGGCATCTGTTATATGAGACTGCACATAAGATTTGTCTAATACATTTTGGACTGATCATTATTATTTTGGTATAGGTTTGTAATTTATTTCTACTCCAGCACATTCAAGAATTATATTTAACTGTGTTTATTTATATTGGCTATTGGCTATACACTATATTGGGCACTACAACATTAGCCCCTTCCTCTATGACCTATGAATATTCACCTATTTTGAAAAATTTGGCTTGTCCATCTATGATGTGATCTCAAAACACATAGTGGGCATTTGGGCATTTAATGGCCCATTTCAGAAAATGGCAATGCTATCATTGTCCATATGTTGCTGTATCTGCACAATGGCAAAACAAAAACTTCAGGATTTTTGCCACCATTTGAAAACTGTGTTTCTAGATTTTCATTCCCCCAAAGTAAACATACCTTTTTCCTGCACTGTATGTATAAACTTGGAATCCATAGATGAGTTTAACATTAGATCATATTAATATGTGGTGCTGTTGTTGGCCTCCCAAACAGGTAGGGAATGACATGGCGAGAGTTGCTCTTTCATTCTGATCCTTTCAGATGTCTCAGGGCTGGGTTTCAGGCTGCACCATAATCTTGTGATAGGACACTCAGGGATTAAATGTTTGATCATCCCTAGTTTAAACATGGACAATTCCTGATAAAAACCTGTGCGAACATAGTTATCAGCTCAGAAACCAGAGTTTACAGTCAACAACTGAAAAGAATATTAAAAGAAAAATATTTTGGTTTGTTTACTCTTTCGCTGTGTATTTTCAAATACAATGGTGGGAGAAGTTTTGTTCCAGTTTTTCCCATAGTTATTCCTCAGGGAATACATTTAAAGAACAAAATAACCTTTCTATGGCTCAACAGAAATAGTATCTGTAGTATTATTTTTGTTTCAATGCGGTTGGGTGGGAACAGTCTTTTGTTATTTGTTTCCTGGACTATGAAGGAGACATTTAATGTAATCTTGTCAGATTTCTCTCTAACAAATGGGAATGATTAACTTCCTTTCAACAAAACATTAAAATGTTTGCTTACACATGTCCAGGTAGACTACTATTTTTATTAATAAACGAAAATATCTGGTTTTAAAGAACTGACAGAACTTAGCTATTCTCTTCGGCACTGAAATATTTTTTGTCAGGTAGCTAAGGCAGGCATAAGAGGCATCCAGTTATTTTTATTCTATGGAGAATAAATGTAACTAGTACACTGAATTGCTTAGTATTTTGTAGGTATTGTTACACACAGACACAGGAGAATTAAATACAAGCGTAGATGCCCCCAAAGATAGATTTTCAAAAGCAGGTAGATGCATAACAGAGGGTGAGAAGTATAAACATTTAACCAAAGATGTGATTAGTGGCCCAAGTCAGGAGTTGGCACTGAGCAAAAAGGAGGACTCATCAAAATGTGTGGTCACCTATTTGCTGTGTTTGGGATCAAGGGTGGACCCCCCCCCCATTCTCATGCACTTAGATGTGGGGTTTTTGAAAGGTGACTGGATCATGGGGATACTTTAGCTAATTGTGCTCTTAAGAAGTGGAGCCCTGTGGGAAGAGACGGGTCACTGGGAGCGTGACCTGTGACCTGGCTCCTCCCCTCTCTGTTTCCCGGTTGCCATGATGTGAGCAGCTTGTCCTCTACCGTCCCCTCCGCAGTGCCATTTCTGCTTTGGAGTTGGCCAACCATGGATTGTAACCATGGGCCAAAACAACCTTTCCTTTAAGTTGTGGGTGTTGGATGTTTTGTCCCCGAAACAAACAAGAAGAGTGACTGAGAAATTTTTTATTCCTACAGTTTTCTAGTACTTTACTTCTCTAGGTAATCCCTTACTTGGAGGTTATAGGTTTGCTACTAATCACAGTCTTTCTCCGTAGTTTAAATTTAAATCAATATGTTATCTATTCCAAATAATATTCTATTAAGTTTCTCTCATTAGTAAATAAGATTTATTTTAGGCTAATGAAATTACAAGCATGAAATGAAACGCAATTTTGTCCAGGGACATACTCTTAAAATTATTCAATTATTTCCATGTATTCCATCACACAGAGCTGACCTTTGGTGTCCCTGAGGGACTGGTTCTGGGACCTCCCATAAATATGAAAATCTAGGCATGCTCAATTTCCTTGGGTAACGTGATAGGGTATTTGCAATGGAACCCATACACATTGTCCCAGGTACTTTTTCTTAAACAGACCAGGGTCTCACTATGTTGCCAAGGCTGGCCCTAAACTTCTAGTGTTAAGCAATCCTCCTGCTTCAGCCTCCTAGGACTGTAGGCATGTACCACCATGCATCACTAATGTCTCATAGGCTTAAGTCAACTCTAGATTACCTATAATACCCATTGCAATATGAATCCTATGTTAATAGATGTTATATTGTGTTGTTTAGGAAAAAATAACAAGGATAGTGTCTATACATGTTTAGTAGACACAATTTTGTTTTCAAATATTTGAATCCATGAATGCAGAAGCTGAAGTTATGGAGAGTTGACTATCGAAGGCAAGCCTTTCCCTCTGTGCTATGCTTTCACACTATATTTTTTGGTTCTGATGAGTGCTTGAAATTATTTAAATCCCTTTTAACAAAATACATGTCAACCTGCATAATAAACCAAACTGAAACATAACAGTAACCATTAGTTTTGGGAAAAGGACTTTGCATGGTACTCTGAAATTAAGATTGTCTTCTTACACTGGGGTTGTTAATATAAATACAAAAGAATAAGAGACACTGGTAATATAAGACTGAAAAATATTAGTCTGCTGGCTATGTAGACAAATGCCACAGTATCCACTGCCAAGTCCTCCAGACCTAATATTATTGTTTTCTCCAGATTATAAGGTTTATATGGGTCATTTAAAAAAACAGATTAATAAGTGTATTGTTGATGCCAACAAGGTATAACAAAGTACAAGAAGTTCTTTACATTAAAATAATAATAATAATTCTCTTAGTCACTTTCTCATTGCTAGGAAGAAAAATCCAGCACCTATACCTTAAAAGAGGAGGGGTTTATTTGGGCTCATAGTTTCAGTCTGTGTTCAGTTGGCTCCAAAGCAAATATAGCACAGCAGAATGGCATAGATAGTAGAGGAAAAGGTGCCCAACCCATGACAGCCAGGAAGCAGAGAGAGAAAGGATAGGGAGAGGGAGATACTTAGAGGTCATGCTGCCAGTGACCCCCTCCAATCAGGCTCCACCTCATAACAGCAATTCAGCTATAGCATCCCAGTGATCCAGTCATCTTCCAAAAGCCCCATCTTTGAACGCATGAGGCATTTGAGGAACATTCTAGACCTAACAACAACAATAACAACAAGAACAATAAATTATCCACTGGGAAAAGAAGATAATTCTGTCAGTATTGCTTCTTTCATTTCCCATCCTTGATTTTTGGTATTTCTGCAAAAACCTGAAAACTGCATATTTAATATTATGGAAAAAAGAACAAATTAATAGCACTTGTGCAATAGGGCAGAAATGAGACAGAATCACCATACAGAAAATATCCTACACTAGAAGATAAATTTATAGACTTCCTCCACATAGCTTTTATGTTGATAGAATTGTTTATAGTAGAGCCTCTTGAACTGGATCTTCACAACCATGTACGTGAATTCAGGTTTCAGAAACTAAACCTGCAATTTTCATTCATTGCCACCAGGGTGTAGTGGTGGCCCAACTTCAGCCTGTTAGAGTTATATCTAAATGTCCCCCTCAAGCCTCATGTGCCAATAGGTGGGGATTTAGGGAGCTGATTGGATCATGACGGCAGGATAATCATGAGTGGATTAGTCTACTGATGAGTTTATAGCTAAATGTGATTTGAGAGATGAAGCCTGGTTGGAGGAAGATGGGTTACTGGGGTCATGGCCTGGAAAGATCCATCAATCTCCCTACTCCCTTGATCTCTGCTTCTGCCTGCCATGCCATAGCTGTTTCTCCCATGCCATGGCTCTCTGCCATGCTGCTTTGCCTTGGAGCCAGCCAACTATGGACTAAAACCTCTCCAAATTGGGAGCCACAATAAACTTTTCCTCTTTAAATTGTGAGTACTGAGACTCGTGCCCCTGAGGCAAGAAAGAAACTAAGCCACACAAGTCAGCATGCTTATGTATCACACATAATTGAAGAAGAATATATTATTCTTTTTTTCTGGCGATTGAGCCCAGGGCTTTTGCCTATGCTACAAAGGCACTCTACCACTGAGCTACATCATCCAGACCCCAGACTATTCATTCTTTTGCACTCAAAAGACATAAATTCTTGGTAGAAAGTAATAAAAGTCAAATAATCACATTAACTTCAGAGTAAGACCTGCTGGAAAGTATTGATTACTATTGGTTTTTAAGGATTATGTATCAAATTGTGTTTGATATGTTTCAGGTAGAAAGTTCAAAAAGCAAGTTGAAAAAATCAGGATGTAAATCAAGATGCACAATGTTAGTTGGTTATTTCTCAAGATATGGTGGAAGACTATGGGTTCACTTTCTGGTCATTAAAATTTTTCTGTGTCTCCCTTTGAATCTACTAGTAAGATGGGACCCAAAATGTGTGTACTCAGGAGGAACTGTTATATATTATAAATACAAAATCATATATTGTATATTTAAGTTTTCCAATTAATTTCAACTAATTTTTATGCACACTAAAATTTATATATGCAATAAGGATTTCAACAAGGTCCACATGCCATTTTAAAATTATTTTCTGGATTTATTTTTTTTGCCCCAAGTCATTTTTTATTGATATCAAAAATAGAAGGCCAAAATATAGGTAGCATTTATTTTTCACAACAATAACTTTACAAGGATATATTATAAATAAATAATGCTGGGGTTTTTTCCCCATTTCTCAGTAAACTTTAAACATGCAATCTTAAGTTTTTATATTTTAAGAGCTGTGATTCAGTTAGTCAATAAAGAAACCAGACAAATATAGAATAGAAGCTAGAAAAGAGATGAGACAAATTTGAGAGAAAAGCCATAGCATTAAGTAAGAGTCTTTGAACATTTTTTAAAAAGAAACAAATTCCAGCCCTGAAATTTTCAATGTAAATAGAAATCTCTAGTCTAGAAAATCTTATCAGGTCATATTTTTTGTTTTTTTGTTTTTTGGGTTGTTTTTTTTAGTACCAGGGATCAAACTTGGGTCCTTGCGCTTGCGAGGCAGGCAGTGGAACTACTGAGCCTGTTATCAGCTCATATTAATGCATGGCCCTAGTTTTATCACAAGAGGATATCAGAAACAGAATTATCATGACAAGGACGAGGACAAAAGACAAGGACTTCTGTATTGGACATATAATCAGTTATTGGATTGGGAAAAATAACTATCTTGGTAAAAAGGAAGAAATGAGATGAAATCACATACAAAAATAATAATATCATTTTGTTACTGAGGAACATAGACATAAACATAAATTTCCCCTGCTAAGACTAAGGTTGGGTTTAATTTTAGGATAAAAATGACTCTCCAGATATAGGATAAATGGCTTTTTACTTTATTTTATGAGAAAACAAATTTTCATAATCAAATAATAAGAGAGTAACAATAGTTACTACAAGGTGTATCATTATCTTCAAAGTAGTTACTCAGTGTGGCTTTTGATCCTGAATTTGGAGATTAGGATGCTAATCATGGACTTACAAAGACAACTGCATAGCCCCTTTTTCTAAAATTCTCATTCAGTATAGAAAATTCACTCCTCAGAACCTGATGAATTAAGTTAGCAGAAGATTGAAAAAGGAGGAGCATATTTTTAATTATGGCTCATTACTTGGAAAATACCCTCACTTTAACTTGTGTGCAGCTATTCAAAAGGAACAAAGTCACTAACAGCCTTCACTGGACTGCACTGCAGCTAATTCAGAAATCCTGGTCTACATCAATTTTCATGCCTTACACTTTGCATCTTTTTTTCTTTCAAGAGTTTATTTTTTCTATTAGTACACATTTGTAGTACATAATGATCACATTCCTTGTGAGGAGTTGGTACATGTGTATAATATCTTTAATCTTTTAAAAAATCTCCTTTCTTGCCCCCCCATCCAATTTTTGGTCCCTTTTCCATTTGCAAAAAATCTTCCTCCCTATTTCCAATTATCTATCTTTTATTTTGCTCTTTATTTGTATTTCGAGTTTCTCATATAAAAACATGAAATATTTAATCTTGATTTATTTCACTTAACGTTATGATTTGAGGTGCATCCATTTTCCTAAAAATGACTCAAGTTTATCCTTCTTTATGGCAGATTAGTACTCCATTGTGTATAAATATCAAATTTTCTTAAACCATTCATCTATTGACGGATGTTTAGGCTGCTTTACAGGATTTATCTATTGTGAATTGTGCTGCTATAAACATGAGTGTGCATGTATTTCTATAATATTATATCTTTAACTTTTTTGCGAAGATATCTTGAAGGGGAATAGCTGGATTGAATGGAATTTCTAGTTCTAGTTTTTTGAGAAATCTCCATGCTAATTTCCATAATGGTTGTACTAGTTTACATTCCCACCAAGAATGTCAAAGTTTCCTTTTTTCCCAATAGCCTCACCAGTATTTGATATTATTTGATTTTTTGGTGATAGCCATTCTTTCTGGAGTAAGATTGAATCTCAGTATTGTTTTAATTTGCATTTCTCTAATGACTGGAGAGGTTGAACATTTTTTCATAATTTATTGGCTGTTTATATTTCTTCTTCTTAGAGTTTTCTAATCATTTCAGTTGCCCATTTTTTGATAGGGTCTTTTATTTCAGGGGTCTTAATTTTCCTGAGTTCTTTATACATTCTAGATACTAGTCCTTTGTCAGAGGAATAGCTGGCAAAAATTTTTCCCATTCTATAGGTTTTCTCTTCACTCTATTGGTTGTTTGTTTTGATGTGTTAAAACTTTTTAACTAGGGCCGGGGATTTATCTCAGTGGTTTCGCCACCTGCTGCGCAAGCGCAAGGACCGGAGTTCGATCCCCGCTACCAAAAAAATACCTTTTTAATTAGATATAGTCCCATTTGTTAATTCTGGGTACTATTTCTTGTGTAATTGGGGTTCTGTTCAAAAACTCCTTGCCTATGCCTCTGTCTTTAAGAGTTTTACCTCTTTTATTTTCCAGGAGATTAAATGTTCCTGTTTTAATATTTAGATCTTTGAACTATTTTGATTTTAGTTAGTACATGATGAGAGATATGGGTCGATCTTCCGTGTTCTGCATGTATATAGCCAGTTTTCCCAGAACCATTTATTAAAGAGGCTATCTTTTCTCCAGTGTGAGGTTTTGGCTTTTTTGTTAAAGATCACACAGCTGAATACATCCATGGTTCTTTCTGGATACTATATTGTGTTCCACTGATTCATATTTATGTTTTCTTTGTCAATATCATGCTGTTTTTATCACGGTATCTCTGTTATAACTTGAAGTCCAGAATTGTCATGCTCTTGCTTTGCTCTTGTTGCCCAGGATTACTTTTGCTATTCTAGGTCTCTTCAGGTTCCATTGGAACTGTAGGATTGTTTTTTCTATTTTTGTGATGAATGCCAGTTATTTTTATTGGAATTTGTTACATCTGTGTATCAGTTTTAGAAGTGAGGTCATTTTGATGTTATTGGTCTTGCCTATGCAGGAACATTTTCTGATATCCTTTTTGATCTCCTTTTTCAGAGAACTATAGTTTTTGTGTCACAGGTCTTTTGCTTCCATGGTTAGGTTAATGTCTAAGCATTTAATTTTTCATAATGCTATTGAGAATGGTATTGTTTTATAATTTCTTTCTCTGTAAGTTGATTATTGGTGTACAGGAACATTATTAATTTTTATGTGTTGACTTTGTATCCTGTAACAATACTGAATATGATTATTAATTCCAGGAGTCTTTTGGTGGAGTTTTTTGGTCTTGTATATAGAAGATCATGTCATCTGTGAATAATTATACTTTTATCTCTTCCTTAGCTATACATACATATCCCTTTTTTTCTTTCTCTTACCTGATGGTTTTGGTTAATGCTTCAAGGGCTATGTTGAACATGAGTGGTGAAAGCAAACATCCATGTCTTGTTTTAGATTTTAGAGAGAAAGCTTTCATCCTTGCCCCATTTAGTATAAAGTTGATCACTGGTTTGTCATAAATGACTTTTGTCAGATAGAAGTCAGTTCCTTCTCTACCTGTTTTCTTCAGGATTTTTATCATGAAGGGATATTGGATGTTGTTAAAGGCTTTTTCTGTATCAATTGAGATAATAATGTGATTTTTGTCCTTGCTTTTATTTATGTGAAACATTACATTTATTGACTTGTATAGTTCGAACCATTCCTGGATCCCTGGGATGAATTCTACTTGGTCATGATGAATGATCTTTTCCAGGTTTGTTGCATTCTGTTTGCCAGTATCTTGTTGAGGACTTTTGTATCTATGTTCATTAGAGATTAACCTGTAGCTCTCCTTTTTGGATGTATCTCTGGTTTTGGAATCCGAGTAATGCTAGCTTTCAGGAATGACTTTGGGCATCCTCCTTCCCTTTCAATTTCACTAAAGAGCTTGAGGAGTATAAGCATTAGATTTCTCTAAAGTTCTTGTAGAATTTAGCAATGAATCCATTGGGACCTGTGCTTTCCTTAGTTGTTAGTTTTTTTGGGTTTTTTTTTTTTTGGTACTGGGGCTCGAACTCGGGACCTTGCACTTGTAAGGCAGGTGGCGGAACCACTGAGTTAAATCCCCAGCCCAGTTGATAGTTTTTTAAAATTATTATTTCTTCAGTTTCATTGCCTATCAGATTACTCAGTGTTTTTATGTCCTCTTGGTTCAGTTTTAGTAATCTAGGAATCCATTCATCTCTTCTGAATACTCCAATTTGTTAGAATACAGGTTCTCAAAGAAGTTGCTAATAATCTACTGGGGACCTCTGAAACGTTACTGGAAACCTCTGCAGTAAGCTCCAGTCTCCTACTCAGTGTATAATGCAGGCCTGAGAAAAAAAGACAGAACTAAGACAGAAAGTGGGGTGCCAGGATAATCAATGTTGGTGCAGCTAACAAAGGTGCTGGGCAGTTCAGGCCATTAATTTTTATTAATAATTAGTTAGGGTAAAGTTGAGCAATGTGCAAGGGCAGAACTACATACAAGGATATGCAGTCATGTGGTTTCTATGGAAATTAATGTAAGCAAGGCTCGTAAAAGAAAAGACAAAGCATTCTCGAATTAGGAACAGGATAGACAAAATATATGGTTGTAGTTAGAACATTGGCCTAGTTAAGAAGGTTTTAGTTGTAGGAATGGAATTTGAATGTGAGTCACTCTGACCTCGGTATGTAGGCTTCAGCTGGACTCATTTCTCAAAACAAGCCAATTGTGGGGTTAACTCTTTACAGCCTGCACTGCTCACAGCTTGCTTTGGGCGTAATCAATATTGCAGTCTTGCAGAATAATCTAAATTTCAGCAATGTCAATTGTGATTTCTCTTTTTTAAAAATTTCTAATTGCATTGATTTGGGTATTTTCTTTCCTTTTTTTGTAAGATTCGCTAGTGGTTGATCTATTTTACTTATTCTTTCAAAGAACCGGCTCTTTGATTCATTGATTCTTGTATTATTTTCAGGCTAGCTTGGCTTCTCTCTGAATGCAAGAGAGAGAAAATCAAAAGTCAAGTCTGAAAGGAAAAGTTAGAATTTAATTACATGTTTTCTTGTCCTTCAAGTGCTCTGAATATTAGTGCTTTGTCATATGTTATGTCCTGTCACTTCTCAAAGATGGAAAATACAACTCTAGTGCAGACTTTAGATGAATGGCCAAATGAGAAAAAAAAAGAGGAGATATTGTTTTAATGAGAAGTGCGGAGGTTTTGGAAAATATATCCCAAATAAATAATGCAGATAAGATATCTTATTTCACTTTTAGTTCATTGAATTTAAAATTATATAAATAATTGCACATATATTTTAAATGAGTCAACTATGTGAAGTGTGCAATCAAATACTAACAGATCTCTCCCTCTCCTCATCTTCAGTTTCAACTTCATGAGCTTAGTATGCACCTTCAAAAATTTTCTAGATCAGGTCTGTCAAACAAAAATTTCTGGGGCTGTGGAAATGTTCTATCTACCACAAGCAACTAGTGACTATTGAGCACTGAAAATATGATTAATGATAATGAATATCTAAGTTATTTATTTATTTACTTAGTTTTTAATGTTTTAAATTTTAAATAGACAAATTATGGTTGTATATATTTATGGCATACAAAGTGATGCTATGATTCATGAATATTTATTTAGTTTTAATTAATGTAAATTTAATTACCCATATGTTCCTTTTAGCTACCATACTGCGGACTACACAGTGTCATATCTATGATAAATATATAGCGAAAAATTTCTATTTCATCACAAACGAAGCACGTTATGCAAATTACTCTGTAACCTCATTTTGTTTGTTTCACTTAAAATAGGTCATAGAATTTCATCTAGGTCACCGTATCTTTTTATTTCTAACAGATGCATAACTTTTAAGTCTATAAATGCAGCCTTTTTCTTACTGATTAAAGTGTTTTTGATTGCTGTTGTTTTGCTCATGGAAAGTGTTATTTAAAAAAATAAATCTTGTATATATGATCATACAAACTCTTATCTTTGTGCATATGATTGTATGAGTACATACTGTCAAAGGTATGTGCATCTTTAATTTGGATAAGCAGCAATATATTTCTTCCCAAATCTTTCCAAGAATATTCCAATAACACAGATATGAGAAATGAATCTCTAGGTCAGCCCCCTCATAATCTTGGCAGAACTAGGAATTCTTCAACTTCTTTATTCTTACTAGTCTGCGATGTGGGATATTGTATGTCACTTTATTGTTAATGCAGTTTTCCCTGCTTGCTTTGACAGCATATATAATGCACATTTCCCCAACAACTACTATAATAAGGTAGAATACTTTTTAATGTTGGTCATTTAAAATGTGTTGACAGTCTCTCAATTCAAAATAACTATCTTCTGAATCTGCCATAAATGGAGAAGCTAGAGATCCTGAAGAAATTGGATCATAAACTGGGATGTCTAGTAAAGAAGCTGATTTTTAGTGCTCATTCCAGATTCATTAAATAATGATTTCTCTGTGTCTTCCTCCTCCTCCCCCTCCCCCACTCCCCTCCCCCTCCTCCCTTCCTCATCCCCCTCCCTCTTCCTCCTCCTCCTCTTCCTCCTCCTCCTCCTCCTCTTCCTCCTCCTCCTCCTTCTCTTCCTCCTCCTCCTCCTCTGCTTCTTCTTCTTCTCCTTCTCATGAATTTTGCATGGTTGAAACAAAAGGTAATGAAAGCATGAAAGCTCATCAGAAATAAATTTCAAAATGGTTTAAGAATAAATGAAAAATGCTTTTTTGCAACACATGTCAATCTACATTAATTAGTATTAAAATATTTTGTAAGGCACTTGATGGATTTCCATGTACTATCAACCAAATAAATATTAAAGCAAATGTTACAGACTTTTAATGTCATTATTACAAAGTAATTACAGAATTACAGAAAATGTTTTTACCTCTCTAATTTTAAGTTACTGTAAGAAATATATGTTATCTACTAAGGAAGTATAAAATTAAACAGTATATTTTAAAGAATAAAAAGAATATTAGTTATTTCAAGAATAAAGTTATTTAAAGAATAACTAGTGTGGATTTGGAGCTGGTGTTTACTTAGCTATGTGAGGCATTAGTCTTAATTTCAATTCTTGGGTTTCAGTTGAGTAATCTGTAAAGTGAGACTAATTAATACCCGTTTTACAGATTTATTTTGAAAATTTAGTTCATAATAATCTATGAAAAGCAAGAGCTGTCAAATATTCATTATTGTTATTATCTTTACAATTGAGGCACAATTTTAAATAAGACATTTACAAGCTTTGTTCCTGCAATTAAAATTTTTATTTTCTCCCCAACCTGCTGACAATCCTTCTATCCTTGGAATACAGATCTAAAATGACTTTTCTGTGCATCATTATGGCTTAAAGATGCTCTAAAAAGAGGTTCACTAAGAATGAAAATATATAGGACAAATAATCATTTCAGAAGTTGATACTCTTCAATAATATCAGTGTTTCCACTGTGACTCCAAGGGTCTTTGGGACTTCTGAGCAGTATCACCTTAAGAATCTGAAGCATGTCCTTACCAGTGTACCAAATAAAAGAAAATCATCATGCACTAAACATAATGTTTTATAGAAATGTTCAAAACTCATCAGAAGCTAAAGCTTGTGAGTAAACTTTGTGATCCAGCTGGAAAATATGACATGGGGTCAAACAGGAAATGCGACTAAAGTAATTGAACTGGTGTTCTCCTGTACTGGTAATCACACCATGTAAGCAGTTCCAAAAGGGGGAATTCCAAGATGGTCTGACAACAAGACAGTATTCTTAAATCAACTAATGGTTTTTTGTTTGTTTGTTTGTTTTTGCGTTACCTGCAATTGAACTCAGGAACTCGCGCTTACCAGGCAGGTGTGGTGCAACTGAGCTACATCCCAGGACAAACTAATGGATTTTTAAGGTCAACTCATCAGCGGTGACAACAATCGTGAAAACATAACTAATTTTTATTGAAGAACAATATACAAATGTAAAAGTGGAAAAATCAAGTACACTATATGTAGTTTGATATCTTTTTCTATTGAAACATGTGATTATCCAAAACAAGATATAGAACATGCCAAAATTCCAAAAGCATTTCTTGTGTATGGGCCGCATCATTAATCTCAGCAAACAAGAGCTTCAGCCTGATATGATCATTATAGAATAATTTTACCCTTTTTGACTTTTACATAAATGAAAAAATCTTGCATGCATTCTTTTGTTATTGGCTTCTTTTGCTTAATATACTTGGGAGATAATTCCATTTTGTTGTATGCAGCACTAGTTCACTCATCTTCATAGCTTTATAGTATTTCAATGAATGAAAATACTATAATTTGGAAACCTATTACTATTTAAGTTTATTTGCATTGCTCCTCATTTGTTACCACAAATAATGTTGCTGTGAATATTCTATACATGAACTGTAGTGAAGAAAGATGTGATCTGGAAACACTGGGTCAAGATCTCTGATGATATCAGTTTAGTAAATATTGCATATTGCATTGGCTAACTCCTTAAAAAGTCATATAGAAATGGTGAGAGTGAATATTTCATCTACTTTCTGATCTCAGGTTTTAATATTCTACAATTAAGAGTAATGATTCCTGAAGGTTTTTTTTTTTCTGAGAGTATCTATCTCAAATTTCAGAAGTACAGTACCCATCCATTCCTACCTTGCTAATAAATTTTTTTTTTATCTTGAAAAGATAGGAAATTTTCTATAACTGTTCATATAACTACACAGTCTTTCTTTTTTATTCGATCATTGTGATGAACTATAGTGATCGATTTTCAAATGTTAATTTAACATTGCCATTTTGGGCTAACCTCATTTTGGTTGTGCTGTTTTATCTTTTTTCTCCATCACTGGAGTTTGATACTATTTAGTTTACATTTTAAAGTGTACTCAGATATTGGCCTATTATTTTCCTTGTTATAGTACAGTTAGGCTACCCTGTTAGAACTGGTAGGACAGTTTATTTATCCATTTTCTAAAATAATTGCATAAGATTGGTGTTGCTACTTCTTAAAATATTTGAAATAAATTCTATATGTGTCTGAGCTTTTGACAGATTTTTATTTAATAGATATGTAAAAGTTTAGATTTTCCTCTGGTCTGTTTAAAAAACTGTACTTTGTAATTAATTTTCTCATTACATTCAGAACTTCAAATCTGTTGGCAAAGTATCACTCCTATGATCTTCTTTTGATCCTTCTAAAACCTTTGGTATTAAATAAGGTGTAGCAAGTCAGAGATTTCAACCAAAATTGCATGAAAGACAGCCGAGCTGACAAAAGATAACAGAAGAACCAAATGTCCACCTCACTTTTCTGTAGTTCTCTTTTTTCTAGAATTTTGACCCTTCAAACTAATTTTTTCTGGGAACAATGCTACATAATTCTAGGGAAAAATCATTTGAGTAGGCCTAGTTCTCCTGCCTACAGGCCAGCTATAATATTCCAAGACGTAATTCCATTTTGGCCTCACGTCACAACTGAGAACTCAATGATCCTGTGATGCTGTAATGCTGCAGGACAAGACCACACCTGGGGGAGACACCCTGAGAGGAACCAAATCTTCATCTGTGTAGTTCCTGGGAGGAACCACATCTTCATCTGCATTGTTGAGATTTCCACTGCTCCCCGCCCAGTCTTTTGTTACACCTTGTTTATCCCAATGTGAAGTACTGAAATCTACATATTCATTTGTTACATTTGTTCCTCCTGATGTACTAAATAAAAGGTGCTGCAAGCTAGGGGGCTTCTTAATCTTTGCTGCCCAGAGCAGCACTGATCAGACCCAAATCTCAGCTTCTTCTCAGTCTCATTTTTCTACCTTTCCTATAATTCACCATGTGCTGCCGTGGCTCCCAGGAGACTAGGACTTACTGCAGATGTTCTGGTAACGTCCCCTTCCCCTGTTCCCCACAAATTTTTGTCTCATGTAGATTTATTTTTTTTCCACACTGGGGTTTGAACACAGGGCCTCTGTGATAGGTCTTCCACTACCTCAGCAGCTATTATGTATAGTAGCTGCCCTCTTCCTATGGGGCCTTGCCCCCTCCCCTGTGTGATGTCATGCCAGGATGGCTGCTCCCACCAAAGAACAAACCCTTCTTCCCAGCATGCTCCTGTTCCCACCTAGAGAGTAACCTAATACTCGCTCACCTCCTACCACCTAGTGACATCACCGGCTCCTCCATTCCCTAGTCACTACCTCACTCAACCCCAACAAACCCCACCCCTGTCTCTATAAAAGACTCTCCCTGCCCCGGCCATGTTGCTTTTGTCTCTCCTTTGTTCAGAGACAGCCTGGCAGATCTATTCCCCTAATAAAGGCTTGTTGTGGCCTGGTCTGGTCTTGGTCTTCGGCCCTTTTACTTGACACTCTGCACTAAGCTAAATCTCCAGGCTTTTTTTTTAATTGCTAATATTTTAATTTTAATTTTTAAATTTTGAGATAGGGTCTTGACAAGTTGCTAATTCCCCAGGCTGGGCTCAAACTTGCAATCCCCCTGCCTCAGCCTCCCCAAATGCTGGGATGAGAGGCTGCACCGCCATATTCAACTTCCACTAGGTTTTCTACATCAACATTGTAAATTGACAAATATTCTGAAGGGGAAATATGTGGAGAAAGCCTAGCTCATGTCAATGTGTTTTCTTTTTCTCTAGGATGTTGACATCTTTTTTATCCAGCCCTTATTTTTAATAGGATGAGTGGTCTAATACAAACTGCTCCACTGAGGTTTAAAGTAGAAGATGCTCAGAGCAACCCTTTGGTAATGTCTATCTGAAAGCCAGGCACATTACAGTTTCATATGATTATAACACTTAAAATGAAAGCCTGATTAATAGTAAGTATTATGGAGTCTGTTTTTATATAAACAATGTCAAATTTTTAACATTTGCAACATATACAACATTTTTGTGTATTGTATTTAATAGGTAATTAAACATTAAGGACATGAAAAGGACAAGTATAGTATGATATTTAAACCTAATATTCTGGGATCAGAAACAAAATCAGTAAGGATCCACTTAACTTACTAAGGCATCTCAAGCAAGCTACTTAAACTGTGTCTGATCCTCACTTAAATCTTTAGAAAAATTCTAATAATATCCAACTCCAAAACATGGTCATGAGAGTTAAATGCAGTATTTCCTGTTCAGTACACAGTGCCTAGAACATATTTCAGTTTAAAAAAAGGGAAATTACGACTGAACACAACGTGCGTACTTTTACCCTGGGAACATGTTAATTGAAGCCTGCTGCCCAGCAAAATAGCCGCAATGAAATCTCATGTCCTTTCCCCAACTTACAAAACAAGTCCCTTGGCCTCACATTTATTCCTGCATGGTCTTTTCTTCTTCCTTTTGCAGTAAAACTTCCTCTAAAAAATTACCCACTTTTGATGCCTCCATTTCCTCACCTCCTCTGCCTTCCTCAGTCCATTCTAGTGTGACTATTGCTAGCATCTCTCTACTGAAATGACCATTGCTGAAGTTATGAATTCCTAGGAGCACCACATCATTGCAACAATTTTGCTGTACAACAGCCTTCAATTAACATAGTTCCAGACAAACTAGGATGCAAGATGTCCTATTGTAATGCCATCAGTTGCTAACCCTAATACCATTTTTCATATCAGTAGCATTCAGTTTGCCGTGCCCTCATTTCTAAATGCTCATTTCCCTAATCTGAGAAATAGCTTCTCCTCTCTGCTTATTCTCTCTTGATCTCCTAGTCCATTTCATTTTTAGTAACATGGACATTAGATACTGGAATTCCACAAAGCTTAGTTTTAAAGACACATTTATAGCTGTTCTTTTCCTATTCTGTATTCTCTGCTTTAATAAACAAGAATAGCTGTGGCTTGGATTTCCATCTCTGAATAAGTGGTTTTCAAAGTTACATATCAGGTATAAACTTCACTGAGCATCACAGATACAGCAAACTCACTATTTGGCAGTTTTATTTGGGAGCTTTGCATGTGTACTGAGACAAGTCATGCCTCAGACATGCAAAACATTTGGCACTATTTCCAATTAATGTTCTTGAAATATTTGTTAATCATATTTTTCTTTAGAGAAAGAAGAGACTATTAAGATAGTGCAGAAACATTTACTTACTTAATTATTATAAAATATTTACTTACTGAATTGTTATAGTTAGGTTTGCAGAAAAATATTGATTAAAAACTCACAGTTAGCCTTTCCTTTTTCACTTGTCACTTTTCAGATACATAATAAAAATTTTTTAAAATTTGAATGCAAATATTGTATAATTATTAAAGAGAATAGGTAAAAAATAAATTATGGCATATGTTATGGTTAAGTATGTTGTTTATAGTAAATATAGTAACTATCAGTTCTTACTGAAAAATGGAATGATTCTGTGAATTATTACTTCACAATTTCAGCTGATTTCAACATCTCTGACACATCAAGAAGCAATTGAGGGGCCGGGAATTTAGCTCAGTGGTTCTGGTGCCTGCCTCCCAAGTGCAAGGTACTGAGTTCGATCCCTGATACCCAAAAAAAATACAACAAAAAAACCCAAGCTATTGAATCTCAGATATTTCTTAGCCTGCATGATGGATATCCAGATGTTCAATTTAGTGGGTTTTTTTGGGGGGGAGGGTAACCTATACATATATGTCTTAATACATTTTATAACAATGGTACATTTGGTAATAAAACTTTTTAAAATAATCTTTTATATGTAGGCTGACATTTCTTTTCTTTTCTCTCAGAAGACCCTTCTATAATTTAAGGAGAGTGAAATGGAAATTGGACTCATTTCTCTATTTGGTTATTTGTGAATAATTATACATAGAATAACTTTGTCCTATGAATTGCAATGTTTAAATGACTGTCTCCCTCATTGATCGGTAGCTCCGTGAACGCAAAGATGATTCCTGGTCTCACCGTTGGTGCATCCCTAGTGCCAAGACAATACCTTGCTCAGTGTAGATGCCCCACACCTACCCAGCAATGCACTAATTTTCTTATGAAAATACATTATTATGAAATAAATACATTCCTCAACCTTTTATTCAAACAGAATTCAAAATCTCAAATTACTTCTTTCTTTCTCTTGGAGTTTGGTATCTTTTAGGTTCACATTCTTGGTCATAATATCTTCTTTATAAGGTTGCCTTAAGGATAAATATAATTATGTAAAATATTAAGCATGGGACTTACCATTTAATAAGCCCTCGATGGTTGCCACATCCAGGTTCTTTTGTAGCACTGCAGAAATACCATGAACCTAGTCTTTAAAAAGCTAAAATTATACAATTATTATGTGTCAATTCTAAAACTGAAAAAAAGAGCTAAATATGTTCCTGGTGACTGTTTTCTGCCACATGAGATCTTTAGGTGTTCTCTTATAGTTGTGATTCCATTACAGAATTTAATTGTATAGAAGACAAAACAGCATTGAACCCCAATTATTTCTAAATAAAAGTGAAGATACAGGGCAGTGACATACAAAAGGATACTTAGAAGAAAAGCAGTGAATAAATGCATTAGCAATAACGCTCACCACACAGAAAGTGTGGTATCACTGTAAAAACACATCCAAGAGATGCTAAATTACAACTCTTCCCATGTTTTATATTAGGTCACAGGAAACATTTCGCATCCAAGAGGCATTATAGCAACAAGTCAAGGCCTTTTCGGTTTAATGATAGAACACACACTATAGTAGAAGGCCGATAAACTTTGAGCTGGACAGAAATGAGTGTCCTTTCCAGTTGAGAAGAAGCAGGAGGCATGGAAACTTCAACTGTTGTCAGAGCAAAAGAAAACAGTACCTGGATGTTTGGGGAACCCTTTGGCACTGGTCTCAAGGAGGAGCTGGAAGAGACTAATGCCAGAGATGTGCTGTGGTTTTAGTTTCGCCAGGCAAAGGGAAAATTTAGCATAATTTTTGGTGTGCTTTTATAGGTAGCTCCACCCCCTCTCTCCTGCTTGCTTTCTACAACTTCAAGATTACTTGAGATTTCTGAGGACTACTGCACAATGAAAAAAAAATCTATTAAAGAAATAAAGGTAAAGTAAAAAAGCTAAAGTTATCCAGCAACTAAAACTTCATGGCTATGTAATTTTATGAGGCTATGAAATATTTAGTCATTTTTGTTTGCCTACTGTTCCTTAGGGTTTTTATTCCTCACAAGCAATCTTTTCTCCAAGCTCTACAACTTCTAGTTTTTGTTTTGTTTTGTTTTGTTTTAAGAGAGAAAAGGTTTATTTAGTTGCAGTTCTTCAAGGTTTTAGTCCAAAATCAGCTGGCTCCAAGGCAGGGTGGCACATAGCAGAGGGTAACAGTTCATGGTGGATGAAGGTAACAAAGCAACAAGGGAACCTCAACAGCATCTTTTTTCCCCTTTTGTCTTATCCAGACTATCGGGATTAGGGGAATATCAAACCAATCAGTGTACTGTTTTAGTAATCACACGCCCTTAATCCCAGGATCACACACTCTAGCTTCAGCCACCTCTGAAAAAGCCACCTATGACTGCATGAGGCTTTAGGGAGACATCTATACACAAGCCAAAATACCATGTCCTCCAACTAGGCTCTGTCTCCCAACACCACATTTAGCTATGAACTCATCAGTGTATTAGCCCCTGTGATCCAGTCACCTCCCCAAAACTCCAGCTATGAGCACATGAGGCTTTGGGGAGACATCTAGATATAAACCATAGCAACTGGCCTCCACTCTTGAGAAATTACATATTCAACAGTATCTGGTTCAGTTTAGTGAAGCCATGCTGTGGATATGCATTGCCCTTGCATATGCCTCTTTGACTCATTCATTCTTGAGCCACTGCATGAGCTCTTTGATGTCTGAAGAGAGAGAGGCTGACTCACAGTGGTGAAAACATGATCTCTACTTTGTTACTGGAATTTCGTTTGCAGTTGATGATTTCTGTTAGGCATTAAATCCTATCACAAAGTTCTCACGCTTTATATCTACTCTCCATTTGCCTTTTTCCAGATATTCTAGTAGTTAATTTTTCAACATTGTAACTTTGAGGCTTCTGATCATATAGGCAAGTCATTTACCACTTCACAGAAGTATATGTATCTCCTGACTTTGGGGTCACTTCACTTTTTACACAAGGTGAATTTCAGGCTTCTCCCTCTAACACCCTGCCATGTAGAGGGCTTGTTTTTTTCATTTTCATTCAGAGAATCTCAATTGAGACTGTCATGGGGCAGCAGTCTGGTTTTGGCTGTTCCCAGATGCCAAGCTAATTCATTCATGAAGCAAGCTTGGACTTGTTCCTACTCCATCAGTCATGTCCCTATGGAATGAGTCATCTGGATTTGCTTAAATCTTATTTATGATTGTCTGTAGCTGGGCCCACCCAAACTTATGACTCGATACATCTAATAATATGAACTATATGATCGGGAGTTCTGATCTAATCATCACTTGATTTTTTTATATTTAAAAATGACACTGATCATATTACCTCTTCCCCAGAATACAATACTGTTTTACTTTTAATCTACTACCTTGAATGAAGGGAGAAATTCCAGGTGGTTCTATTTGACCTTTCAATTGACAAGTCTCTTCTAATTATTCATTTTAGAACAGAAATAGCAGGTGGTCTCAAGGGTCTATTAGACGTTCTATGAAATAGGCCTGGTCCAATACTTCATTTATTACCCGAGCCAATCCTCTCTCATGAAGGAACATAAGGTCTCTTTGGATCCATGGTCCCCAGTGTCGATCCCTGTCTTTGAAGCATATGTCTGTTCTTTTCTCTGTGGGGCACGTTTATCTGAGAAAAGAGCCATAAGTCCCATTTCAGGACTGCAGAGGGCGCTCTTGTGTTGACTTCCTGTTGTCTTAACTAGGTTCTTCAACAGGACATGAGTACAACCTCCAGTTTTGCTCAAACTCAGAATTTAAAAACTGCAGCCCAAATTCCCTTTCTTTCCCTCCCTCCTATGTTTTTCTTTGAACACTTAACAGTTAGGTACTTCATTAGTGTTAGGTACCTTCAATAGTATTCTATTCTTTGTGATAACCTTAAGAGGTAGATAATATTACTATTCTTCCCCCAACCAAACCTAAACAACAAAAACTAGCAAGCAAAGCTATTGCTTAGAGAAGGTAAGAAGTTTGCCTAAGGTCTCAAGGTCACACAGTGGGAAGTGGGAAAACTGAGCTTCAACTAGAAGTTAACTGTAAATTCTGTGCTCTTAAACACTAAGCAATATTATATTTTTATTGTGCTCAAACAGTATCAATATAGCAAGATAAATACTTTTTATACATATGTAAAAGTATTTCTTCTCCCAAATCCCAGAAGCCCGAATCAGACATTTTTGCCAAGAATGCATTTTCACAAGTCAGAGGCTGGTTTGAGCATTTTAAAATGAAAGGTACAAACTTTACCTTTCCGAAACAGCTGCCTGCAAGACAGAGTTTGATTTGATGTAACATGCCTTAGTTTTATATATTCGATTTGTAGTATGTTATTATTCTCCAATGATTTTAAAGGTCTCCAGGCAAGTACTGTACTGAAATAATGAAGTACGGGGAAAGCTTGAGCATGTAATTACAAATACCTTCAGAAGGGCTGAAAACGTAGTCCTGCTTGCTGTATGTTTACCTGTTGTAGTGCGAGAGAAGATTTGGCAAGGCTTTGCAAGAGACTTGTTTTGTCTACTTATCCTTGCCTTCTGAGGATCAGTTAAAAGCTTGCCTTGAACAGAAAAAAAAAAATCGTGTGTTGAAATTTTTATTGAATTATCTACCAATGAAACTGAGATGTTTAGATTCTCCAGACATGAAATAAACCTAAAATGATCTTTTATTTTTCAATTGTTCACTAATATTACAGGCTGTGTCAGACAATGTATATATGAAAACATTTTTATTTATATTATTTATATTTATAGCCTGAGAAAAGTTTAACTGCTCTTGAACTGGTAAAAAACAAATTACACGTCCAAGAACTTTTGGTTACAATTTTAAGTGGCCTTAATTACCACCTTGTACATCTTAATCTGTATTGCTCAGGAAAAGCATAATCATCATGGCAGTTCCCTGGCAGAACAGTGGTTTAGGCACAGCAGTGTTGTTGTTTCTGTTGTTGTTTGTTTGTTTTTGATAATATGGTCTGCTGCACTTTTCAAAAACTTTCTTGAAGCTCTGCCCTGTGTTAAAAGCAAACTCCAGCAACTTCGTCTATGTAAATGAGGCCACAATTATAAAATGCTCTTTTATTTTACGACAAGGTAGAACATTCTAATCCTACAGATGAATCCTCTTAGAAAACGTAAAACTGAACAGAAGATTACAATCTATTAAAGAACTAGAACCTCAAAAAGGAAAGTAAAGAATTCAGAGTAAGTCTTTCGTCCTATTTTCACACCTTTCTGAAGTGATTGTTTGTGTCTAAAATGTGTATTATTAATATTGTCTAATATGTACTATGCTATAAACTTAATGCCACAAATATGTGCACTGTCATATGTGGACACATGTATATGCTCATGTTTTTCATAACTTATTTCGTAATGAGGGACTGGTATAAATATTTTGACATATTTATCTCCAGATACCTGATTCTTGACTGCAGTGGCACATGAAATCTTGGTTTGTCCAATCAATTACTTGATCTGGTAGTTTGGGTAACAAACACATGCCCAAGTCATTCTGAAAAAAAAAAGTCAATTCCTCTACCAGGAAACAGTACACTGAATATTTATGATATTGTGGACAGAGCAGGAGCTTCCTACTTCGGCACACAAGATGCGATCAAAATATATGGTGAATGTTTAAATTGTAAATATGTATTATAGAAGAGACACATTGCCATTAATCTTCATCAAAACATTTCCCCCTCACTTCATTTGTCACACCTTTCTTGCTATTTTTGTAGCAGTTCTGGAAGTCCTCTTTCCTGTCTTATGAAGTGTGATTAAAAATATGGTGAATGCCACTACTGGGTGTCATCCAACAGAAAGGCAAGCCTGTAAAACCATGACGGTACATCCCTCATTCACTGTGCTCACCACATCTGGCACCTTGTGATTTCTGTCTCTTCCTCAAAGTCACAATGACCAGGAAAGGCAAACATTTTGAATCATTTTAGGACATTGAGGAACCCATGACAGCACAACTAAAGACACTCATGAAAGAAGATATCCACAGTTGCTTCAGAAAATGGCCACAACCATGGGATATGTGTTTGAAGCAATGTGTCTTTTATTGTAATAAATTTTTTCTGTTTACATATTCACCATATTTTTTATTACACCTTCTACATATATATGTTGTCCTAGAAATAAAGTTTTTATTCTCTATTGGTTATGCCAACATTGGTTAGAATTTAAATGTCTCCATATTGCTAGGTGACATATACTGAGGTCAGTGTCTCTTGTTTCTATTATCCTACATTTTCTTCAAATATTTCCTCAAATAATTTAGATATGAAGAAATTGGTGAGTCATTAGGATACGTCAACTTTTAAGTTAATAAAGACTATAGAAAAGTAAGGATAAGAGCCTGACCTCCATGTCACTGGGCATATTGGTGCTTCTGAGTTAGTCAAAGTCAAGAACATGAGAAGATTCTCAGCTCAGGGGAGGGAAAGGAAGAGGATCTGAGGATATGAACAATGACATGGTAGGAAAAAAGACATCATTTTCTTTCTTGCTTTTGTTTGAACAAACACTCTTCTGAAGTGAGATGCAGTGATTTCTAGCTTGACACTCCAGATTTGAGTACTTTTTCCCTTTTTAAAAGTTCTTCTTCTTCTTCTTCTTCTTCTTCTTCTTCTTCTTCTTCTTCTTCTTATTATTATTATTATTATTATTATTATTATTATTAGTGGTGGTACTGGGGACTGACAGCAAGGCCTTCTCACTGAGCTGCATCTCCAGCCCCTTTTTTATTTGGAGTTGCCCAGACTGGGCTCAAATGTGCAGACCTTCTGTCTCACCCTCCCAGAGCCCTGGAATTACAGGCATGTACCACCACACCTGCTTTTGTTTTTCTTTTAAACCTCCTTTTGAGTGCAATGGACACAATATGATTGATTATGAGTAAAACAGAGCATGTAACTAACCACAGTGCCTTTGAAAGCTGCTGGCTCATTTGAACAGAAGTGTACTCATGGGCATGAATGTTAGCATTGGGACCAAGGCTGAGACAGAAGAGAGTAGACAGTTCATGAGGGATTCACTCAGAAAAATCAAGCAGGCCTACAGTGGGTTATGGAGGCTGAGAGCACTTGAAAGAAAATATTGCTAGCCTAAATTAAGTTTATGTAACCTGGAAAAAAAAATGTACTGATCTGAAGTCCCGGCTGATGTTGAGATCTGTTCTGATACTTCTCCATGGCATGATGTAAGTTATTCATCATATGAACCCACACAACCATGGCATTAAAGAAAACATAAAATAAAGCAATTTATTCAAAATTAAGAAAAACACGGATGATTATTTAGATGTCATTTTCAATAATTCATTCATAGACTTTTAAGTCTGTTTTATTCCCTGCCACAAATAATGTTGTTGTTTTATGAATAAACAGTTGAATCTTTGGTAAGCTCCTTTTCTCTAATTTATGACATCTGGCTCAAAAACTCCCTGATCAGCCAGGGAGCTTAGTCACAGATGTCAGCACCGGGTGGTAGCAAAAGCAAAGGGCTGACTTCAAAGAATTAGGGAAGATTTGCAACTGTGTAATAAAAAGAACGGATGCTGCAGGCATCATAAGTTAAAGAAGGAGCCAGACTTAGAAATGAAAATTGGGAAATAAGTCAACTTAGGCTGGGAGTGATGATTTCCAAGTTCCCTCACTCTTTATTAACAACTTATACACGCACATCTATTCTTCTCTGAACCTGTGACCCCAAATTAATTTTGTCTTAAAAAATACTTCATCTGCTCTACTCAAAACTCCCTTTCATAGAGAAAAGAAAGACATTTACAATTTGACAATTTTGTGAGTTGGGCTGTACTTTGCAGTAACAGTGCTTTTCCACGTATATCCAAGAGCTTTAAAAATGTCATCAAGCCTCCATCTATAGGTCAGCCTCTTTTGGTATTGCTCTTTTTCACAAATAAATTCTTAAGACAAAAGAGTCCCCAGAAGATACAGGGTTGCAGAATCTTTGATGTCCAAAAACTCAACAGATTTCCTCTCTCCACATTCCTAGCAGTTCCTGCCAAGACTTCCAATTGACTGAGGCTGAATTTCATGCTGTAGAGAAGGTGGATCCTCTCAATTTGGGACCTCATAAGGGAGAGAAGGAAAGTTTTGCAAAGTATAAAGAGAAGGAGTCTGTTACTAGATGCTGTGGTTTGGTTGTGATAGAGCAAATCCCCCCAGGAATTCATATGCTGGGAATTTAGCCCCCAAGGTGGTGGTGTGAGAGATCATGAAGCTACAGAGGCAGGGCCTAGAAGGGGGAAGTTAGTTCACTGGGGGCTCTGCACTTGGAAAGGATTAAGGTAATTCTTATGAGACCCTGGCTGTTTCCTATGAGACAGGATTGTCACAACCAGAGCAAGACTGGGCCCTCTTTCCCTTCTGATTTCTGTCTTACCATGTGATTGCTCTTTTGCCCATATGTCCCTTCCATGTTGCCATCAGCCATGCTGTGATGCTGTCAAGAGAACCCACATCAGAGCCCTAATTAATGGTGCTGTTCAAATATGACCTTTCTGCCACCAAAATTGTGAGCTGAAAAACCTCTTTACTTTAAATTTAAAGTTCCCAGCCTCATGCACTTTGTTATAGTAGCAAGAAATGGACTAATACACTGGAAAATTGAGGATTCAAGTAACTCAGTAACTGAGGTGTATGACAGGCAACAGGACCATAGTAAATTTTTCTCCAAAAGATAGTTACTTATTAACTGCTTTAACTGAATGGTTATTTTGGGGATAAAGGATAGTGAGGTGAGCAAGATGTTCACAGTAATAAGAAGGTGCTAGAACCCCTGAAGTAGCTGGGAAATGGGAGCTGAGAAGCCAGTGAGTGTAATAGGAATCAGGACCTAGGGGAAGAGTAGGCCCTGGGACAGGGAGGGCACCATACAGGAGGATCATCCACAGCTGGCATGCTTCCTGCAACAGGAAAAGGAGGGTAAAGGCCCCAGCTTCTCTCTGTCTTTCTCCCTTCAGCCCCCCTGTAGTATATCTCATTGGCTGAAAGTTGTCAGAATCAATTGAAAAATGTGTGAGTTCATGGTCCCTGGGAAGTAGAAGTACTTGAGATTTCTTAGAGGTGACACTTATGAAAGACAAAAAAGACAAGAAAAGAGGGTAGGGAAGACCCCTGGACCCAATGCTGAAGTGGAGCCGATGAAAGGACAGAGGGCAGATTAGAAGATTGGGTAGTAAGGACATCAGACTGTGACAGTTTCCATACAGACTCAGCTAGGCTGATAGTTCATGCTGGCACAAACCCTCCAGACTGGGGTCAGGGATTCCCAACAGCTTCACTCATTGAGTGAACCAAGGAGCAGGGGTTCTCAGCTTTGAAGCTGAGGCAGTTCCTGAAGGCAGATCCCTCTGCCGGGTGCTCTCCGTTCCCTGGTTCTCCGTAGCAGATTGTCTCTTGAAAGGAGTTATGGGCATCTAAGACTCATGACAGCTGCAACAAGTAAGCCTGGGAAATGGGTCACTGAGGACCGTGATTGCCACAGAACAAACAGGATGAGAAAGGGAACAGAGCTAAGCAGACACAGGCTGATGATTGGCACATTGGTAAAGCATGTAAAATCCTGAATAATTATACTTGGCAATTGTGCCTTGTCTTTTATCATGCTTAGATTTGGAAGAATAGATTTGTTTGTTTATTTATAAGAATACATATTTCCAGTACACACTGACTACATTCATTATGGAGAGTTGGTACATGTACATAACACATCTCAATTCTTTTTGCTTCCCCTTCCCTTCTCCTTCCTCCCAGCTCCCTTCATCTCTTGACCCCCTTCCTTGTCTCTCTCACTGTTTCCTATTTTTATCTTCAATTTGCTCTTTAATTTATTTATACTTTGGGTTTCTCGTATAAGAAACCATGTGATATTTAAACTTGTATGTCTGATTTATTTTATTTTACATTGATCTTGAGATGCATCTGTTTCCCTAAAAATGGTTTAAATTCCTCCTTCTTTATGGCAGAGTAGTACTCCATTGTGTATAAATACATTTTCTTTATCCATTCATCTATTGATGGATAAAATGGCTAAGTCCAAGATTAGCTATTATGAGTTGTACTTTATAAATGTAAGAATGCATGTATCTCCGAGGCTATAGATTCAGAGTTAAATTATCTCTTTTTAAGAAACCAATTCTCCTTCAACCATAACAAATTTTATGTTTACATGTTAAGCATCCATGTAATGAAGACAAAACCTACAGAATAGGAGAAAATATTTACAAAGCACTCATCTGGTGAGAGGTTAATATCCTGAACACATAAGGAACTCAAAGAAGTCAACAGAAAAAAAAACTGATTAAAAATGGACAATGGACTTTGTTTCCATTTTTTCATAAAGTCTTTGTAAATAGAGAGGTATGGAGGGATTGAAGAGAGGGCAGGGGAATGGGGAAAAATAAGAACCAAAAGAGATTTCATAAAGGTACAAATCTCCAATGATGAATGTCATTATATTGCATACCTACAATGTACCAATAAAATTAATAGAAAAGGGCAATGGATTTAAACAGAAGTTTCATAGAAGTAAACATAAATGGCTAACAAATATGTGAAAAATGCTCAATATCACTAATAGTCAGGGAAGTACAAATCAAAATCATGCTGACATATTTCCTCATCTCAGTAAGAATTGGCATTATCACAAAGACAAAAGATAACAAGTGCCAGTGAGGATGTGGAGAAAAGAGTGACCTTGTACAGTGCTGATGGGAATGAAAATTAGTACAGCCATTATGAAAAATAACATGGCGATTCCTCAAAGGGTTAAAAATAGAGCTATGATCCCACAGCAGAAACCCCGCTGCTGGAAATGTGTCCCAAGGAAATGAAATCAGTATTTTGAAGAGACACCTGTACGCCCATGTTTATTTCAACATTATATACAATAGGCGAGAAATGCAAACAACCAATGTTTCCACCAGCTGATGAATAAAGGAAGATGTAAATATACACTGTGCCATGCTATTCGTCCATAAAAAAGAATAAAATCCTCTCATTTGCAACCACATGAATAGAACTGGAGATCACTGAGTGACCTGAGCCAGCCACAGAATGACAAGCACTGCATGATCTCTCTCATATGTGAAAGTTGAAACAGTTGCTCCCCCAGAAATTGAAAGTAGAGCAGTAGGTACCAGAGGCCAGGGAGAGTAGGGGCGTGGGAGGGACAGGGAAAAGCTAGCCAATGGGTACGAAGATACAACAAGAAGCAAGAGCTCTGGCATGTATTGCACAGTAGGATGCTATAGATAACAATTAAGTACTGTATATTTTAAAAAGCTAGAAGAAAGGATTATGTATGGATATTTTCACCATAAAGACAATGTTTGAATCGATATGTTTAATCGGATTTAAATGTTACACGATTTATATACTTATCAAACATGATGTTTCTCCATAAGTATGTACAATTTTTATGGCCTTATACGTCAGTTAAAATAAATTTAATTTAAAAAAAGAAAAGTCCATATAGGCAACTCAAAAAAAAGGAAACATTATTATGGACTGAGAATACAAAGCTAGAGCAAACTTCACCACTCTTGCTTTTTTGGTAGATGTTAAAACAGTTGCAGATTGAGTGAGAAGCTCCAATTCATACTATTAACTTGTAACAGAAACAAGGCTAGACCCCATCCTTTTTGCTCTTGAAAATTAATACTCTAATAATGTTTTGTTAAATTTAACAGGTAATGTTTAGTGGCCTCCAAGACAGGGACCACACTATTTTGCACTTAAGTGTCAGAGGAGCAAGAGAAAGCAAACTTCATTGACACTTTATTCTTTACAATGATTTCTTACTGAAAGGACAATTAAAGACAACTAGCAAAAGAATAAATAAACATAGTCACTTTCTTATTTTTGTAGAATTGACAAATCTGTAATAAGGAATAGTCTATGTTATTAGGTTGGAAAGCATCAACCTAAGTACAATTTACTATGATCAAATTTTTTAAAATTTTCTGTAACTGTTGTACATATAACTATAAATACTTTAAGTTGTTTCTTTATAAAGAAAAACAAAAATCACATTAAAAATTCTTAGAACTGAGAGTCTGAGAGGAATTTGTATAAAGAGTTGTAATGAAATTTCAAGTTAATTGTTTCTATTGGGATTTTGGTAACATTCAATTACAGCCCCCTTGAAACTTTCCAAATATATGCCATGTTATGATCCTGTGCTGGGTAAGCACTGTGGTTTTATTATTGCTTAGCTGTTATAAAATGTTGAATTGTAGACTGTCAATCCTGTGACATATCTACTCACAAATAGTTCCACACTGGAATGTTGCAGTTCAATTGCTTAGATTGCTTGATGATAGACCACAGAACAATATTGAAAAATACCTTACAAAAACTGTCTCTAGGTTATATTTAAACACACATATGCATTACCTTCTATAAACTATTGCTAGACCTTATGGGATCTGCACCCTCATGCTGTATTACATTTTCCTGCAAGAAGTATACAATGACATAAAAGATTAAATTTTCAAAAATACAAGATTGGATCAATATCTCTGGAGCTATTTTAACTTTATTTTAATCTTTGAAGGGAACCTTGCTGAGGGAAGTACTTAAGTCTACAGAAATGGAAAGGAAATGACAGGAAAATGCAGATACCATTTAAAGTCCTTATAAAACTCAACAGGAATTTTGCAAAAATACAACCATCACAACCTAATGAATAAACATGTACTTAATAATTATCAACCTATAAAAATATTTTACAAACCATCTCTGAGTAACAGCCACACAGACTGACCAGGATTACAGTTTCTTTAACTGAAAGGCCAATGAAAAGTTAAAAACACTGCATAAGTTTAAAAATAAACTCAAGTAGTAGTAATATTCAGGGTAACAGTCTCTGAAATCACATGATAAAATGTTAAATAAGATTGAAAATTCATTTTAATGCATAGTTTTAAAGTAACCTTCAAATGTATACCTCCATAATATGTACTTTCAAGTGAGACTTTAAAATAATTTGAAAGTTAAAAATGCATTTGGTCTGTCAAGACACAAGTATACTATGATATTTGTCAAAAGCATCGGGGTTATTTTTAATATATTGTTTGCATACAATTTTATATTTCAAAGTTTATAGGTTAAATTCTAAGTATCTTGTTGGTTTTTACATGAAAACAATGTTTATGCCAAAAACTGAGCACTGATAAGAGTCATGAGAATTTTTTCAATGGTCTATCTAGAAAAATTTATAACATATCAAAATCCTTGCAAGGCTCTACATAACTGACCTAAATACTCAGCGAACTATAACATAGTTCCTGCAGCTCTGCTGTTTGAAAAGTTGAAATATACTTCTGTTTCCCCAACACTTTTTTTCCTTTCTTAAAAATACTTATTATTTCCTTCTAAATTATCCTTTGCTTTATTGCTTTTCAGGTGGTATTTCAACTGAACTGTGACATAGCAGGCCTGGCACATTTTCATCATTTAAGAGTTTTCACTTTGCATCGTTGAATATACACCTTCACTTTTTTGGGTTATGTTATGGTTTAGATCTTACATGATCCTCAGAGGCACATGTGTTAAACTTGGTCACCAACCTGTGGCACTCTTGGGAGGGTGGAACCTCTAGAAAATGGGGCATAGTTGGAGGAAGTTGGGTCTTGTCTTTTGGAGTGTGCTCCTGAAGGTGATAATAGGATCCTAGACCCTTCCTGTCACTACAATATGGCTAGATTTAGGGAATTGTATTTTTTGCTGTGTCCATGGAGCCAACGGCTGATAAGTAGTCACCATGCCAAGCTAAATGTTACCAAGTTAAATGTCAGCATATATGAAACCTTCAGGTAATCTCATGAGATAAATTAAACCAACCTTAGGGACAGCTGTTTTCTTGGATATGACATATCCTCAGTACTCCTGCACTTTTAGATTTCTGTGGCAGGGTAGTTATATCAGTCAAAATGATCTTAATCCTAGTTTCAGTGGTTTAAACAATAAAGATGTGTTTCTCACTCATGTGTTACATGCCCATTGGGTCTCCAAGTTGCTGTCTGAAACTGGCATATTTCTGTTCATATTTTATTGGACAAAGAAAATCGCATGGCTACTCCTAAATGCAGAGGAAGATGAGCCCTTCTGTCATGTGCCCACGATAGGAGATGGAGAATATTTGTGATAACTACCATAATCATTCTTTCAGACAATAAGTAGATGACTTCTCTAGGCTATGGTGACTGGCAACAGAAGTAGGTAGCAACATGAGATCCACTTGGAGTTATATAACCAGGGCTTTTAGCTACACAGTATACTACAAGCTTTTCTACACAACTGCTTTCATTCTATCATAAATATAAATTCTATATTTAAAGTGTCAACCTGCATGAGAGAGGATAAAATGGTTAAAAAGTCATGCAGCTACTACAGTCAGAGGCAGTATTTAGTAACATTGACCATGAAATATAAAAGTATCTTTGATGTTCTCCCACAAAAGCCATTTTTTTAAATCAAACTGGAAATTTGCCTTTCTTCCAGAAGGATTCAAGACAGACTTTAACATACTCATTCAGAGGAAATGGAAAACAGAGGCAATACTCAGAAGGTGCTTAGAAAAAGGATGAAAAGCTATAACACTGCACATACTCAGATGACAAAATTGTTTTTACCCAATGAATAACTGATAGCATTCTGTGGAGTGAGATTAACCAGCTATAAGAGACTTGATGGTATTATTATAGAGTGTAGGATTATGCATGATTATTTAATTTATTCATATCTTTTCTGTATTTTTCAAATATTCTAAAATTTTTTAAAATTTATTTTAAAAAAGACAAAAAACAATGAAAAATTTCTTTATACAAACAAGAATTTCTATGAAGTCCTTTAGTTGAGTGAAATGAGGCAATAGATTATTTTCCATACACTCTTTATGGTAGTTAAAAAATTTTGTTTATAATTTTCAGTATACCAACACATCAATAATTCTAATTCTAAAAAGTTACTTCCATCATTTATAGTAGTAATTTGTTGTCTTTTGTAAAATCATAAAATAGCAAACCCTACCCAAGTATTGTTGCACATTGTGCTTGGAGTTAGGTGACTCAGATTTATACTCATAGCCAAAGTCTGGGGCTTAGGATATACTGACAAGGCAAAGAGAGACACCCAGGCCCTGGCTTTTTATAGTGTCCTGGGAAATTCAGGAGGAAATGACTTGAGTCTATGAAAATGGTGGACCCTAGACATTGAGCTCTTCTCTAGCTTGAGAGCAGTAGAACAGCCTCCCTCCTCTCTTCAAGGGGATATGCATGGCTGGCAATTTTTAAAAAAAGGAATCTTCAAATAACTGCAAAGCGTAATATGAGGGTCCTTCTAATTTATCAGTATCCCATGTGACTCTAGAGATGGTATGGTCCTTGCCCAATAATATGTGTGGCCTAAAGTGGCTTCCCTACACAGTGAACCTGGCTTGATTTGAAAACAAACTGTTGCCTAACCTAAGAGTATACCCTGGCAAACAAGCAATGATGTCTCAGCCAATCATCACAGCCAAATTTCCGGTCAATCAGAGGCTGAAAGCTGTCAAAATTGATCAAATGAGGCAAATACCCACAGCAGCCAACCACATTGTTTCTTTTTTTCCCCCCTTAAATTCTTTTATTGGTACATTTTAGGTATACAATACATAGACATTTATCACTGGGTACTTGTACCTGTACATGATGTATCTTCAACCACGTTGTTTCTGTAGGTCACTACTTTCCTCTGGCCATAAATGTATAAATATCTGAACATGTGATGGTATTCTGAACCATCTTTGATTTGGAATGTTTTCTGGTCCCGAGCCTTTCTTTGTGTTCTTCAAATAAACTTGGTTAAATGTAACTGGTTTCAGGTTTTCTTTTAACAAAGGGTAGGCAGAATCTGAATTTTTCAACATCTTACAGATCATGCTGAGTATTTTGGCATTTTACTCTAAGTACAATGGGATACTTCAGAAGGATTTTAAACAGAGGAATGATATGATTTGAGAAATGCTTAAAAGGCTGATCCTGATCACAGTGAGAAACATGAAAAGAAAGAAGATTAAGAAAACAAAAAGGTTGGCCTTCTTACAGTACAAATTTGGACTCTCCAGGAGTGGCCAAATCAACAGTTGATAATAACTTAGACTAGGTTAATAGTCAGGGATATAGAAACATACTGCCCTGAAAATAAAATAAATCACAGTTAGTGAAAGTTTAATACCAGAATTGGGTGACTTGGTTGTGGGAAAAATTATTTTTGTATTTTTTACTAGTATTAGATGAATATCACTTGGCTAATGATACTTTCATTCACTCCAATTTGTTCAGTGACAGAGCCATTCAATAAGAAAGTTGAACTGGAATATAAATTAGAGTCTTTAAGTGTGGAAAAAAAAAGATTGGTTTGGGACATGTTAAGTTTGGCTACTAGTGAATCTTCCTGTTCAAATATCGGAATGACAGATATACTAGCCCAGAGCTCAAAGAAGATTCTGTCTGGAGACCCAAGTCTGGGAGTCTTGACATGAAGGTGATATTTACAGCATGAGTGTTCAGGAGATCACTTAGGGAGTGCTGAAGGAGGAAAAGGAGTATATGTGGCATGACAAGAAATCACATACAAACCTATCTGCAATCTGAACTTACAGGGAAAAAGAATGTAATTTTGGACTTGTTATTTTTCATTGTCTTACTTACTTTTCTTGTTGCTGAAAGAAAATACCCAATACCCAAAGTTAAAGGAGGAAAGGTTTAATTTGGCTCACAGTTTGTAAAGGTTTCAGTCCATAATCAGCTAGCTCCAAGTTAGGGCAGAATGGCAGTGGGGCATCACAGAAGAGTTAAAAACAGTCTATGGCAAGGAAGGTGGAAGGCAGGAGGCAGTAAAAGCAGCAAGCAGCAAGAAATGACAACAGCCCTCTTTCTGTCCCTCATATTTTATCTAGGTTACATGTTCTTGGGCCAGGTAGCATTCACACCCAAAGTGGGCCACACCCAAAACTATGCCAAACTAATCAGTGGACTAATTAAATGATCACACAGACTTAATCCTAGCATCAGACATTTAATCCCACATACTCCAGATCCAGTCACCTCTGAAAAGCCCCTCCTATGAGCACATGAGGCTTTGGGGAGACATCTAGACACAAGCATAACATTCATTTAAATATAATTCTGATAATCCAAACAATTTAGAAAAACACATCGTTATGGTTTATATCTAGATGCTTCCCACCAAGTCTCATGCCCTCACAGATGGGCCTTTGGGGAGGTGATTGGATCCTGGTAGTATAATGCTCATCAGTGGATTAATTCATTGATGAGTTTATAGCTGAATGTAATGTTGGGAGATGAAGCCTAGTGGGAGGATGTGGGTTTTTGGTTGTGTGGTCTGGAAGGCTATATGTCCCTCCCTCTTTCCCTGACCTCTCTCTCTGTTTCTTGCTTACCATGCCATGAACTATTTCTCTTCTGCCAGGCCCTCTGCCATGCTTCCCTGCATTGGAGCCAGCTAAGTATAGACTGACACTTCTACAAACTATAAGCCAAAATAAACCTCTCCTCCTTCAATTTGCAGGTGCCAGGTTTTGTGTCTTGGTGACCAGAAAGTAACTAAGACACACATAAAAGGATAATCTGTCACTGAGCTTGATAAAAATATTTATTTAATTAAAAGTATGTCCTTGTTAATGGATGTCAATGTAAATAATGAAATTCCAAAAGATTTCCTAGGAATCAGCACATTTAAGAAGCAATTTTATTAGCTGGTACTCTGGGGAGTAAATAAAACCTTACCATGATAATTGGATCAAATTAACTATTACTTTCTTGTACATAGTTAAATAAGGTGTTAAATTACATTTTCCTTTTCAGATTAAGAGTAATGGCTGCATTTTCTGGTTTTGTAAGGATACTAAACTAGGAAGGATTTTACTTCCAAAGTATAAATGAATCAGATATTGCAAAATAATACCTCAGGGCAAAAGACATATTTATAAAATTAAAGTATTATTGCTGACCATCAACACTATTATGTTAATTGCTGTATTCAAATATTTGGTGTCAGTGAACATTTTTCAAGGTTTCTTAAGGAGTTCTTCCAGATAGAGCTTACATTCCATTTCCAGGAACTACTAAATACTAGGCAGATATCTTGAAATGCTCTTAAACATTGAAGCCAGGAAATCTTTTAAGATTGAAAGCCTCCTACCACATTTGTCATATTAAAATCCAATTATGTGGAGAAAAAAGAAAGAAACACAGTAATTGGAGAACAACATATGTTCAACATAACACATACATACCACAAACAGGCTTAAATATCACATACTAGTTGAAGCTTCTAAACCTTTTTCTTAGAAATTGGAAGAAAAACTGTGTAGTGAAACTTCAACAAATCTTAGAATTTTGAAAAATGGATTCCAATTCATAAAAATATAAAATCAGTGCTATTTCGATTGACACATTTCTTATATCATGACCTGTTTCTTATATAATACATATTCTCATGGTCACCTAGCACAAGCATAGAAATTTGATGGGTTTATATGTGTCATAAAATTTTTAAGCTATATCTCTGTATAAGTTCAAAAGGGAGTAAATCTGAATATATGAGTGTGAAAGTACTTTTTAAAGTAGTAAATGTGGGTGGGTCTTTTTTCTTGAACTGGCTTATCTTTCAGAACAATAAAAGCTTTAGCCAAAGTGACAATTGCTTCCTAAAGAGCTAATACTTTCTCTGAGAACCATGGTTCTTTGAGAATTTAGTCCTGATCCACCCTCAGCTTCAAATTTCTGATCCCTCTCTTTTGTTTAATCAGGTTAACAAGCCAGAAATGACCAAGTCCTAAATCTTTACTTATTGAAATTGCACCAAGAACAAATGTCCCATATTCCTCACTATTAGAAATAAATTTCCTGGGGCAGGGGATTTAGCTCAGTGGTTCCACCGCCTGCCTTGCAAGTGCAAGGACCAGAGTTCGATCCCCGGTACCAAAAAAAAGAAAGAAAGAATTTTCCTGGTGCTTTTGTATACGTTATCCTCATTAAAAGCAGCAGCTTTTATCAGACACCCACTTTTTGCTATCTAGAAGTGTTAAACCTGTTTTCTAATTACCTTTGAGTCCCAGAAGTTTCTCTCCAAAATTAGCCAGCACTGACATTCAACAGGATCTTAAGTTTCCTTCAGGCAGTAATTTAACTTTATGTATCTTTTTATCATGTAATGTTTATCAAAGTTTCTATCCTTTCACTAAGTTAGGAAATAGTGTTCAAATATGTGGTACCTTTTTTCCAAGCACTCATTCAGAATGAGTAATATAGTAAGTGCTGAAAAACATACAATATATTTACGTTAGTTTTATTTCTATGGAGAATCTTGACTAATAACGTTACTAATTTATATCTCTAGCACTGAGCTCATAGCCTGGATGGTAGAGCAGATCAAATAAAATTTGATTAGGTTGAAGAAGGTTAAATCAATCTGACTTGCAGGAAAGAACCATTGCAGACAAGTAGTCAAGACTTCAGTCTTCAGAGTCAAGAGGCTGCACTAGAAAGCTGCTATCTGCAATGATTGATTTTGTTCACCTTGATTACCCTTTTCCTCATCCAGTGAAGAGAGCAGAGGAAATGAAAAATAATGCAATTCCTCCTCCATTAACACTTTACCCCCTGGCTTGTATATAATTGGCATTCTATTTGGTGACAAACTCTATTCTTATCCATCATGATGATGCTTGTCTAACAATCTTAATGGAAAATTCTTACAATTTGGAAGAGTGGAAGGTGCCTAGTTTGGTCTTGATAGGATCATTTCAGGTTTCCACAGTCATTAGGCAAAAGAAATTCAGAAAGGAAACCCAGTCTCTGTGTCTCCCAACATCTTCAGCCAAACAATGGCACATTTACCACACAACTTGAAATTATAAAGTGCTATTCCCTGACAGAATTCTTACAGTACTGAGCAGGTTGTTAAATACTATGTAACGTGCATGAGAAAAAATGGTTACAGAAAATGAGCTGGTGGAAGATTTTCTTTTTAGCCATTAAGTTAGACTTTTCAGATAGAGGATCCTGGGTATTTACTAGCCCACAGAAAAGGGTGGATAGACATGGGTGAAAAACTAGTTTTGAGTTTATGATTTAGTATACCTAATTTGTGATTCTTGGAGATTGTAACTTGCCATTTACATACAATGAAGATAATGGATCCAGACTTTAACTTACTGGGTCCAGATTTTACTTGCTGCTTTAAATGAAATGATCTATCCAACTTTTCACTTTGTTAAGTCCCCTGCTTTTCTTCCAGAAAAACACATTGAAAACCAAGCAAAAACTGAGCAAGCTATTAAGAAATATAGTAAAGTTCTTGGTATCAGAGACTAAAAGATGAAATGAGAGAAGAAAGCTTCTTTCATCCACAAACGAAATAATCCATTCCAGTACAAAACCAGCATCATTTTTTTCTAGTAAAGTTTCTTTGTTATATATTCTTTTTTTTTTTTTTTTGATACAGGGTCTCATTATGTAGTTCAGACTGGCCCTGAACTCACTATGTAACCCAGGATGGTCTCGAACTCACAGTAATCCTCCTACCTCTGTCTCCCAAGTGCTGGGACTACAGGTGTGCACCACCACACCTGGTTACTTTATTATATATTCTTTATTCATAATCTAATATCTTTATACTTTGGTTCCACTTGCACAATTGTAATATGTTTCTTTTCTTCTTGTTATTTTGAAAGGTTTTTGAAAAAGTCGTATAAATGGGTAAATATACTTTAGTTTTCTCAAACAAATGAAAGCCCCCAAAACAGGTTTCCTATGCATTCTTACTTTTTCTGCAGGTGTGCTAGAGCAAGTTTTGACTGATTTACACGTATTATCCAAAAGTAAGTTGATCTTATTATGTTATGTAATATACTAAACCATGTATCATGAATAAAACAAAAAGTGCCAGGGGGAGGAGGGTGGGCCGGGACCACCCCAGAACTGGCCGCTGGCAGTATCACGGCATCCCAGAACCCCCTCCCCAAGAATATGAAAGTGATGACGACTTTTACGAAGTGTTGGATTTAACAGAGTATGCAAGAAGATACCACTGGTGGAATCAAGTGTTGGCCACTGATCAGGACCTATGGTAGAAAAATACTTAGTAGCTACTCAGATTGCAATGGGTGGTATGATTGGATGGTGTGCAGGATTTTTGTTCCAGAAAGTTGGAAAACTTGCAGCAACAGCAGTAGGTGGTGGCTCTCTTCTCCTACAGATTGCCAGTCATAGTGGCTATGTGCAGATTGACTGGAAGATAGTTGAAAAAGATGTAAACAAAGCAAAAAGACAGATTAAGAATTGAGCAAATAAAGCAGCACCTGAAATCAACAATGCAATCGAAGAAGCAACAGAATTTATCAAACAAAACATCGTGATAGCCAGTGGATTTGTGGGAGGGTTTCTGCTCAGCCTTGCATCTTAAGGACATGAATGATCCTTCCTAGTGGATCCAACTGTGAGAAGAGAGTGGCAGCAGGGTGACTTCTCTGCAGCACATGCCACCAGAGCCTCCAGAGCAGGGAGAAACAACTCGCTGGACAATACCAAATTCAAAACTTAGCATCTTGCCATCTGAAGCTTGGCAAATGAGTATCTGCTGTAAAACAGCCTGTGCGGTATTTGAACAATAGTATTCTTGAGCAAAACGTGGGTTTCGGCATTTTTTTCAAAATTTGCATCTGTTTAAAAAGTAACCAGTAAGATAGCACTATTAGATATGGATATGAGAAAAAAAATCTGTTGGCTCTCCCAGTGAAATATTATCCTTTTATATTTAAAAAAGATTTTCATTGTGCTTCATAGTATAGTTCGAATAGTTAAATATCTGTCTTACAGCTGGGTGTGGTGGCGCATGCCTGTAATCCCAGCCCTTGGGAGGCTGAGGCAGGAGGAGTACTGCAGGTTCGAGGCCAGCCTGGGCTATATAATAAGTTCAAGGCCAGCCTGAAATACATAGTGAGACAAAAAACTGTCAGGGGCCAGGGATTTAGCTCAGTGGTTCTGCTGCCTGCCTCATAAGCGCAAGGTCATGAGTTCGATTCTCCAGTACCAAAAAAAATTGTCTTACAGCTTCAGTAGTAGGGCTGTTTTTTTAAAGATGTGTTTGCAATAAACTTAAAGGGCTATAATGCCCTTTTGTGGAAGGCGTTAGAAATAATAAAATTATTAAAGATACTAAATAGATTCTACTGATGTAATAGCAGTCCTTAGGTTGTTTTCCCCTGCATTTCTTTCCTGGCTTACATAATAATACTACTTTTCAAAAAAGTCTCTTCTAAGGAAATACTACTACATAGCTGAATCTCTTTTTCCTTTTTTGGCATCTGTGGTTTTAAAAATATCTTCTTGTATGTTACCTTCTCATTTTTGTATTTGTTTATCCTGGAAGCCTGGGCAGAACTAATTTTGGGCATACATATAGGTCGGTCATTGATTCATTTTATTAACCCTGGTACCTCTTTTCTTTTGTTTCTAAAAATCCTAATAATTATTTTGGCCTCTTCATACTGTCTGAAGAATTGACTTTCTATGTAATCATGAAATTGTAGCTAAAAGAGATTGTCTCCTTGACCAAGTCTAAGATTAAGTACTATGGCTTCCAGGCTTTTGGTAGCATTATGTTTCTTGAACACTAGGGCAATTTACCTGTTTCTCGGGGCCGACATCATACCCTCTCAGTCTTTTTGCCCCCCAGAATCTTTCCAGATTATTTATTTTGTCTCTAGAATTTTAGGTTGGAATTGAGAAAAAGAGCAAAACAACATGTATTGAAGTCTTCAGATTAGAAAGACTACAGTTACTATATTGAAACCATCTTCATTTGCAAGGAAGTCTCCATAGTACATATATCGTGTGTGTTATAAACATGTGACATTTCATACTTTGAAGATTGGTTACAGGCTTTGTGCTTTCATTTGCCTGAGCTTCCTTAAAATTGAATGTGGGATCCATCTTTGATTTCTTCTTTTGTTCTCATTAGAACCTCAGATATAATGCTAAATAAAACACTGATTTTCTTAATAAAACAAAATGAAACAAAAAGTAATGTATTTAGAAACCAAATACTGGTGTACCACATTCTGCATCAACTTTAATTTCCCATGCATTCCAGCAACTGCAGTTATTTATAGTCTTTTCCAAGAATAACTTGTAATTTATGTGACTAAAGTTTAAAGTGACAGGAAGCGACTTGCGGTGTCATTGTGAGGTGTCTTTCTTTTCTTTCTCTATTCATTTGATTTTTTAAAAGCATATGAATAAAGTAAAGTAATGCAGATAGCATTTGAATGGGATGCTTGATCCTCACTGGTTAAGATCACAGAAATAATAACTTCCGTAAAGGACCAGAATCAATGCCATCTTTTAGGGATCACAAAGTGAAGAATCTGCCTTACCCTAAATAAATAAAGAAATAAACAATAAGTAAAAAACCAATCCACCATAATTTATTTAGAGCAATATTCAGACAGGACAAGTTTGATCCTCTGGCCCTTTCCTCTCCCCCTGCCCTCTCTTTTTTCTTTCTCTCCCCTTTTTTATGGTACTGTGGCTTGAACCCAGGGCCTTCATGGTGAGCTAAATTCCCACACTTTTAAAATTGTTTTTATTTTGAGAAAGGGTCTCATTAAGTCCCTCAATTGCTCAAGCTGGGGTCCAGCTTGTGGTCTTTCTGCCCGTGTCTCAGAGTGTGGGGTTGCAGGTACGCACAGCCAGGCCTGGCGTCTCTTTGATCCCATGAGAAACAACAACTTCTATTCTTGCTCTTCTCCCTCTTCCCCTCCCCTCCCCTCCTCCCCTCCTTCCTCCTCCTCTTTCTTCTCTTGTCCTTCTCCCTTCTCCTTTCTCCTTCTCTTTCTCCTACTGCTTCCACTTCTGCTTTTTCCTTCTCCTTCTCCTTCTCCTTGTTGGTCTCCTGCATCCTTTTCAGGATGGTAGGTTGAGAGTTTCCATATAAATTCCAAGAAGTACTCTGCTTTCTGCACACTATGGCCTTGTTCATTTGGGCATAATTAAAACAGAATAACTTCATTAAAAATAGCTCTGCTGGGCTGGGGATGTAGCTCAGTGGTGGTGCCACCGCCTGCCTCGCAAGCACAAGGACCAGAGTTTGATCCCCAGTACCAAAAAAAAAAAAAAAGAAAAGAAAAAGAAAAAAAAAAAAAAAAAAAAGAAAAGAAAAAGAAAAAAGAGCTCTGACATTAAACTCTAAAAAAAAAAAAATATAGACTGGGCATTTTCATACTCCCACAGCACAACTCTAAACATGTAAGTTGTGCCAAAGGATCAAAGCAACCAATACAACAATAACAAATGATTTTTATGGAGCCCCCTTCACTGATGAAAATTGCCTACTAGCTTCTAATGTGTCAATATAATTTTGCAAGAACCATTGCTGATATTCTCTCCTTTACAGCCATTTATCTCAAGATTTTTTTTAGTTGGTTTTTGTCTCTCTGCCCAACCTCATCTCCAGAAACTTTGTTGTTCTCTTTTGATGCTATCAGTGCTCTTGGTAGAAGGCTCTGAAAAGAGTCATCTGAAATTATCTCTCTTCTCCAATTCCATACTGGTCTAGTTAAAACCTGTTCATCCTTTATGTATAAAGACAATGCCCAATCCATAGGCAGTTCTTTCTTCATACTCTGTGCTCATAAGACAGCATAAGATAGCTTCCCTTCTTGGTTCTCACAACCCAAATACTTCTCCAACTTCCTACTTAACACAGCTTCTAATATGCGTTTATTAGTGGACTATTTAGTTAATGAATTTTTGATCCACTAAACTGTTATGATCCATGAAGAGAATGAAAATGTCTGTTTCACATCACTGTATCCATAAAACCTAGCAAGTATATGTTAGATTGATGGATGGAGAAATGGATAGATGGATGGATAAATAATAGAGGAATGGTTTGGTACTCTCCTGGCAGATATGGTCTCCAAACCTAGATGTGTAAAGGTATCATGATACTGTATAGCAACGCTGTGTAACAAATAAATGTGAGCCATAGAGGTCATTTTAAACTTTTTAGTAATCAAGTTTAAATAAAAAGAAAAAAGGTGAAATTAATTTTATTATATTTTAACCCAAAATATACAAAAGATTATAATTACATCATATAATTAACATAAAATATTTTAATGAAATACTTTATTGTTCATACTAGATCTTCAAAAGGTTATGTATATTTTATAGCTCCAGCCCATCTCAATTTGGACTAGCCACATTCCAGACTCTTAGGAGCCACAGTACCTGGAAGGCCAGGGAAGGTGAACTTGCAGAAATCCGTGCGCATAAGGAAAGGCAGAGTTCATTCAAGAGAAGAGTTAAAAACACTCAGTGTCGAGATCACTGACTTAGATAAAAGGGGAAGAAATACTTTCAAAACAGATACTCACTGCATTTTCTAGCCCTGCTCTTCCCATATTTTTCTACCAACTAATCAAAGGGAGATGTTCTCACAGGAAAGGTGACATATATTTTTCACTAAAATATAGCCCAGGTAACAAGCACACACAGCAGGTGACAGGATGCCACATGCCTGGGCACACAATGGAAGCAAGCCGTGGTAGTTTCCAGAGGAGACAGCAATGACAGCACACAGGGAAGCAGGAAGACAGGTGGCCCCTTCTTCATGGCTCATGAGTCCAGGTCGCTCTTTCTGTGGACACCTTGGCCTGGATAATAATCTGAAGTATGGTTAGAAAACCCAAACTTTTCCTGGTAGAGTCTGAATTCAACATACTGTTTAGTAAGGTCATTTTCTCCTTAAGATTGTGGACTGGGCTAGAAGGGTGCTATTTGGAAAACCTCGTTCTTTTAAAGTCACCCAGATCTAGATGTCAATTTTTGGCTTAGTGGAAGCCATTTCGCAAGATACACTCTCATCTTTAGAGGAGGTATAATGATATCTAATTAAACGGCTGAGTTAATATTAGCTGGGATAATATATATCGGTAATATATTGTCTATATTGTATGACCTAAATATGTTTTCTGGTATATTATATGCATTGTTGTTTGAGATTTTTCCAGGTTTAGCTATGATATAGTTCCACATCCTGAATCCAAATGGGATGGTTGTTTACTTTATTCATGTGTGCTAATTTTAGAGTAACATTTTCAAAATATTATATGTATTCATAAAAATATTTATTTAAAAATGAGGTTTATGCATGACAAATGCTACTTATTATTATGCAAGTTGAAGGTAACTGTGTAAGTCCATGAGAATCCAATTTATATAAACAGCATAAATAACAGTCATAGTGTTTAGGTATGTCTCCGGCTATTTCAAAACTTTGAAAACTGAACTTTTAGAACAACTCTTCAGAAGTGTGAATAACAGCTGTGTGACCCTTGAAAAAGATTTTACATACTCAATTTTCACTCATGTAACTGAGTTTCTATTTCAAGTTTATTTGTTTTTTTAACCAACCTAGGAAAACAATATCAATGTCAAAATTTAATAATAGTAATGAGACCAAGGTTTGGGTATTTTGAGAAAATGTATATATAAAGTATCTCTCACAAGTTCTAGAATATAGTATATGTCCAACAAATGCTTCATTTTGTCTTCTCCTCCTCTTTGCTGTTTATAAAATAACTTAGTAAAAGGCATTAGAATCAGATAAATTAAAGATCAAATCCTAATGATGCCAATGACAGGCAGACCTTTAGCATATTGTACAGCTTTGATAGCTGCCCAGATAATAATGGATAATAGAGTTCACTTGAAAATATCATGCAGAGTCAATGAAACAATGGATATAAGGTAAAATATTTTATACAGAGCAGGGATTTAGTAATTATTTTCAAAAGTATAATTAAATAGAAGAATCTATGTATTCTTGCTTTTTATTTTTTTGTTTTGTTTTGTTTTGATTTTGGTGCCAGGCATCAAACTCAGGACCTTGCACTTGCAAGGCAGGTGGCAGAACCACTGAGCTGAATCCCGGGCCCCTAATTTTCTATGTATTCTTAAATGTTCTAAATTCACTGAAATCCAGAGAAATATGTTACACTGATTTCAGTTTTTTTCCCCCATGAGGAAGCATTAATTAGAGTACAGTAGCAACTAAGTCTGCAGTAGCACAACTAAAACAAACATCTGAAATGTGTGATGTAAAGCCCAATCCAGTCACAATATACACATAATATGAAAAGAAGTAACATGGTTTAGTTGCTGGGAAAAATCATTTAGATTTAGATATCTTCACTATAAGGTATTTTCCCAGTGATTATAGAAAATCCATATTTTCTCTTTTTTAAATTTTTTTCCATTAACTTTATTGGTACATTTTAGGTATACAATACAGTTACATTCATCATTGGGATCTTGTACCTTTACATGATGT
>NW_004624837.1:7299368-7309706 GCF_000247695.1 Heterocephalus glaber | reverse complement strand
AATCCAAGAGGAAGAGATGACAATCATAAATATCTATGCACCAAACACTAGTGCACCCAACTATATAAAACAAATACTAACGGACATAAAAAGTCATATATGCACTAATACAATTGTAGTGGAGGACCTCAACACTCCACTTTCACAAATAGATAGATCAACTAGACAAAAAATAAGTAATGAAATACTAAAACTCAATCGAACTCTTGAACAAATGAAGTTAACAGATGTTTACAGAGTTTTCCACCCCACAAAATCAGAATACACATTCTTCTCAGCTGCACAAGGGTCACTCTCCAAAATAGACAACATACTCATGCATAGAACATGTTTAAGTAAGTGCAAAGGAATTGAAGTTATCTCCTGTATATTATCAGACCATAGTTTGATGAAATTGAACATCTTTTTCTTTTAGAGATACACATCAAAATATATGAAACAAATGAAATAATTTTGTATCTAAGATTTGCCCCAAAATTATTAGAAGACTAAAATAGAAAGAGTATTAGATTAAATGAAAATTTTCATAAATTTATCCTCAATGAAGCTATGTGAGAGAAACATAAAGTTTATTATACTAATTTTTTCTACTTCTATATATGATTTACATTCTCCTAAGTTAAAAAGTAAAATAATTAAGCAAAATCATATGCATACACACTACATAGTCAGGCTTTGAGTTATAAGAATGAGGTAAATACACTTAACCCTACCACATTTAAATTAGCACACAACGCTGTTATGGCCAGCAGGGGCTCCTCCCAATCTCTTCTGTTTTGGCTCCATGTCTAGTAACCACTCTCTGTTTTTTCTGTTCCCTAAAGTTTTCATTGTCATTATCTTCACTGTCACCATCTTCATCATCTTTATTTTGCTGTGTGTTTCAGTAAATGTCCCTAAATGTTTCATTTGCATTATTTTTGCTTATTTCACTTTGCTTTACGAAAGTATTTTCATAGTTTAGTCTTCTGGGTTTGATTTTTTTCACTTCACATTGTGATTCTAAACTTCATTTCACTTAGTTCATAAAATAAACTTTTCTGAGAGTATTTACTACCTGATCATAATGAACAATTTAAATATTCTGGCCCCAAATAAGCCAAAAACTAATTAGAGAGCAAAACTCCTGATTATCCATCAAGGCGATTTTTTTTTGTCTTCTAGCAGAAGTCAGTGTACATAGTAGGCATGTAATAAGTGCATATTTACAAATAACTAAGTAACCAAATGTGAATAAAATGGTTAAAAGTGCTTCAGCAAAAACAAATTGAAGTTATTTTCTTGTGAAAAATATTACTTTCTAAAATTTTAAGATGGTTTATTAGAATAACTATTAACAGACATTGATTAGAGACTTCTGTATCAGATAAAACTGAGCATAGGCCCTTCAATTCTTGGACTCAAGTTCCTCCATCTCTAAATTATAACCAGGGTTAAAGAAATATTTATTCAATTAATCTCATTTTTATTATTTAATTCATGAAATTTAAATGCTGATTTTAATATTCAGTGCAAAAAAGAAAGTACCAGTAAAATAAATAAACAATAGTAACTTTTCAGTTAACTGGAAATCAACAGATAATTGACACTAACATTGGCTGAAGCCTAGAAATCAACACGGATGCAGAAAAGAGAATCCTATTCAAGCTCAAATATTTCTCTTTTTCATTTAGGAAGGCTTTTGTACTTGGGAAGGAGGTCAGTGATTTATTAGTTTAAGTTTTCTTTCATTGCTACTCTGGTAACTCTCAATATTCAAACACAGAAGCTTCATTGTACAAAGCCAAGTGTCATGCTGTATTTTTATTACTTTGAGGAGACTGTGATTGCACTGAATTTAGAAAAAAAAGACTAATATCTTCCCTGACATTATTGTTGACCAAAGCACTTGTTTGCAAGGAGAATGAGTTTTTGCTAACAATGAAAACTTATAAAAAGTTCAAAAGGTAAATGACAAGCTGTAATTTTAATCCAGCAACTAAAATCATTGTCCAGTACTATTAAGAGCTTTAAAGGCTTAATAAAATTTGATCAACCATGAATATAAGAGTTAGGCAAATTTACCTGTCAAATAGTTCCAGTCTTTGTTCCAGATGCTGTTATTTATTCATACCGTATCATTTGGTTTTTCTTCTACTTTAGAAAGAGAATTTTCTTGCTTTCAATGGGCTGAGGGAAAAGAAAGACAATATTACACTTCAGGCTTGGAACATGATAACTTAGGTAAAATGGACAAATTCTTTGGAAGATACAATCCAGCAAAGCTCACTGAGGAGGAAATAATTTGAATAATAATATAACTATTAAAGGAATTGAATTTGTAGTTTAAAACCTACCCCCATAGAAAACTCCAGGCCAAGATAGTTTCACTAGTGAATTTTACATTTGAAGGAAAAACAATGCCAATATCTTCATGTTCTTAACAAAAAAATTTTTTTATTAACAAAATTTTAGCTAATCAAGTCAGGCAATAAATAAGAGGATAATATCCTGTGACCACATAAGATTAATCCTATGGTTGGCTTAACATTAGAAACTAATCAATATACCTTAACATATAAACAAAAAATAAAAAATTTAAATCCTTATATTACTATCAACATATGCTGACCTTGATAATCTATCCTCCCAACACAAAATTTGACAAAATTTCCAACTAATTCCAATAAAAGATGTCACCACACAAAAAACGTAAGGAAACTTCCTCAACCTGATAAGAGGCAGTGTATTAATTCCTGCTACAATTGTAATAAAAACAGTACAATAAATTTAGTGGTTTAGAACAATACAACTTTATTATCTTACAGTTCTGGAGGTCAGAAGTTTAAAGTAGTTTGGCAAGACTGTATTCTTTCTGAAAGTTCCAGAGAAGAATTGATTTTCTTGACATTCTGGGTTTTAGAAGTTTCCCTCACTCTTTCACTCATGATTTCATAACACTTGAACTTCTGCCTCTATCATCACATTTCCTTTTTTGATTGTGACCTTTCTTGTTCCTCTCTTATTAGAAACCCAATTAGTTTCCCAACTAAGAGTGATTACATGAGGCCCATCTTGTTAATCCACTGTATTCACCCCAACTCAAAATCCTTGTTAGTCACATCTATGAAATCTACTCTGCAATGTAAGGGGTGATATTCCTAGGTGCCTGGGATTAGGGCATGAGTATCTTTGAGGGGTTAGGAAATTATTCAGCCTACCACAGGCATCTATGGAAGGCCTAAAACTGAGATCATTTTTAGGTGAAATCCTGTGTCATTTTCCCTAATATCAAAGGAAAAGTGATGTTTACTCATCAATTTTATTCAAAATGGTACCAGAGATTTCAGCCACTGAAATATTATGTGAAATGGAAATAAAAGGCCCCTCAAACTAGAAACAGATATGTTAAACACTCTGGAGTGAACATAGATGTTTATTTAAGAAAATCTAATGGAATCTACAAAAACCTTTCATAATTAAAAGTGAGTTTAGTAAGGTTGGAAGACATAAAATTAATATACAAAAATTAATTTTATTTACACATGCATTTGAAATTAAAATTATAGAACAATACTTTTTTAAGAACAGTATCAAAAACATAAATTACAAAGAGATAAAACTGAGAAAAATCTTTTGCCTGCAAAAACTACAAAAGATTGATGAAATATAAAACCTAAATAATCCAATGGATAAAGGAGAACATTTTTAACAAGTGGTGCTGGAATAATTGGATGTATATATTTTTTCATTCCATAATATACTTTGCACTAAAACATTAACTTAAAATGAATTGCAGATTGAAAAAAAATCCAAAAGCATAAAGATTTGGGAAGATTTCAAAGGCCTCATTTGATTAAGTAAAAATTTTATAGATAGATCATCAAAAGCATGATTCATTCAAATAAAAATTGATGAATGTGAATAAAATTTTTTCTTTTCAAAAAATAGTGTTAAGCTGCTTAAAAATGAGCCATATTTGGGAAAACAATATTTGTTTGTCATATACGTGAAAATAAATGTATATCTAGAGTATGAAAAAAGCCCTCAAAATTTCTTTTATAAAAGAAAATAAATGACCTATTTTTTTAAAAAGCCTTGAAAAGACATTTACCAAAAGAATACATATTTATTCTTACCAAAAAGAAAGATTAAAAAGCATTCAACACTATTAGAGAAGTACAAATTAAAACAACATTAATGCACTCAAAACACCTATTAGAATTACTTTTAAAAAATCTGACCATACCAATTGTTTGTGAACAAGGGAGCACTAGAACATACATTGATCTTGAAATCATTAAATGGTAGCAGCACTTTAGAAACCAGTATAACGGTTTCTTAAAAAGTTAAACATACACCTCCCATATTATGTAGTCATTGTACTCCAAGATTTTTATCCTGCAATAAATGAAAGCATATGTACACAAACCAACTTGTAAATGAATGTTTATAGCAGCTTTATTTGTGGTAGTCCAAACTGGAAACAATTCCAATTTTCAGTTCTACAGGCGAATGGATAAATACATTGTGGTATATCCATACAATAGATCTAAAAATAAGTGATTGATACTAATAAAGACATGGGAAAATGCTACAATAATGTTGCTGAGTGACAAAGCCAAGACAAAAAACAAAGCATACACCATTATTTCATTTACCGAAAATTCTGAAACTACCAATTAATCTATAATAAAAACTAAATTAGTGATTATTTGAAGATGAAAAAGGAAGGAATGGAGGGAGAGATTACAAAGGAGCATGAGAACACTTCTAGAGGTAATGCATATACACATTATTGTGATTATGGCTATGGTTTCATAAGTGTTTTTATGAGAAAACATCAAATTGGACAATTAAATATATGAACTTACTATGTCACTTGTATGAAGCTGTTTTAAACTAAATTCTTTGACAGATTTTAACTTCTGTTATATGAAATTAAAATGAACAGGAATTATGCTCATTTTTCTTCTATCTGAGAATCTGGATACATATCACAGATTTGGACCTCAAGGATCATATTACCAGATGTTAATCATGGGTTAAATTCCATAGAATTTAAATTCCTGTGGCATCCTGAACCATGAACCTGAAACAAAACAGGAACAAGTTAAATTAGTTCTCCATAAGGGATAACTAAGATCTATGTGATTATTTAGGGATTCTTAGACTTAAACTCTGAAAATATTTGTTGAGGGTCTTGAAATTCAATAAACAGAAAAAGTCAACTTTCTGCGGAGAAGGGGAGGAAAGAAAAGTGACTAGATAGGAAGAAAGATTTAATGGTGATGTTTATTTATGAGCACAAAAATGTAGTATTTCTGATATAAATCTATAATAAAAATTCTTAATCCATCATCCAGCGATGGGCTCAAAGCCACATGAGAATGTTTCACAGACAGATGCATTTTTCCTGAGCCCCATCACTATCTATGATCAAACTGTTAAAGAGCATCATAATACAAAACATTAATATCTACTCAATTATCTATGTCAACAAATATTTATGGAGAAATCAAATGGAAACATCTCAATCCATTTGATGTTCTGTTCTTTATTAAGATGGTCCTAAGACCAACTGGCTAGTTTTTATGAGAATTGCCAACATATACTGTGACTGAAAGTCTTTTTCACAATGCAAAAGTGGTCCCCACCAATTGTGTTATTCAAGAGTTTTTACATTAAATGACATTCTTATTGAGCAAAATAAAATTGACCCAATTCAGGCTTTTCCAACTAATTATTTTCTCATCATGTGTTGACAGTTAGTAAATTTAGTAGGGGCAATCAAGATTAAGCTATTATGTCTATTTTTATTGCAAATATCTGATTGTGACAACACTGAGTGAATTAATGGACGCAAACTAATTGTGACAAAGGCAATCAGATAAGTTACCCAAATGAGTGTCCTGGATATACTTCCTTAAGTCCTTATAATATCTTACTATCAATTTTTCAAAGCATTTAAAAATGGCAATGGTAAAAGCCAACTATGCTTAGGCTACATATTGGGAAATATATAGCAATCTAGGGGAGCCTTAATCAATCTCACCTCTGTTTTCTCAATTGTGGTCTTTTATATTTTTCCCTCTTGGCCATTAATGTATCACTATCATGATCTTTTTTCCAACAAAATTTTAACACATTGGTCAATTAAATAATTTGTCCATGAAACAAAATATTTAAAATCAAAACTGTTTTGGAAGTCGAGGTCTCTTCAAGTCACTTTACTCCAATCAATTATATATATAAATGTACAGATATATCTATAAATATATAGATGTTGAGAAAATATTTGTGTAGTGTTATTTGCATACTGTATATGTTTCAAACTTTCTCTCTTCTATCCCAAGATATTTTCAGCCATGTTTTAGAAATCGTCTGAAAAACAATTATTTATGTTTAGTATATTCCTCTCAATTATTACTTGAATTGCCCTCTATTCATCACTTTTCTCTAATTCTTATTCTTTTTCTGATGTTAGCATCTTTTTAAAATTATTTTTCTTCCTATGGTTCTTTCTTGGATATGCCTTCACCTTTCTCTTTATTGCATTCTTTTGAATAAATGAATGACATGTAAGTACCTTCTTTATCACATTCCTCTACAATCTCCCTAACCTTTCTTCCACCTACAGAGCTGAGAAATTAGATTCTGCTCAGCTGCAGAGTTTCATTCATTATGACACTAGTATGTGTTTCTTTTCTGTTCCTTGTTTACTTAAAAAATACACCACCAGAGAAATAATTTGTCAATTAAGTCATCTCAGAGGAGAGAAATGTGAAAGTTTTTGCAACTATTTTTATAAAAATGAAGTTGAAAGTAATGCTGACCACAAATGACTGCAAAAACTAGACATGCAAATTCCATACCTGAACCCATACTCCTCAAGTGAATCTTAAAAATTATTTTGTTTAATTATTTTTAACATTTTCAAAGTCACACAACATATATATATGTGTGTATATATATATATATATATACACACATATATATTCATTTTGTAGCATTTCTGTCAATCACAAAAGTTTGCCCATGGAATATTCCACTGATCACCATTGGAGTCTTTATTCCTTGGGTCATCTAAATGACAGTGTATGACAATCTGATAAATCTTTATGTTTATAGGGTTCATAAAGATATGACAACAATGGTTCTATATGTTTTTCTGGAGCAACAAATGTAGGGAGCTGTTCCTGTTTCACAGGCTGGCTTATGGGGAAATGAATCAGAGGTACACTGTTGTGGCCTGACTATACTCAGTCTATTCCAGAGACTATGGGAAATGCAAGTAGCATTTCTGTATCTAAAACACACTCCTGAGTTTAGAAATGAAAAAGACATTTTGGGATCCTCCTGAAAGATCTATCCAGATTAGATTCCCTCCCATGAGGTTAAATAAATTCTTTTTTATACAAATTCTGTGGAGGACAAGAGCATAGTGAGACCAGATATTTCAGCTGCTGACTCCAGAACCATCACTTCATATGTTACAGGCTTTCCTGTGTGTCTATCTTTACACTCTGTTTCTGGAAATGCTCACTTCTTGATCCCTTCATCCACTATCTAGCCTAAGATATGAGATGGCACATTTAAAATTACTTTCACTTGTCCAATGAAGAATTCCCCATGTCTTCAGTTTCCAACTGGACAATCAGCATCTGAAACTGGTACAAAAGAGGTAGATTTTATAAGAAGCTCACAATAATATCACTAAAATCCTTTATCCAAATCTGGCACCAAAGCAAATGTGCAACTGCATTATCACGTTAAGTATACTAACACCTGTTGCTCCAGAAATGTTATGACTTATTGAAAAAGTAGTTTCTTTTGATCACCTATTCTCTTCAATATTCTCACCTCTTTATTATTCTGAATGCTTTTCTCTATTTCAACATTGTGAAATAAGACTGCTTTTTATCTCTTTCTCATTTCTCACCACATGAAATAAAGCCCTCTTAACTCCTGCCGAATTTTCAAAGGAGTGTCATTCATATTAACCCCTTCTTTTTTGAGGCTCTAAACATCCAGTGAGGGCATAGTCTGATTCAATAAGTAATTCAAATCTTTTAGACTCTTCCAGTCATTGAAAATTTAGGCACCTGATTCACAGTTCCTCTCTCAAATACAACTTTGCAACAATACTGGATGATTTTGACATGTGTGTGGAAGATGCACTTTGCATTATAACGTTACACTTCCTTGAGTTCAAAGCTAATAATTTGTATCTGCATTTTAGGTCAGGAGCACAACTGCACAACCATACATGGGCTTTTGTTCAGCATTTGGGACCACTCTGGCTCTAAAATGTTAATCTTGCATATTCTGCCTTCAATCAAAAATTCCTATCATTCTCCTATCTTACTTCTTCCTTTCCACTAAACTTACTTTCTCTTTTATTGCTGAACCATGCTTTAGTCTGCTGCATCCTACTGTCCTAGAGCATCTCAACTAATTCCTTACCAATCTTTTCTTTATTGAATGCAGATTCATGAAAAATCATTTGAAGTACTCAGTGTAGCATCAGCCTCAAAGCTCCTCATTATCCTGCAGTCCTACAAGCTGGTTTCTTTCTTGCTATCCTTGAGTTACCAGTGCAGCTTGGCACACTTGACAACTATGATGATCAGTGCCACTTTCATCATTTGAAGTGCTCAATGTATTAGAAATTCTCTTCAATCCCTTTACATAGTCCCCATTTCATGCAATTGCATCACATGACCTTATCTCTGACATCATAGAGAAAACAGAAGTGTCAGAAAGAAAATGCCTTGGCTTTTCTTCACAAAATCATTAATATCCACAATCATTTGGGTTCAGGCTGTTCATTCTCTTTTTATAAAATAATTCTTCAGATTCTACTCTCTTGTACCTCATTGAGAACTTTATTTCATGTTCTGTCTCATTCTCTCTTTTGCTACCATCTGAGATCCTTCCACCCAGACTATAAATATGTTTGTATGTCTCCAATTGTTCAATGCCAAATCTGTTCCTTCAGTGGTTCCTTCCGACATTCACTATCTTCACTTCTTCACTTCCTCAACTCATTGGAGTCAAACAGTATCAGCAATTTACTCAAAGTGTGTTTTTCAAAGCTCACAAATACGCCATCAATATATAAGCTTCATGCTTCATTTTACTAAACTCTTCATAGCCCTTAGCATTGTTGATCACTGCTTTCCTCTTAAGATGTTCTTGCATTGACTCTTCCTTGTCCTGTTTTTGTTTTGTTTTGTTTTTTGCTTTCAATTCCCACTTGTTAACATTCCCTACTTTGTCTTTTTTGTACTTGTCATGGTCTCTCCATGTGATCTCCTTCCATCCCAAGTCTTTAATATCTCCCAAGACTACAGCTTACCACTAAACCTTCCTTATAAATACGTGTCCTGTCTAAATTCCTGCCTACCTGTGTCTCACAAAAGAACCTTAAACTCTCCATGTCTCAAGTTAAAAATCTTCTCATGAAATTCTGCTCCTCTTTCTGTATCCCAATCATTAGCACTTTGATCTCCACACTAAAGTCAATAAATATGAGTTTTCCTAGATTTTTCCTACTGTGTCACTCTCCACTCATGGTCAATGCCACATTAGTTCTCGCAGACCTATTTCTTCATTTTCATCCCTGATACCACAGGTCTAATTCCATTCATGACCATTTTACCAACTACATGATTGGTTCCCAAGCTCAGATGCAGTTATTTTCCATTAAAACTGACTTTTATTAATTTGTATTATTCTTTTCTACAGTTGGTATCAGTCCTGAACTAACATTTTTCAGAAAGTGTATGAGTGATGTGTTTTCAAAGTGTTTACTTATTTGATGATATTTTGTTTTGCCTGTATTTCTAAAAGTAACTTAGCTGGTACTAAATTTTAGACTAAGGCCTTTTCTCCTAAGTTTTATAGAGGCTATATAGTACACTAAAAGGGCACTTATGTTGGAATAAAATAAATTTAGATTAGAGGTCAATTCCATGACATTTTTATGCTTAAATTCTTTTATTGGTATATTTTAGGTATACAATATGTTTACATTTATCATTGGATGCTTGTACCTGAACATGATATATCTTAGTTCTTATTTTTTTCCCCATTTACCAGCATGCCCTTCACCCCCTCCACCCCTCCCTATTTACAAAGACTTTGTTTCTATTTTTTCCTTTTCTCATAATTTTTCCTTTCCCTTCTTTCCTTTCCCCTTCCCCTCCCACTTCCCCTACCCCATTGGACCTTTTCTTCCTATTTCAAATTGTCAATTATTCATTTTAATCATTTTAATCCTTATTTACACTTTCAGTTTCTCACACTAGAGAAACTATTCGGTATTTACACATGTGTGTCCTATTTATTTCACTT
>NW_004624837.1:7278800-7298503 GCF_000247695.1 Heterocephalus glaber | reverse complement strand
TTTGAGCACCACTCCATCATAATTTCTTGTTCTTTCCCACTATCTGGGTCCCTCTTATGCATGTGTTTAAACCCTTCATCAGTCTTTATAAGGAAACATCTCTCTCTCTCTCTCTCTCTCTCTCTCTCTCTCTCTCTCTCTCTGCTTCCCTCCCTCTCTCTCTCATTTATTTTTCCTCAGATATTACTGAATGAGGCCGAATCTTTTCAGATTGATATTTTTCAGTGACAGATTATATGGATTATCCCTTCTCAAATTCATTCATTCTTGCACAATGGTTAAATCTCTCAAATCTGTATCTGGTAAGAAGGGTAATATAAACAGCTTCTAGATCAGTTCTCAATTATGTGCTATGTATAGTTCAGCTATGTGGCATAGAGACTACTACTTATTCTATAGAAAATTTTCTGTTCCATACTGAACACTAATCCATATAAATTAATGTGATTCCAGAACATGTTTTTATTAGGAATTTCTTCTAAAATCCAATTCCTGCCATGATGTTTTACTTATGGAAATTACACATTTTAGGTGATATGATTTATTCCTAATCTGTTGTAACTGTTCAGCTGAATTTCTGGGATTTTCTTTCTTTGACTAGATAAAGAAAAATAGGAAAAGATCATAAGGCTAAAAAGAAGGAAGTGAAATGACAGTATTCTAATTGTCCAAAATGCAATGACTACTTCATAGAAAGACAGTATTTTGTTTGCTACTAATATTTTGTATTCAATCATAGAACTCTAGTGGAAGAACTATCATTTTATTTATGGATAAAATCTTGGTGAGCTGAGATATTAACTTCAGTAATTTCCTTTCTAATTATATCAACTCACATATTAACAAAATCTCTTGCCAAAATCTGACTTTAGGTGGTCTGTGAACATTAGGAATGTTTCATTATTGTTTAACTAGACATTTATTCAAAAGCATATTCTGACATTTGTTGGTCTTGTAGGTACCAGAATTTTTTGGTGTCATTTTTTTAATCTTATTATATATTACTTCTGAGAGTTACATTGAGGGAAATGAAATGATAGAAAATACAACAGAAATTTGACAGAACAGGATCACTTTTTAATAGCTTTCCATGTGTATTTTTGAAAAAGGACTAGAAAGTAATTATTGCATTTTGAACACATACTGTGGCCAGCATTGTGCAGAGTGCGCTTGTGTATCTTTCCCAATTCAAGCTTTTAAACTGGAGGATAGATATCTAGTTCTCAGTGTTACAGATTAGTCTAAATGAGTCTCAGAGAAGTCAAGTGAGGTGTGCAATGTCATATGTGTTGCAAGTAGTCAACTGAATTTTCAGTCGAGCTAAGATCTAAGTATCGACTGAGTTACTGGGCTTTCCAAGACTCTATCATGAGTGTTTAATATATGAAACATATTTTATGTACTGTGTTTTAGCAATTTCTTAATCAAATTCAAACTATGAATGAGTTATACTTATAACAATATTTTAAGATCTTTGCTATTTTGACTTTTGCTGAACAAGTTTAGTAACGCAAACAATCACAATGCCTTGGGAAATGTTATTGTTCTCAAAAGAATCAGGTATGGTGGTATACACCTTGAATCCAAAAATTCAAGAGGCTAAGGCAGGAAGACAGTAGTGAGTTTGAGGCCAGTCTCACACTGTGAGTCGCTGTCTCTCCACCTTTAAAGTTATCACTTTCTCATAATAAACCATAAACTGCTTATAAAATTAAAATATTTGAGTTATCATTTCCAGCTTGTTCTGTAATAGTATACTGTTTGGAGATACTTGTTTGGATAGCTGGGATTCATAATTAATTTGAGGAAAACAGAGGCTTCTTAATAGATGCAATTTAAAGGAGATTAAATTTATAAGTCTATCCATATTCTCTGGAAATACCAAAGTCAAACTCATTCATTATATAAGCAACAAAATAGTGAGGGTGATGGACCACTGTGTCCCACTGACAACAAAACTAGAAGGAACTGGGGTCAAGTACTATTACAAAAAGGGTGGAGTAGGGTTAATATGAGTAATTGGAGGTTACAGTGGTAATGGTGAAGAGGAGAAAATAGAAAGTTATCTGTCTCCAAAGAAACTCAAGCAGATACAGGCTATTCATGGGCCAGATACAGAGAGCTTATGGGACTAAAGTACACTGAAGAGCTGAGTAATTCCAGGAATTTTTTCTGAAAATAGGACAAGGAACAAGGATAGAGTCCAGTTCTGAGGAAAAAAAACACAGGACAAGTGTAAATAGACACAGACTCAAGACAGCAGGCTGTGCCAGAGTCATGCCTTCCCACAGAGTGCTCAGAGTTGGAATAAAGGAATTTATATCACTCCCACCCCTACTGCCAGCACAGCATACACATATAAGGGAAAGTAGTTCTGTAGGACTGTTTGTCCCTTCATAATTTGAGGGAATAGGTAAAACAGAACAGATAGCCCAATGGTCTTGCCAATATCTTTTTTGTCTACTTACTGTTTCGTAAGGAAGTCCAGCTTCTTAGAGCAGCTTGCATGCTGATATTCAGTACTCATTGGATTTTCTTCTAAGTGCTTCTCCCAAAAAATAGCCAAAATGGAATTTTTACCTGTGTAGGGTTAACAACAATGCAGAATATTTTATGAGTCAAAAGCACAATTTATAAGTAATATAATTAATTTAAAAATAAAGGATATAATAATATATGTTAGTGATTTGTTATGTGCAGAGTGATCATGTAATTGCATAAAAAGAATATATGCTATGTAATAGCCCTAACTTGTAAAATTCATTTTAAATACTAATTAGAATTATGTAATACAAAAGTTATTGTGCTAATTTTTAATCCCTCTTGACAAAAATGGTTAATGAAACTATTAGCCATCCATTATTTTACTTCTCACATAAATCATAAGGGAATTTCATTCCAGACTTTTACTAGAAGTGATACACAAAGCACAGAGCTATTTCTGTTTCCAAACATAGTGGTTCAAAGCTAAGGAATAGAAATTAACTCTGCCAAGGTGGTTGTCTTGCTTTAACTACAACGTAGATCCCTGAAAATCTAAGAGTTTTGTCAGTTACATTCACATTCTTCTGAGTCACTTTCTGAAAAATATCTGTAACAAACATTTCAATATTTCCTGGGAAAATTTCTTTATGTTTTATTTAATTGGAATATGTTTGTGATAAATAATAATTATACTTGTTTTGGGACAGTGATATATCATATTTTGATCATTTTCACATCCTTTTTCCACTCCTCCTCTTCTATCTCTAAAAAGTCTGTGCCCCTTTTCCCTACCCTCTCTACTTTTTTACTCTTTATTTAAATTTTGTGTTTTGTCTTTGTTCACTTAACATTATTGTCTCAAGTTCCATTTGTTTTTCTTACTAATTATCTTTCTTTATGGCTGAGTAATATTCCATTATGTAAATAAACCACATTTTCTGTATCCATTCATCAGTTGTTGAGAACTTAGGCTGCTTCCATAATTTGTCAGTTATGAATTGTACTGTTATAACTATGGATGGATAGGCAGCTATCTTAGCAGACCTTGGTGCTTTTTCCCGGTATAGCAACATATCCCAATATGCCTCATGAAGTATGATCTCATTAACTCTTTTAGAAAAATCCCTAGGAAAAGAATTACTATTTTTGGTTTTTTGATGAATCTCCGTATCATTTTCCATATTGTAAAATATTGGAAATATTTCCATATTGGAAAATTGTAATAGTTTACATTCCCACCAACAGTGTAGAAGGGTTTTTTCTCCCCACATCCTTGCTAGCATTTGTCATTTTTTTGTATTCTTTATCAGAGCCATTCTTCCTGGAGCAACTAGGATCTCAGTGTTATTTTGATTTGCATTTCCCTAATTGCTAAATATGACAAATGTACTTAATAGCCATTTGTGCTTCTTATTTTGAGAAGTGTCTCTGTAATTTAAACACCACTTCTGATACCAAAGTGTGTCTCTTTTAGCTTATGGGTCCAGAAATCAGGGGTGAAAGTGGGAATGGAACCATTTGCCGTTACCCCTAGTGACTCACTAGCAAAATTTCTGCTTCCTATTCCCAAGAACTTATGGTCTTCTGGCCAACCCGTCTTAGTTACAAAGAGGAGAAGACTTTGTAAAAAGCACAGTGATTCCATTGAACTGGAAGGTAAGACCTCCTCCTGGTCATTTTGGGCTCCTCATGCCTCGGAGTGAACAAGCTAAAAGGGAGTTATGGTGTTGGCACCGATTCAGACTATCAAGGGGAAACTGGAGTATTGCACCACAATGAGGGAAAGGAAGAATGTATTTGCAGTAGAAGAGATCCCTCAGTGTGCCTGCTAGTATTATCTTGCCTTGTTATTACCGTCAGTGGGAAACTACAACAATACGATCCAGGCAGGATGACAAATGGCCCCAAAGGAATGACGGCATGTGTCACCTTACCAGGAAAAGAACCAAGACCTGCTGAGGTGCTTGCTGAAGGCCAAGGGAATACAGAATGGGTATAAGAAAGCAATTATAAATACCCACTATGGCCATATGACCAGTTACAGAAACAAGGACTGTAATTGGAATTGTTGTCTATTTTGTTAATATGTGTACATATATACACATATATTAAGCAGATAAGCAGATATCTTAATTTTTCTTTGTAACATAATATTGATAGACTTAATATTGGTTTTTAAGTATTATTAAACCTATATTATAATGTTTAAATTATGAAATGTAAGAGCAAATATCACCAAAAGAAAAACTTTGTCTTCTATTCTCAGGAGGAAATTAGTGAACTTCCACTTGTACACAGGATAGTTGTATCATATTAGGCATAATTACAAAATTGCTATTGTATCTGGAGGCTAAATATGGCTTAAGTAAATGTGGCTATCAAGTTGATAAAGGGTGGATTGTCATAGTTAATAGTGGTGTCATTTTAAATTAGAAATGCCTACTGGATTAGTGTTGGAGACCCCTGATGCCAATAGACAGTAACCTTGAGTTCTTAAATCAACAAAGTAGAGAGAAGAGAAAGTTAATCCTATAATTACAATTTAAGGATTTGCAATGTGCAAAAAATATTTTAAGCACACCAATTAAACATTAACTCAAATATTTGGAACAAAAATTTGAAACAAAGACACATTTATCAATTAGCTAAAATTTGTAATTTGATTTCTCTTGTAAAATCTCTCTCTCTCTTTTTTTTTTTCGGTACCAGGGATCAAACTCCAGACCTTGTGCTTGCGAGGCAGGCAGTGGAACCACTGAGCTAAATCCCTGGCCCTTGTAAAATCTCTTTATGTCTGGTAGAGCACAGGTGCAGTTTCTCAACTTTATTTTAGCTTCCAGATGTTAGTAGGCAGCATCAAGCTGGTGACACAGCACTGGGCTTGGGGCTCTTAAATCCAGGAGTGTTTTTCTCACTGTTTTGTTCTGTGCTCTCTGGAGATTTCCTAGCTTTTTTCATTCTATTTACTTATTTTTCCATTTCAGTTCTTTTCAACCTGGGTGTAGGTTTTGTTTGACTTTTCTGAGTCTGACTGTGGTGCCCTACCTGCACATCTTGGTGCACTAAACCCAAGCAGTTCTCTTTATGCCTCCATACCCACCTCCTCCATAGACATCCCATTTTCTAAGAGAGGTGAGCCCAACATTTGAGAGACAGCAGATTCGGCAAGCAGTTCTTTTAGAACCAAAACTAAACAATTCTTTCCAATGGTTGATTGCCGTGGAATGAAAGCTTGAGAATAGACATTCCTAGCTCGTGATGAAAGAGCTGAGTGCCCTCCATATACCACATCCATTCTGAATGGCCTTCACCAAGCAGGCAATTCCTTGTGGGCCAGTTATTGGAGACCCCTACAGTGGATTCTGATTTCCTGCTTGATGCTACAACACATGGCAAAAAGAAAAACTATAAGACAGAGTGAAAGAGAGAAATGGGGAGCCAGGATGGCCAATGCTGAGCAAGCAGCAAAAGACCCTGGCCATCCAAAGCTGCTAATATTTATTGGTGACACAGACATAGTTAAGCTTAGGTAAGTTTAAGTTGCTATGGATAGGTTGCTAATGCAGGCAAGGCTGTAAGGGAAGCATTCTTGATCTAGGAACAGAACAGACAAAATGTAAGTTGCAATTAATAACACTGTCTTTTTAATAAAGAAATTGGGAAGAGAATTTGCGTGTGAGTCTCCTCAAGCTCAGCTGCTATGTTCTCAGATGGAGCCCAACAGCTTTGCAGGCAGTCTCTCTGGTCTCTGCTATGGCCATTGGTGGAGAGGTTGTGCTAACCTGTATGCCACCTGCAACGCTCCTATGAGTCATGTAGGCTTTGGTCAGACTAACTTTTTAAAATAAACCAATTGCGGGGTTAACTCTTTACACCTTGCATTGACTATAGTCTGCTTTGGGCAAGATCAATGGGGTAGTCTGCCACAGATAGTTTAGTACAGTTCTGGATATGTTTGGATGACTGACATACTGAAGATAAGATCCTCCCTGAGTGTAGGTGGCACCTATGAATAGGCTTGTTGCCTGGATGGAATTAAAAAAGAAAGAAGGAAATTTCACTTTTGATTCTTTAGAGGAGTTCCTAGTTTTGCTATTGCCTTTCGATATCCTTCTCCAGGCTTCCAGTGCAGACTCCTCAGCCTTCCAGCATAGACTCTGGCTTCCTGATATGGACTTGCACAGGACTTTGCAGTGAGCTCCAGTCCTTCTAGTTTTGCCTGGATCCTCAGGCTCTCCAGCTGTTTGCACTCTTCCACATTTGACTCTGCAGGTGGCCATTGTAACACCTATCTTGTAAATTATATCATATATATTTTATATTAAATCTGTTCCTCTAGTTTACCCTGATTATCATTTGCCCATTTTTTGATTAAGTCATTTATTTCGTGGGTTCTAATTCTTTGTAATTTTTTATATCCTGTTTTAAGCCTCCTTCATAAGAGTAGTCGGCGAAAATGATTTCCTGTCCTAAAAGAGATCTCTTCAATCCACTAATATTTCTTTTGCTATGCAGAAGATTTTTAATTTAATATAACCTCGTTTGTTGATTCTTGGTGTTTTTTCTTATGCTATTTGAGTTCTGTTCAGGAAGATCATGCCTATGACTATGTCTTCAGGTGTTTTCATTATTTTGTTTTCAAGAATATTCATTGTATTTGTTTTTATATCTAGGCCTTTGATCCATTTTGATTTGATTTTAGTATGAGGTGAGAGATACAGGTGTAGTTTCATTCTTCTGCACATGGATAACCAATTTTCCCAGCATCATTTTTTGAAGATGCTATCCTTTTCCCCCTATATGTTTGTAGCCATCGTGTTAAAGATCAGATGGCTAGAAGTATATGAGGTTCTATTTGTGTACTTTATTCCATGGTGTACATTTCTATTTTTATGCCAGTACCATGGTATTTTTGTTAGGAAAATTCTACTTTATAGTAGAATTTAACATTTGAGATTGTGATGCCTCCTTCCTTGCTCTTTTTGCTCAGAATTGCACTGGCTATTCTGGAACTCTTCTGGTTCCACAAACTCTAGGATTTTTTTTTTCTAGTTCTATGAAAAATGTTGTTGATATTTTAATAAGAATTGCATTCAATTTATGGGTTCCTTTTGATAATATGGACCTTTTAATGATATTAATTCTGCCTACCCAGGAACATGTGATGCCTATCCATTTGCAGTCATCCTCTTCAAACCCTTTCTTAAATAATATAGTTTTCATTATAGAGGTCTTTCGCCTCTTTAGATTAGTTTTATTTTTTTTAAGCTATTGTGAATGTGATCATTTTCCTGATTTCTTTCTCAGTGGATTCACTGTTGTTGTACAGAAATGCTATTGATATCCATGCATTGATTCTGTACCCTGCCACTTTGCTGAATTTGTTTATTAGCTTTAAGAGCTTTCTCATTGAGTTTTTGGTTCTTCTCTTTAAAGTATAACATTATCTGCACATAGATAAAGTTTGACTTCTTCCTCTCCTATTCCAATCCCTTTTATTTCTTTCTCTTGTTTGATTGCTCTGGCTGACATTTTGAGTACTATGTTGAAGAGGAGTGGTGAGAGTGAACAACCCTGTCTTGTTCCTAATTTTATAGGAAATAATTTCAGCTTTTCCCCATTTAGCATGATGTTGGCAGTGAGTTTCTTATAAATGGCTTTTATCCATTTCAGGCAATGTAAGTAGAAGTATATGAAAGATGATTTTATAGTGCTTATCTCTGGATAGTATGGTAGAGGTAGGAGGAAGAAAGGGTGTTTTCATGTATAATGTCTGCAGTTTTAACATTATTCATACCAAGCCCTAAAAAGGGAGTAAGAGATCTTTTTAATGGATGTAGTGATCTAAGAAGGAAATATTAGCACCAAATTCTTATCCCACTATTATCCTACTCTTGACTCCAGACCAGATTCTCTCAAGGTTTAATTATCCATCCTTCATTTATTTGAAAATGGAGATTGTGTAAATGATATTTAGTAATCATGTGTGCTAAATTCCTAGGGCTAGGTTGCCATAATAAATACTACAAATTGAGTAGCTTAGAACAATAAAATGTATCTCAAAACTCTGGATACTAAAAGCCCAAAATTCAAGTGTTGGTCCTTGGAGGCTCTAAATGGGCCTCAGATGATTAGGAAGACCAGCCAACCTCCAAACCTCCCCTGCTGCTGACCTGCTATAATCCTGAGAAAAAAGGAAGTTTGAAGTTGTAAATATATAATTGAGCCCACAAGAAAAAAAAGACAGTGTCTAGGTGTCAGAAATCAAAAGAAAAATTGAAGTCAGAATTATAAACTCCTGAGTGATTCCCAAATTCTTGGACTCTATAGAGGGTTGAATAGGTAAGAGTGATGGCTTGTTGGTCAGGATTTTATATTTTCTTCTGTTTTACTTTAATTCTTGTTGCTATCTAATGGTTCCCCCTTTTCCTATAAATAATATATCTTTCTAGTGTTTGTAGGCATCAATAAGCACATGTCAATGTAAATTTGTCTTCTTTGCATACACAATGGCAGCCTACTTTTGTATATAATCTTACAATTCTTCTTTTCTTTAAAATAATTAACATTATATATTGGAGATATTTCCACTTATGTATGAAGAAACATCCTTGTTCTTTTCAAAACCTGTTTTCCTTGTGTGAAAAGCAATTGTTCAATCGATAAACATGTTGCCACAGTTGTAAATAAAAAACCATGTTCATTTCCAGAGATATAAGTAGGATTATTTCCTAGAAATGGGTTTTTGGATCATCAATTCGTGTTTCATTTAGTGAGTTATTGTCAAATTGCCATTCACAGGAGTTGTTTGGCAGTCTGGTTGTTTGACAACATTTGACAATCTGACCAGTGTCACAAGGAAATAGTTTTTCTGGCACATGAAATGAAGGTCAAACTTGGAGATTTTTTTTTTCCAATCCAATAGATAAGAAATGGAATCTCACATGTCATATCTTAAGTTCATATTTACTTTATGTGTGGGCATGAGTATCTTTTCATACACTTAAGGACATTTTAAAGATTATTTTTTCTCTGATGATGCTTTTTGTTTATTTTCTTATTGGATTTTGGAAAATGTGTTATTGATTTCCTGGAAAACTTCATGTATGAAAGAAACTTCATAGAAGAAGAATAGAGACTTATGTTTTCAGACTTTACAAAGAATAGAAAATATTATGTAAAGTTCTTCTACTAAGCAAAGATTTTCATGTCACAAAAGGAAATGATATAAACATCTACCCACTAGTTCAGAGAAGAGTCAAGAATTTTCAGTTGTTTTTGTCAAGCTTATTTCTAGTTGGACCCTAGGAAAGTATAAAAAGTTTCCTGAGAATTTTCTATAAATACATATTTATAGCATCTACTTGTTATGGCAATTCTCACAGCTCAGAGAATGACATAAACACAGATCTAGAGTCAATGAAGCTCCAGAGGAAATGGCCATGATCTAAGGTGTTGACCTATAAGCTCTTTGGTAGCAGGGCCTTGCCATCAGAATTTCTGGCCTATAAAGATGAGAACTAACTAATAAATGGTTAGATATTTATAATATGAAAGGTAGATTGAGAGCATCGATCCCTGATCATTTCCCAAGTGTTTTATTATAGGAATTGTGGTAAACTAACCAATGATACTCTTCAGAATATGCCCTATGGCAAAGATCTTGCTTGAGATTAGAAACAGGGCAAGTCCACTAATTAGTAGCCTTTTACTTTAGAGCACATAAAGATGTTGAATTCAAGTAAAACATCATGGGAAATCCTAATTAAATACTTGCTTTGCAGTTTTGACCTAGGAACAAGGCTCAAAATGGAGCAAATACATATAACTATGAAAATCAACTTCCTTTTAACAGTATTTTGTTGAATTTAATTTCAAATATCACAAAATAGTTAAAACAGAAAAGTAATGCAAGATAACAGAAACCCATGTACTGTCATGAGTTATAGTTAGTTATTATGTTGTTTTAAGTGTCAAGCTAGGCTGGTTATACTATGAAGGGACACTAATATCTTAGCAAGACACCAATGGCTAAAAATAGCAAATTTTTATTCCTAATTCATATCTTGTATCACCCGAGCAGGGAAAAGGAAAGTGGAGCTCTGCACATCGGTGGCTGAAACAAGTTTTATAACCTCGTGTTTCATTGGTCAACACAAGTCACATGACCGTGAACTGAATGAACAACCTCAGTGTCACTAAAAGCTAGAATGCTAACTACTTCCTGATGTGAAGCATAGCTGTATAATTAACACAGAACAGCCCTTGTGTCTCACTTTAAAAAAAAAACCATACGTTGAAATCAAATTGAACCTCAAATCTGAATTTTCTGGAAATATGGAGATATTAAGGAAAAGTTGAGTAATATCACAAGGAAACATTCAGGCTACACTGAATGTAAGACAGCCTACAGGTGGCTGATGGTTTCAATAACAAGGCAGTACCCTAAGAAGAGGATGGAGAGGGAAGGGCCTGATGCTTCAGGTTTAAAGAGACTTAATAGACAAAAGATGAACCAAGTTGATTTTAGGTTAGATAATTGAGAAAGAGTTGAATGTGAGCTAGAAGCTTAATGATCCAAAATTGGCAATTTCAGACCAGGCATACTAGCACATGCTTGTAATCCCAGTTACTCAGGAGACTACGACAGCAAATTGGGGGCCAGCCTGGGCAATCTAGAGACTTAGTGAGGACTTACCTCAAAAGAGAAAAGCAAAAAGCACCTGGGAAGTAGTTCAGCATGAAGATCTTGGATTCAATTTCTAGCACACACACACACATACACACACACACACACACACACACACAAGAGGTGTGGGTGGAAGGGTTGGAAGTTGGAGATGCAACTCAAGACTCTAGTACTTGACTAACATGCCTGGGGCCCTAGGTTAAAGCCTCAAGCCTCAGTACCACACAGATACACACACACACACACACACACACACACACACACAACTGCCACTATGCTCCAGCTATCCTAATACTGGGTATAGCATACAAAAGGATATCTGAATATTCATGCTTATTTCTGTAATTTTTACAGTAGTCAAGATACACAATCAGTTTAGACGTCCACCAAGAGATGAGTGGATAAGAAAATTAAACTGGATGTGGTGGTGCATGCTTATAATCCTAGCACTCCAGAAGCTGAGATAGAAGGACTACAAGTTGGAGGCTAGCCTGGGCAATTTAGAGACTTAGCAAGATTTTCTCTCAAAAAAACAAAACAAACAAAAAAAAAGACTAACAGGGCTGGGGATGCAGCTGACTTGAGTCCCCAGTACTGAAAAGAAAGGTATATGTACGATGGAGTATTATTTGACCAGTAAGAAAAATGAACTTTTGTCATCTGCAGGAAAATGGAAGGAACTAGAAGAGATCACATTAAGTGAAATGAACCAAACACAGAAAGAGAAGAATCACAAGTTTTCTCTCATATGTGAAAACAAATAAACCAAAGAGATGACCTGAAAGTAGAAGAGGGACTATTAGGGATGGGGAACAGCAGCCTGGGCATGGGAGGGAGAAGGAAGGGTAGGAGAGAATAGAAGGAAAATGAGCATGATTAAAGCATGATATATGTGTGTATAGAAGTGAAACTGTGAGAGCTTTTAGTTTGGATGATTAACATATGTTAATAATTATAATTTTTTTTAAAAGAAAAAAAATCATAAAAATTTGGTATGGCTAAATACAATCACTTTTAAAATGACAAAACTTTTTAAAAGAAAATGGCCAATTTAGCTTTGATTCACAATGCTGTCGCTATATAAGAAATCATCTCCTGGGAATGTACATTGAACAATTTAAAAGTAAGGTGTCACAATAGCTGCCATCTGATTTAGATTTTTAAGAGCAGGGAAAAACAGATAAAGAAAACACAGCAAAATATCAGTTGTTGATGGTAAAGTATAGGTATTTGAGGACCTCTTATATACTCTACTGTTAAGGACGGAAACAAAAAGTTTAAACTGTCCTGTGATTTATTTATGGAATTAAGTAAATGTAATTGAATGGTTTTTAAGAACTCTAAATGCTAGAAAATTAAATGCAGGATGTACTCTCAAACTGAGAATTCTAAAATGTTGAACATAGAAAATGTATGCTAGATAGTAAAAGCAGAAAACAAAGGATAGAGCATGAAAACCTTAAAGAAGATGAGAAAAAATATTATGAAGCCTCACACTCACATCGTGCAAGTATAAATGAGTTAAAATTCTCTGTTAATATACAGTGTATCTTTACTGACTTTTTCCTGCTTCAGGTTTATTTGTACAAACCCTAGAGGAGGACAACAGCCCTACTCAGACAGCAGGCCAGGCGTGATACCAGTGCTTCTGTCCTTATGCTGGCAGACTGGGGCCTTTACTTTGAAGACTTCATGGGGCCTGTGCTCCTTTTGGAGTTGGAGCCTGAGCTGGACCTGAAGCAGAGCTGCAGCCTAGGCCTGTGCCTTGGTTTGAGCCTTGGCCTTGGTCTTGGTCTTGGTTGGCAGAGCCTGAGGCCTTTGGCAGCATGGGCACAAGCACACTGCCAGAGCTCAGGGAGGGTGATTGTGAGCAAGCTGATGGAGCCTGTGTGACTTGCTTTGGAGCCTTGGAGCCGAAGGAGGGCTTTGATAGCCCCTGCATGTGGACTGCCCACCCTGGTGTTATGGCCTGCAGCTTCTTCAGGCCCCTCTTGTGCTTCTTGGCAAAATGTGTGTTCCTCGGGAACTTCGGTTCCACACCCTAAGAGATCCTATCCTTGTGACCAAGGTTTCTTGATGCTACTTTGGTGCTGTTTTCCAGACTGGTTGTGTGTGCTGTGGTTCTTGGACTTGGCCATGTCTACAAGATAACCTGCTACCCTCAAAGCACCTGGGACATGAATTGAAAGAGCTCTTGCATTGATTTTTAAAATAAAATCCAACTAGATACTTTTGGCCAGATATAACAAAGTAACAAAATCAATCTCAAATCGTTACAAATGAAGGAGTAAATATGCATGATACAGTAAAAAAAAAAAAAAAAAACAGAGGCAGCAATATCAATATCAAAGTAATTTTAATACTCAAGTACAGTATTTAGATGGAACAAGACTTCAATTTGTATTGGTGAAAGGTAGAGCAAAGACAAAATTATTATAGACTTTTTATATGTCTTGCTTTCTCAGTCAAAGATTGCAGTTACTTCTGAAGGGATTTATGTGCCTCTGAATTCTTATTTTTCTTTACCATCAAGACATGCAGATAATGTATCTCAGCAAGCTGTAAAGCAAAATTACTCAATAACCAATCTTCAAATATTTAGTTGGCGGAACAGTATAGGTGTTTAAATAAAGACCTGTATTACATATACCCCTTCCCCACCCACTTTTGCTTTAGTTTTTTCTGGGAAGAGACAGAGATTGTACATCCTATCCCTTTTCTGATTATTGTTTTCCCCTTTGTGCTTTTCATTTTTCTCTTCTGGTTATAGATGGCTGAAATATTCCAGATTTTTGTAACTGTTTTATTGTTATATTTTTTGTATTTAATATTGTTTATATTATTCCAAATGTTCTTAGTTAAGGCAATAGGTTACAGTAGAAAGAGCATCACAATAAATATTTTCAGACCTAGTTCACACAAACTTTGCAAAGAGCATGAAGTAAGTTTAATACATACTGTTCCATTTTTATGAAGAAATTCATAAATGGCAAGCTTAAGAGCACAAATTTACAAAGTAAAGAAGTAATTTGGTCTTCAATGCTAAATTATCCTTGCCATTTTAATTATAGTGTTGTCTATATTCCAAAGCTAATTCCCAAAGTTTAATGGTAGAGAAATATGCACATAGCCTTACCTAATAAGAACTACTTTATCGTTAACATTTTCATGATGGAAAAGAACAAAATATTTGCTTTATGCAAGAACAAAATACTGCTGCTTCCTACCATTTGGAAAATTTTATTGGTCTTCATTGCCTTTATCCACTATCCCAAGAAAAAAAAGAAAACTACCAAGCAGGTAAATCTAGAGCTTCAGAATCACTGATCATGTTGGAGTTCTGATTTTTAGAATTTTTTCAAAATTAGTAGGATATATTTTATTTGGTCTCTTTCTTTATGCTTTTATTATAAATTCAGATCTTTTCTGAAAGTCAAGATTTTGCCCAACTCTGTTTGAAGTCCTAAAGAAATTGATGGTGCTTTTAAGAAAAGTATTTGTTAGGTTAAGGGAATGTAATTAGAGCATTCAGAAAGTTTATAAATAGTAAAAATGCAAATATTTCAATTTATCATTAGAAAACTCTGTCAAAGATTTAACAAATGGAGAGGTTTGATATTTGAAATATTTCAGATGATAGAGAAAGAAAAATTCCAAAGTCTACATAACAAAGAATACAAAAATTTAAAACTGCAGTTCAAACACAGTATCATTCCAAAACTTTCAAGTAACATTAGCAAATAGAGCTCACCTGTCTCTTAATAGAATAATATCATATAATGAAAGGGAATTAAAATTAATCTTTCTTTCATTCCTGAAATTAAGAATCTATTAATATCATTACCATAATAATGTCAAAAGAAAAATAATTTTATCTTGTTACAGGTCAAAAAGGCATTTTAATACATCTGCCAACTGTTACTGATTTTTTAAATCTTACTATGTTGTCTCAAACAGAATATGTGATGTCTTTGATTTTATATTGAATTATGTATCAAAATAAAAAGCCATTATAACATTAGAATTCTAAAAATATCATCATGAAATCCCAGGGAAAAATGCTAAGAATATTTCCTCCTTTATCTGATTATAAGGGAATCCACAAGGGTGACCCAAGGGAGGCATGCTGTTGGGATATAGGTGACAGGAAAGTTCTGTCTACCAGTTTGCAAAAGCCAAACCTCAAGCAGACTGTTTCCATTGTTTAATGGATTCCTGTTGTTTTTTCAGTTGTTCAGATCATAAGGAGTTGCATAATGACTTGATATTTCACGGCCCATGATACTGGGCCAATGGCATGCGAAGCATTACTTTTTAAATGCTGAATAGGCTCTGCTTTCTATCCTATGGAAAATATGGCCTTGCTCCAAAACCCTACAGGTCTCCCCTGCATTTCTCCTGCCAGAAAAAGCCAGCCTTTTCTTATCTACCATATTCTCACTGTTGTGGTTTGGATACAGACGTCCCCCTAAACCCTCATTAGGTCAGAGGTAGCTGAATCTGGAATGTGTGATGCTGGGATTAAGGGCTTGTGATTACTAAACCACTGCATATGAATTAGTGGTTTAGTACCATTCTAATCCCAGTAGATAAAAGAGGCAGAAAGACACGGTGAATCTCTCTTGCTGCTTTGGCTGTCTTCCACCGCCATGAACTGAAGCCCTTTTGTTGCCTTTGCTACCTCGTGAGCACCATATAGTTTCTCCTCTGTGATGCCTGTTTGTCATCCTAGCCTTGAAGCCACCTGACTATAGACTGAAACCTCTATGAACTGTGAGCCAAAGAAACCCCTTCGCTTTTAACTTTGGGTGTTGGGTATTTTGTCTCAACAAGGAGAGAAAAGTAACTAACACACTCACCATCTACTACTTGGTACTTGAATGTAGAAATCTAGAGAAAAATTTTTGGATAATATACATGATTAAAACTGACCCAAGCCAAAAAAAAAAAAGTAGCTGAAAAGTTGTTAAAAGAAATGAAAGCGGGAGTCAAAACAAATATTAAATGTTATTAATTAAATTATAAAGTTGTTCTCAAAGACTTTTTTTTTTTTTTGGTACCAAGGATTGAACTTGGGTCCTTGTGCTTGTGAGGCAAGCAGCAGAGCCACTGAGCTAAATCCCTGGCCCTCTCAAAGACTTTTAAAACCATCTCTCATTTCTCCTCTCCTTGCTTTTGTTCTCTTTTTCCAGGCATTCATCCTAATACTCCCACCTCACTCTTCTTCCAAGTTTGCCTCATTCAGATACTATCCAATGCTCCAAAACTGCTTTCACACTTCCTTTTGAAAGTTTAAGCTTGCATTCACAATTTACCAGATTTTCAGCTGTGACACGTCTAACAGTTGAAATTCACATCTGCTTCACAGTTCCATGGGCATTTTGAGCACGAGAGCTACAACTTTTCCCTCCTCCCCGAGGAAACAATTGCAGGATGCAGGTGATAGAAAGGGATACTAGTCTAAGAAAAGAAATGAATCTGCTAAAGGTTTTTAAATATATCTTAGTATCACTAGTGTGGCATATTTCTCAATTTTTCACTACAACAGTGTGTGACGACCACACAGTTAAAACTGATGAACTAGAAGTCATCCTTATTAGGTCTGTTCACCCTATGGTAAAAATTACTAACATTCTCTTTTAGGAGAACAGAACTTATTTTTAAATATATTTCACTTGTAAAATGGATTTGCAAATTGAGAAATTTGAACCAAAAAGAATAGACACTTTTGTTTCTTTATATTTATTTGTTTTGCTTTTATCTCTTCACCATAAATAGAAAAATAGCCAGTTTGGTATTGAGCATTGGTCATTCTAATTTGCTTCAATCGTGGGAAGGAAATGAGTTTCCCAAGACGATGACTCACTTCTTTCTTTGGAACTCAAAAAAAGTAAAGTGTTATATAATGATTCAAGGAGTTAAAACAAACACACTCAAACTTCCTGAGATTTGTCTAATTAGAAAAGAAGGAAGAAAAGAATCAGAAGAAGGAGGGGAAGGTGAAGGAGGAGAAAGAAGATGAAGGAGACTAAGAGCAGGAGAACAAAGAAGAGAGGAGAAAGAAAGAAAGAAAGAAAGAAAGAAAGAGAGAGAGAGAAAGGGAGAGAGAGGAAAGGAGGAAGGAAGGAAGGAAGGAACGAAGGAAGGAAGGAAGGAAGGGGAGGGGAGGGGGGAAGAAAGAGAGGATGGAAAACAGGACAAGGAAGAGAAAGAAGAAAAAAATTCATTTTAAGATTGTTTCTTCAATAGAACTATCAGCTCCTAGAGAAGGTTTGAAACTTAGTCATACATTATGTTTGCATCTCATACAGACGTAGGCACATGATAAGTATCCAAAACATGCATGTTGGTTGTTAGAAATAATTAGCTTGTAAATATACAAGATTTATAATGGGTTTTTGTTTTGTTTTCATTTAGAGATCAAGCTACATGAGAAAAAATCCCCCCGCTATGAAAGAGCAAAAGTATTTTTTACAACATTACATAAGCTATGGAGCAGAAGAGGATCACATTTTTTCTATGATATGGTGATTCCTTTTGATGATATGCAAGTATCAGTCTACTGATACTCTGCCAGGCTCAGGCAATCACAGGTCAGACTTGAGAGGAAACGTCCAAGAGCCAGAACAATTGATCAAAGGAATGGTGCTGTGAATCACAACATTCTGATCTCTTTCACTGGTGATTTAATCTTTTCCAAGAATAACAATTGTTTTGCCATACATTACTTTAAAAATTAAGTGTTCAGAGAATTCACTATAATGAAAATGACTCAAAAAATGGAAGGGGAGCATATGATGCTAATCTAGTCAGGATCTGACTGAGTAAATTAATATCTCAGTTACTCTAAAATCAAAGATTGTCCTTGGGAAGACACTGAGAAAAATTCAAATGTGTAAATTGTATAGAGTACACCAAGTCTCATTAATGAGAAGTGTTTTCATGTCCTTAGCTCCTAAATTAATTATCATTCTCTTGCTGTAAACAATCTAAAAAATTGATTCAGAGTGAAACCAATGAGAATCAACTAGTTGAATAAGAATGTATGTGTGCATTTTATGTGACAGCCATAGGTGGTATGGGGGAAAAAGAAGTAGAAAAAATGACCCTTTCCCCTCTGGTGAAGAATGGAGAAGAAGGAACAAATCCTTTTATTCTACAAATAGGTATGAACATTCATTATGTACTGAACACATCATAGTTTCTGGGGATAAAGAAATCAAAAGTACACTTAGAAACCCTGCCTAAAGAACCTCATAGTCTAGTGGAGACTCTGAGTATAAATAACTGATTACACTATGATTTGACAGACATTAAGAAGAGATATAAACAGGACACTAAGGAAGATAAGTAACTATTGAAAAAGATATTTTTCAATTCAACATTAAGTACAGGAGAGACAAGTACTGTAGAAGCACAAAAAATTGCCAACTGCTACTTGAGGTCAAGAGGGAAGTCTTCTCAGAGGATATTTGAGCTGGGTAGGAAAGCTGAATAGGATCTGCCTGAAGGTAAAGAGGAGAATGGAAGAAAGAACACATCAGATGCCACAACTTTGTCAACAAAGCCCGGCCTGGATAGGAAACACTAGAACTGTCTTGAGAAGAGCATTGGGTACACATCGGAGAGTGATGTAGTGAGTCCAGGATGGGAAACTTGCTAGAGAACTTGAAAGGCAACTTGAAGTAAGAAAAATAATTTGAACTCTTCCCCTGTAGGCAGGAAGTCAATAATTTTGAGCAGAAAAAGGATGTAATACACTCTTCTTCCTTTCTTTCCTTTCTTCCTTCCTCCTTTCTACCAAATAAACTTACATTGTCAAGTAGAAAGTGACCTGGAGCGAAAGGAGACAGCAATGGGAGAAAATCCAGTTAGGAAGTAGTGATTGAAGATTAAATGAGCAACAATACTGCATCTGGCAAAAAACAATGGGCATCTGGAGAAAAGCAATAGGACAGAATCAGAAAGTATTTCTTGGAATTCATGGAGTCTAGTTACTAGATAGACTAGTTTATATAGAGCATGGGATGGCAGGGGGAAGAGAATGAGAATCATGAAGGCTGAAAGATTTTCTGCTTAAAGCCTAGATGATATCGCTGACTTAAGCATACAGCTCAGGAAACAGAGTAGTTTTAGGAGCAAGAAAAAGAGATGTACTTTGAACAATTAAATTCCAAGTAACTATGGAGATATTAAAGAAAAGAGGACATTTCAAATGGTTGATTTTTCGAGTGCTCCATGCTGTAGGCAGAAAAGAGGTCCTTTTGGCACTAGTAATGAAAGTGGTAACCATAGAGGTAGAAAGTAAGGAAGTTGAGAAAGCTTATCTCTAGCAAATTCTCCTATATCTGTCAAGAGCCTCTTTACCTGCTGGGTTCAGGGTAAGGTCAAGCTGAGGTTAAGAAAAGTGAGTAAAGATGAGAAAGGCAATTGAATATGAAAAATTAGAGGGAATTTTTTTTTTTACAAACAACTATTTGTTCTTTTTATGTATAAATTGGATGCATTTGTTTAGATCTTTTTTTATATC
>NW_004624837.1:7225754-7239295 GCF_000247695.1 Heterocephalus glaber | reverse complement strand
CTTTGTCAATAGGGAGGGGTGGAGGGGGTGAAGGGAGGGCTAGGAGTGGGGAAAAAAATAAGAACCAAGGTGCATCACGTAAAGATCCAAGTTCCCAATGAGAAATGTAAATGTGCTGTATACCTAAAATGTACCAATAAAAGAATTTTTTAAAAATTTATTTACTGTATGGCATTACACAGTATTCTAGATTAATCTTGTACTTTTCCTGTCCAGCCCAAGTGTGAATCATTTCCTCATGGAGCTTAATACCCTTTTCTTGGAGAATGGTATTTAAAAACAAGATCTAAATTAAATATACTCATTGCTATGAAGATATCATTTCTTCTAGGTTGTTACAGCAGCGAGAATTAGAAAATACATGTTTGTAAAAGAATTGCTTATACACTGATATAGATTCTTCTCTGTAAGTCCCTGCCTGTTTATTTATCATCTATCTATCCATCTATATGCTAATATTCTTATCTGCAATTTTAGTATCATGAGATTCATTATAGTCTTATCCCTGCTTATTTGTAAATTCTTTCTCTGATAACAAGAAAAATGTCTACAACCACATTACCAAATACAGCAGTTCAACATCATAAGATTTCCATTATGTGGCTCCTTTTTTTCTCTAATGCTTGGCAACCAATGAGCTAGAATGATTCTAAAGTTATGCCTTCTCTAGACTGTCTAGAAAGTGATCATGTAGTGTGTAGAATTTAAGAGAATTATTATAACTATGATTATCACTTAGAAAAAATTAAGTATTTCTATCAAAGTCCCAGATTCCATAGTTATGTCTCAGAAGTCCCAATGCAAGGTAAGAGAAATATAAAACGCATGGCACTTCAATCTTATTTCATTCCTACTCTGTCAAAACAAACATCCTTTGATCTGTTATATATGAGTTTTCATAGCCATTTTGCTCCCATATGTTTTCTACTAATTTTAAAGTTCTGATAATTCTGAGTTAAGGCAGTGTTAGTAGTAATGGAAGTTTTGAATCAGCCAGAAATGATATTAAATATAAATAATTTAAAAGTCTAAAAACTACTTTAATGTCTTAAATAGACAATAAAGAGTAAGAAAATCTCCAGGGATTTTCTATAACAAGGATAAAGAAATAGAGATATAGATTGATCGATAGATTTTACATATATATGTATACAAAACACATGCACATGTATACATACACATGTATACATGGTGTATATATATATATGTATATGAAAGAGAGAATTTAGATTTGAGAATGTTGAGTTTAAAGTGATTATAGCTTTAAATAGATTTGTTGGCTAATCATTTGGAGCTCAGTAATTAGGCTTTTATCAAAACTACAGATTTAGTGCTTAATGGTTTCTAAAAATTAATAAATTGAAGAGATACACATGAGTGTAGAAAGAACAAGTTTAGGATGCTACTCTGAAACACTGGTATTTGCAGAATAACCAAAATAAGAGAAGGCCACAAGAGAGAAAAGAGAACTTGTTTAAAAGGAAATCTAGGCTAGAATGATGTCATAAGGTTCAAAAGAGCAGCATCTTTCAAGGATTAAGATGCTGGATAATGTCAAAGGTCACCAAGAAAGGAAGTAAAGACAACAACTCTAATGATCCCTCTGGATTAAGCTGTTCTAAAGTTGTGAGTGATGACAAAAATTTCATCAAACTGGAGTGAATTGTTTTTTTTAAGGTGTATTAGAAATAGGAGAGAAAGGAATGTGATCTGGGGAATTACAGTGTTGATAAGTAGCGTTAAAGTTCACCTTAAAACATTTAGAACATGGTTTGGTTTTTCAGGTATTTTGAAAAAAGCTGAAAACCACTCCAGTAAATGTCTTTAAATGTGATTTAGTGAAATTTGTTTGGCACATGAGATAAATAAAATTATATCCATTTAGTAACAGGGAGCCAGAATTTTTATAGTCACTTAATGTACAAGAAAAGACCTTTTAAGAAGTAAAAACTTTGAAATGGCAAATTATTCTTCTTCAGGGTTCTAGACATTATGGAAAATAAATGTTAAATATGTTAAACAAGAGTTTGCTGCATGACACAATGTTCATTTCAAAACAAAAATAGACTAAAAAATGAAGGCACAAAAAATTAAATACTAAGCCTTGATACTTTTGAGGTAAAAAAAAAAGATGAGCAAATATTAAAACTAAGTGTAATTAATATGACTAAGTCCAACCGTTTGGGGTCTAAGAAGAAAAACACTATGTGTAGTTCAAAGACAAGGGACTAACAAAGAGATAAGAGGGAGAAAAAGGGATTGACTATAAATTATCCTAATTAGAGCTATGATATCAAACACATCTATGCAATTAGCTGTCAACTGTGCCTCTCCGGATCTACGAATTTCATCTCCTGAAGCCTCAGATAACTTCTTGTGAGGATTAATCAATGTAATAAAGATAATGTTGTGAGATTTAACTCAAGCATAAAGTAAGTCTTCAGCAAAAGGTAGATGGTGATGATAATGGTGGTGATGACTTCATTTCCTCAGGCCAGCTGTGTGTGTGTGTGTGTGTGTGTGTGTGTGTGTGTGTGTGTGTGTCTGTTACTAGCAATGAAACCCAGGGAGCTCTTAGCTACGTCCCAGGCCTTTTTAACTTTTCATTTTGAGACAGACTCTCACTAAATTGCCCTGACTGGCCCTGAACATCTTAAGTAGCTGGGATTATGATCAAACACCACCACGCTCAGCCCATCTTCTTAATTCACCACACAATACAGTGAAACAAAAAAAGAAACCTAGGAGTGAAGAGAGCTGCTTTCTAAGTGTATGTCATCTCCTATATAGCAGAGTTGCATCAGTGTCGCTGCTTGAACTGAATTTTCTAAAATGCTATGTATGATTCAGATATCTTACCTCTTTTACACAATACTCAATTAATGAGTAGTCAGTTATGTCTGGAAAGCAAACAGTTACACCAAATGACAAATCTTTCTTTTATAATTGAGAGAAAAAGTACAAATGAAAAAACATCTTTTTGTGAATCAATTTTGAGAAAAGAAAATAGGATTTTTAAGTACTTGAGGTTTATTTGGCACACTTAAATTAATCCACGCAGATTTGAATAGTTTATAGCCACAGTAAAAACTAAAAGTTGTTTTGACATTATTTTGGCCTACCTGAGACATTTCTAGAGTAATTCTTTGGAAAATTTAATAGAAAACAATTGTTTTGGAAACTAACTCTTGAAATCTTGATTTTTAAAAAAACAATCTTGGGGAAAGCATTGTACTTGCTGATTAAGTTTTACTAAATTACTTGCATAGATATATCTGCTTTCAGAGACAATTTAAAAATATATACTCAAATTATGTATTAATAAAAATTTGGCTTGTGAAGTGACTCACTAAAACTAATGAAATGTAGCAGTGTCAGACAAATCTACAGCAAATATTTTTAGAACACTAAATATAGGTTAAAAGCTGATAGACAATAAATGGAAATCATGCTATTTTTGTGGCTCAGGGTGTTTAAATGTACACTTAATGAGTTATAAAATAAGACTGGGGAAAAGGTCATCTAATTTCTTAAAAAATAGTCAAAGAAATATGCATGTCTTGTGTTGTTTCATCTTTCAATATCAAATATCCTCCATAGCAAAGAAGTTTTGGAATGTTATTTTTATTTGAAAGTCAAAATTTTTCTATCATTATTCTCATTATTTTAAAAGTCATAAAATAGAAATGTAGACAAGTAGAAAATAATTTTGTCATTAAAACAATTTTGTATTTGTTATAAAATCATGCTATACATTTAAACAAATATTTTACACTTGAATGAATTTTCCCTAGTGGTAACGTATTTCTAGTTACTATTTTAGATGTCTATGATAATATCTGAATTTAAAATTAAAATTGTAAAATTAAAACTTGGAAGTAACTAGAGAACTGCATAAATATTTCATTAAGTGAGACAGTAACTAGGGCCGGGGATTTAACTCAGTGGTTTCGCCGCCTGCTGCGCAAGCACAAGGACCCGAGTTCAATCCCTGGTACCAAAAAAAAAAATGAAACCGCAACTAATAAATCCAAGAAAAGTAATCCATCTCACATGAAAAATTTGGTAGACCATACATGAGAAAATATTCTCTATTTTAAGAGTACTGACATTAGAGTAAGGTAGTGGGATTAGCTAGAGATGTAAAACTTTAAATGGTCATGTGATTTGAATATCTGTGGATTATTTCTGTGGGATTATAGAAATTTCTTCGAGCGCCATTATTATTGCATACATTTCATGAAAAAAAAAGTATCCTCATTCTAAATGATAGGAGAGACAGAGAGGGAGAGCAACAGCAGTGATGGGAGCATTCGGCCACAGCTGGAAGTTACATTATATGGTCAAGGTGAGTCTTACATCGAGCTTTAAGGTAGAGCAGTATAGCAAGGTGGGCTTCACTAAAAACACACCTTGCATTTAAGGAAGCATACATGGGAGTAAGCTCCAAAACAGTAGCCTAAAAAATAAACTCTATAACAAACAAGCCAAAACAAAAAACAAGTAATAAGAGTAAATTGAGATTATTGTACAACACAAAAGGAAACAATTCATCACAATAAGTCACCACCAATACAGATTTGTTAAACCTTATAGATGAAAACTTTAGAAAATATTAGCCATTTACAAAAAAACTAAAATAAGACTCCATGGTTATTAAACAAAATCTGAACTCACTGAACTCCACCAGAGAAAAATGATATTAAACATGGTAAATTACATATATAGTTGCATAAATTGAGGTTAGGCAATGAAATCAAAGAATGCAGAAGAAAATAACACAGATGTCAAGAAATAAAAATTACAGAAGTTAATAACAAAACCATTTAAAAATGAGGATAATAAGAGTAACTATTTTGTAATTGTCTTTTTAGGAAATTAGATGACATGCCATATGTAAAGTGTTCAGCACAGTATTACGTATCTATGTTATCACAGTGATAGGTGAACAGTATCATGGTATAGTTGATGATATTAATGAAAATGGAAAGATGAATTAAAATTTAACTCCTCACTAGCTTGAAAGGTTTATCTATCTATCTCTGCAAAGCATATTATATCTATTTCTTCTTCTGGTGTTTTGGCTGTAACCAGTACCAGAATTTTCTTATGTTTTGTAATAACCTCTGAACTGACTAATCTTCAGTATTTCTTTATTCTTACATCATAACTAGGCTTCTAATTTAGACAGTAAGTTTTATCACTTTTCTTCTCAAAAAAGGTAATAGCTCTCCAGTTATTTGGCTTAGTTATGTTTCTCAGATCATTTGGCTTTTACTCACATATACATATCTTACAACGATTTTCCTACATCATTCTGTTTCATATACTTCCCTTCTCTTACTTAAGTTTTTTATCACCATCTGATACTTTATTGTATATTTATTTGTATATTTATCTTTTTATTCTTTCCAGAATATGAATTGCATATGAGCAGAGACTTTGCTGTATATACTTGTGTATCCTCAGAACCTGTTAAAGTGACTGGATCACCAAAGAGTTCTCAGTAAAAAAGTATTTTTTGGCTAAGTAAATGAATTGTTGTTTGTCTTTCTCAGTAGAAATTGTATAGGGCCAGGAAATCAATACCTTCCAATAAAATACTGTGTGTCTTGTACATGACATTTATAACAGAAATAATGAATTTCATTTTAATGCCAGAAAAATTCTTGGGGTGCTTGAAAAGATATGGCATATGTGGAAATTATTTAGAATCATCACCCAATAAAGAAACTACACATCTAATTTGGTTATGTGTGCAAAGTTATGTAACATTCACAATTGTCCTTCAAAGCTAGACAGGGTCGTTTCTCAAGTAATGACTGTTTATAAACTAAACTCTATGCATTGCTATTTCTTTATACATTGAGAGGTTATTTAGAAAACGTAAGTCTTTTCAAGGTCTTACTGTCTGTGATTCCATGTGATATATCTCTTGAAAATTCTGAGCATTCTGATTAGAGGAATAATGTATTTCAAAATCTTTTTATTAACACATCTGTGTTTTAAAACAATTATAATTTTAAAACAAAGTCATTTGGTTATGGATTTAACTCAGAAGTATGATTTTTCCACTACTTTCAAAATTGAATATTTGGTTATCATAGAAAAGTTAAATTAGAATTAATGTCACAAAAGTGTTGTCCCTGCTAATAACTGAATTTGTCTAAATTATGTTACTTCAATATATAATCCAGAATTCTGAATTTATCTTCCAAATGGAGAGTTACTTATTATTATACGTACTGTATTTTTAAACTACCAGATTTGTTCTATTGTTAAGAAGGTGAATATATAAAATGTTTTCTCTTACAACTAGCATTACTTGGTAATTATAAGGTAAAAAACATAGAAATTTAAAGAATTAAATTTCTAAACCCCTAATGACAAATCATACATCCTTTTAGTCATATAGTTATGAAATCAAGATGTCTATTTCCGGTCTTATCTGTACAAATGAAGTGCTAAATTACATTGTCTTTATCATGTTTTTAAACACTATCAATCACACTTTGTTACTTCTCTGCATTTATCTTACTATTAAAATCAACATTTTCCCATGTCATCAAAATCTGTTAGAAAATAAATTTTAAATTTTAATAACAGAAAACCTCACAGCTTCTGACTTAAGACGTCTATATCTTTATGTCTCATCCTGTGTTAACTGGCTTGGCTGAGCAGTTCCGCACCACATCATGTTGACCAAGACTTCAGTCATCTGGGTGCTCGCCTCAGCCAGCATGTCCATGGGAGTTTGCTTACATGGCTGGAAATATATGCAAGTTGCTGGCTGGGAGCTGTGGTTCTCCATGTGGTTTAGGTCTCTCAGAGCATGATGGCTGTGTCCTGAGAGACAGAGCAAGCATCCCTAGAGAGGAAACTCAAGGTGCTATTCTTCAAGGATAGACCTGGAGTTCCCACAGTGTTAAACTGTATTTTATAGGATAGGAGTCATAAGACTTAATTAAAGGAAGTGAAAAATAGATTTCATTCCTTTACTGGGAAACTGAAAGATTCATGTTCATCTTTAATCTATCAGAATAACTACATGATATTTAGTTCTCTATGCATCATAATTTACCCAAAGTTAGAAACAATCTTTATAACAAAAGACAAGGCAACTATAATTAAGGTTGACACATCTGTGCAACTGTTTTTGGATTTAGCCTATTTGGACTTCTTGAATCTGTAGGTTTATATCTTTTCCCCAATTTGAGATGCTTCTAGTCACTTTTTTCTTCAAATACTTTTTTAGTGTCATTTATTTTCTTCTTTCTTTTTGGGTCTCCAATGATACAAATGTTGATTCTTTTGTTATAACCCAGAGGTCCTTGAGTTCCTTTCATTTTTCTTCGGTAACTGATTTTTGCTGTTTTTCAGATGATGTAATTTTTTTGTTCTCTCTGTAAGGTCATTAGTTATTTCCTCTGTTCTGTCTAGTCTGCTGTTAAGGATATCCATGGAGTTTCTTTTTTCGATATATCTGTAGTTCTGAAATTTCAGTTTAGTATAGTCTAGCTATTTTTTTGACTTTATTTTCTTATGTTTCAAGCATGCTCATAATTAAACTCACAGAAGCATTTTTATGATGGTTTCTTTGAAAACTTTATTTGTGAATTCTAATGTTTATGTCAACCAAGTATTGTCATCTATTGTCTTTCAACATCCAAAGTGAGATTTTCCTGGATCTTGCTTTAGTAAAAGATTTTGTATTGTATCATGTACATTTGGTATGTTATACAATGAGACTCCATGACTTATTTAAATAATAAATATTTCTTCTTCTCACATGTGGAGGTGAAAGTCTTGGCTCTGCATTTAGTCATCTTTGTCACCCTGACTGGAAGGAACATCTCATCATTGCTGAGCAGAGGTGATGGCTGGTGAAATAGGGGGAAAGCATCCCATCACTTTTTCCCACGGGACTTCTACTAACACCACAGTTGAGGAGAGTTCCTTATCATTGGATCATGCAAAAGTTCTGGCTTCCCACTTGGTGTCTTGTGACACTGGGGGATGAAACTTTGTATGGCTGGAGAGTAATGAGTCCATTCGGGGTTCTGAATATTTGTGTGCCAGGCCTTCCTCTCATGTACTGCAATTGAGACCCTGAGATAACAGTCTTAAAAGGCGCAGCCTTTGGTAAGTGATTAGGACACAATCTCCTGATGAAGGAGATTAGTAGCTTTATGAAAGAGGCCTTGAAGGAGCTTGTTTGTTCCTTCCACCATGTGAGGATACACCAAGAAGGTGCTACCTACTCAGCCCTCACCAAATATTGAATGTGCTTGTGCCTGTAGGTTAGATTCCCCAGTCTCCAAAACTTTAAGAAATACATATACCCAGTTTATAATATCCCCAGAAGCAGAAGACAGTCAGCCATCTTCACATGGCCTCCACTGAAGCTGTACAGGACAGCGCCCAATTATCACCACCTGGGAATGGAAGTCCAGTTCCCTTTTCAGCCTTAGCTGACACTGTCCTGGTAGACAAGTGGGGCACCTCATTAAAGCAGGTAACAGTGGAAATTTAGGCTCCCATTGAATCTTTCTTTGCTACGATAGGGCAGAGTAGTGTTTTTTTTTTTCTGTTGTGTTTTTTATTAGAATATGTTGGTTATTGTCTAAAAATTTTCAGTTTTATGAGATTACCCTTCCCCTGTCTTTTAACAAGAGAAATAGAGAGAAGTATGTCTATTTGATCCAGAATTGTTTGTTCATATATCATAAAAATTTCAAAATGTTATAATGACTTCTCAAACATCATTCTTAATAGGATCGATAATAAATTCTCAGAGAAATATAGGAAAGTTATATGTGATATTTATTTTCCTTTTTCTTTACCTGTCATGTCTAAATAATCTAGTGAACATATATTGATTTTACAAAGATATCCTAGATAATTATTATTAGAGAAAATTAAATTAGTGCATGTACAAGAGTTAAAAATACAGAGTACAATAGAGAAGAGAATCAAGGAACTTTATACATCATTTAGATGATTGGACAGAAAAATTTTAAGACTTTATCTTTGAAATAGCAGTAACTTTCTAACTATTAAGTTCTTAACTTATATTTCATGATTCAATAATATTTAAAGTATATCCTTTTGGGATTCCTCTTCTTATCCTTCATTCTCCACTTGTTGAGTTAAAGCATAGAAAAATACTTCAGTGGGGTTTTTTCATGTTCTATTCTTATATTGAAAAAGAATAAAGTTAAGAATATCTTTAATAATGTAGTTTAGTGACAGATGGTCATAGGAAAATAACCAAGTTTACCAAAGTGATGGCAAAAATGCCACATTTCTCTGAACATTTTCACTGAACAACAAGAGGAAAATTCAACATTTTAATGTTTTTTCTCAGAACTAAAGGATAAGATAACATAGCATCATCAGAACCAGCTAAAAGAATCTTCTTTGATCATTTTATTTTGGCGGGGTAAAATAAAATTTCAGTGTATGCACAGTTTGACTTCCACCTCAATAACCCAGCCATTGAAACCCCAGAAGGCTGTACTCTGGTTTCATCTTTGTTGAACAAAATACTTCTTAAATCATTTTAACTCCTAGTTTCCTCATCTGCAAAATAAAGAATTTTACTATTTTCCAACTATGAAGTCATTTTAACTCCTGTGGTGAGAAAAATGGGTTGCCCAGGCCCTATCAGACCATCTCTGTCCTTAGTATTCACTCTTGGCTTATGCACACCCCTCACAATACTCCTCACAGTTTGCCTCAGTGTCTGCTATGGGTTAGTGCTGGAAAATCCACAGAGGCCCATGTGTTAAAGGCACAATCCCCAGCTTGGTGCTACTGTGAATGGTGGAAACTCTTACTGGTGGAACCTAGTGGGAGGTTTTAGGTCGTTGTGGGTATTCCTTTGTTTTTCTCTGTAATGAAAGTAGCTTCAACATAAGCTAATAGAGTTACAAAGCTTTAAGAAAGGGTACTAGTGAAAAAAAAAGATAAAGATGGGATCCATTTAGAGTATCCTGAAAACTAATTCTTCTTATTTAGAGGACTATCAATGAAGACAGGAAACACATTCATTGTCTATAAAATGATTAGAAAGTAAGTGTGGAGGGAGAGAAATAGCTTATGTAAACAAGCTGACAAATAATCATTTCTTAGAGATCTATGCTAAATCTTATTTCATCTAAAGAAATACTTGCCCTTGTTAGTGAGGTTTTCAAGATATTAAGGTTTGGTTTCTGTACTGCACCTGTACCCAGTGGAGCTTTTCACTAAAGATGGGTGAGCTATATGGCATTATCTGCACAACTGTTTGTACAGTATTCCATGTTAGGGCTCCTTTCCCACCACAATGAGTTTGGTAAAAGTCATGAACACCAAATATCACTTTCACTTTAATAGCTATTTCATAATCCTAAATTCAATGCACAGCTAGTTCATCTCCCCTTAATCCTTTTTCCTTGTATCCTGTTCTGCCTCCAAATAGGCATTCAGAGCTGAAGACCTCCTAGATTGTTTTATGTACTGTTGAAAGACAATAGGCCTTCTCTCCCAAGAGAGAGACATGGCCACTTCAAACATTCAATTAGGCAATATAAATCATAAGGAGGAAAGAAACGGTGATTCCCTTTTCATCCCCTTGCAAACTCCACCCCACTCTGATGGCCTCATTGTGTGTCCATCAGCATCTACCTTGTATATTTAGTCTCCCCCTGATGAGGACATGGACATTCATCTTACTAGAATAATAATAGGAAATCCAAAGTATTTGAGAAAAATCTTAACCATGGCATTTTTTGAACTGGAGGGAGAAAGAAACTGAGGGTTTATAATCCAAAGAATGTCTTGAGTAATAAAAAGTATCTTTCAAGTGGTTAGAGAAAAAAATCTTAATTTTTTTGTTCATATCTCTGAAATAAATTTTGCTGAAGAATAAATGATGCTGATGCAATGTTAATGCTTGACAGGTGACAATGGAGAGTATTGAACAATTGTACTTAAGTCTCTGATACAAGAGAGTGACTGTGACTATTCAGACTCAAAAAAAATAGAAGGTTAAATGAATGAATCAGAAGAAAATCTAAACAGCAGAGAGTTAATGTCCTCAGAGATATTCACTGGCCATGTAGGCCTAAGGGTGAATCCAACCTCAAGTATCTTAAGGGCTGCATTGTTTAAAGCAAGATGTATTTATCATTACTCTTAAGGTAACTGATACATCTTTCAAGTTTTAGTGTATATTTAATTGTTCTGAAGATATTTTTATGTCATTTTTATAAAGTCTCAAGTAAAATAACTCTTTGGGCTTCTCTGAAAAACAATTATGTAATCCAATAAATACAAAGGAGTTGCTCACAACATTCAGATGTGTAAACTGACTAGGGTAGCACGGTCCTCTGAAGAATAGTGCATCAGTGTAACTGACACGTACTAAGGGGTACAGATAGTTCCTGAGCAGCAACATAGTCATTGACCCTATTACCACTTGAGCAAAAGAGGAAATACTGTCCAGCAATTCGGATCATTGATGAGCTAAAACGTTTATGTACCTCAATTGCCATGGAGAATTTCTGGTTTCCTCATCAAAAGTAAAGCAGAAGAAATAACAAGTGGCAATAGAAATAAAAATTATCATGACGACATAATCCTGGAAGATACAGGTTCAGAATCTAGATTTATTTTTTTTTAAACACTTTAAGAAAATAATGTCTAAGCCAGTGATGGAACTGAGAGTTTACTCATCCTAAAATTAATCCTACACTTAAGGTGCACAGGTTTTTCTCCTGTTTCACTTAGATTTCACTTAAATTCTTTCAGATCTAGTCCAAATGTCCCTTCTTTGGTGAAGCTCTGTCTCTCTGGCAGTACTAATGGCTCTTTCTATGGCCTTATAGAACACTCTGTACATAACTGTCACATTTTATTATTAGAGTTGGTTGTTGTTACACATTCCTTTCCTACTACATTGTGAAATTATCTAAGACATGTTCAGCATTTTATTAGTATGTTTATCCCAGAGGCTTAATACGGTGTCTAAAATTGAGTACTCATAGTAAATATGGGTTGTGTAGAATGGTGGATATATAGCCAGTTCCACTGCAAAGTGACTCTGCTACCACAGGCAACAGTTTTTACCATAAATATTCTGCATTCAGTTAATTTATCTTTGGTCTCTGAGATCATGCTCTATGTGAATCTTTTTTAAAAAATCCTCTCTGGATTATGTCACACACACACACAATCACTGACTTAAACAGAACTTCTGTAAGGGCTGTTTAAGCAAGGTGCAGAATTTGATGCCTTATGAAATACATTATGAGGTAGATTATATGTCTGGATCACATTTTTAAATTATGCTTTATTCAAAGTCATTGTGATTCATTAGGAAATGGAACAACTATTAAGAAACAAAAAGACTGAGCAACTACTAAATAACAGGATAGTTCTACCAAACTCTTCTGAGAGGCAGATAGTTTCAAACAGCTTCCATCCGAATTATTTTAAAAATTCATCTGTACAGCCCTTGTAAGCACAGTATAAAAGGATATAATTATGACTGAATAGTGTCAAGTAGGGAGTCCTGAACACTTCTGATGCAGCTCCTCTCCGCAATACCCTAACTGAAATTACTAAAACCTAGCTCACGATGGGAAAGCACCAGTAATGTTGAACACATGGAGATCATTAGGCTGACCAGAAATAAGGTTTCCCTTTTAATATTTATAAACATTTATTTCTAAGACACTTGTTATAGCTTCCTCTGTGTAATGTTTTTACTAATGTTTGTCTAGGTGGAAGTTACAAAATTTTTGGCTGAGTGCAGAAGATAATCATTTCAGACTACACTGATATTTTCAGCCTGGGCCATACATGGAAGGAAACACTGTCAGGTCAATGACGTCCTCAGAAAATGTAAAGGAAGAAAATGTAATAAAGTCTCATGAGAATTTAATTGAACAAATTCCTATAACATTTAGCAATTAAATAGTTATTCATAAAAGGAAAAGTAGGGCACACTTCATCCATTTGTAAGACATCAAAATAAAATCAGTCCCAATCATAATTCCAGGGGATTTTTTAAATTGAAATTGACAAGCTAATTTTAAAATATATATGGAAATATGAAGAACTCAAAATATCCAACAAGGTTCTGAGAAAGAAGTCTGATTAGAAGGCTTGTATGACCTGACTTCAAGACTTATTATAAAACTACAATAATGAATCCATTTTAGTCTGTTATGTGGATCAAAAAATAATAGAACAAAATTCAGATACAGACTTAGACTTATTGCTTGTACTGGTTTTCAACAAAGGCTCCACAGCAACCCAATGGAGTATATGAGTGGGGCTAGAGTACTGAGAAATCCATTATGGAAACAATAAACAATGACCCCAAACTCAGACCATACACAAAGCTTAATTTGACATGGATCACAATGCTAAAATTATAAAATTGCTATAAGGAAATATAGAAAACAATCTGTGTGACCTGGGGACAAAGGCTTTTTTTTTTTTTAAGATAAAACAAAGCAATAACCATAAAAGAAAAAAATGGTAACTTAGGT
>NW_004624837.1:7163948-7214111 GCF_000247695.1 Heterocephalus glaber | reverse complement strand
CAGATGGTGGCCCAAAAGCCCTTTCCTCTCGACTGGGAGCAGCGGGAGGGATGGTGACCGGGAAGCCCCTTCCTCTGGACCAGGAGCAGTGGGATGATGGCTCAGAAGCCCCTACCTCTGGGCCGGGAGCAGCGGGACTCAGTACCATGGTCTGGTAGTCTGGTGTCCTCTGTGTCTTTGTAGTGTGGAACCAGGTGGCTGCTTGTCTGCAGTGGGGTGATTCAGCATGTTCCGCATGACTCAGGACCTCAGTAGGGTGTGCACAGACCTGCCTGTCTGCAGTGGGCTGATTTGGCATGTTCCGTGTGACTCAGGACCTTGGTAGGGCATGGGCAGACCTGCTTGTCTGCAGCGGGCTGATCTGGCGTAGCATTTAAGATTTTCATTAGGCATGCTTTATGATAATTCTATTTGTTTAGAACTTCATAGGAATTGACTCATAGCTTTCTGATTCAACCATAAAAAAGAATGAAATTCTGTCATTTGCAATAATGTGGGTAGAACTGGAGGATATTATACTAAGTGAATTAAGACAGGCACAGAAAGACAAGTACCACATGTTCTCATATGTGGAAGCTAAAAACTTGATCTCACAGAAGTAGAGAATAGAATAGCAGTTAGTGGAGGCTGGAAAGAGTATGAAGGAATAAGGGATATAGAGAGGGTGGTTAATGGGTATAGGGTGAATTAGATAGGAAGAATAACTTCTAATGTACTATGGAACAGTGAGGTAACTATGATTGAAAGAAACTGAATTCAATATTTCAAAATAGCTAGTAGGGAGCCTTTTGAATGTTTCCATCCTAAAGAAATGATAAATGTCTGAGGTGATAGCTATGCTAATTATTTTGATCTGAGCATTATATTGTATGCATGTATTAAAATGTAACATTCTACTCCATAAATATGTGCAATTACTGTGTTGATTAAAATAAAAACAACTTTCTTAAAATTTAAATTAAATGTTAAAGGCTAGCTCTGTCATTGTAATTCCTACTCCTGTGTGTCACTTCTTTGTTGTTGTTGATTCAACTGTTTCACCTAATACCACACACAAACATGGTGCCATATGACAGTTGCTGTAAAATGTTTGGCTTACTTATTATCTTAGTCACTTTCCGTTGCCAAGACAAAATACTCAACACCTACAATTTAAAGAAGAAAAGGTTTATTCTGGTTCATTCTTTCAGTTCATAGGCAACTGGTTCCAAGGCAGAAAAAATAGTGCAGTGGAAAGGCCTGGGTAGAGAACACCTACTCGTGCCATGGCAGCCAGGAGGCAACGAGAGAAGGGAGGATCGGATGGAGTAACAAGAATACAGCCTTCCAGATCATGCCCTCAGTGACACACCTCTAACAAGGCCCCACATCCTAATGCTACTCAGCTATGAAGTCAATAGTGCACTAAGCCACTGATGAATATAGTGCCCCAGTGATCCAAATCACCTGTCAAACACATGAGGTTTTGTTTTGTTTTTTTGTACCAGGGATTGAACTCAGGTCCTTGTGGTTGCTCAGCAGGTGGCAAAACCACTGAGCTAAATCCCTGGCCCAAACACATGAGGTTTTGGGAGAGACATTTTAGATCTAAACTATAATATTCCACCTTTGGTTCCCCAAAACTCATGTCTATCTCATTATGCAAAATGTATTTTGTCCATCACTAAGAGTTGCCAAAATTTGTAATAGTTCCAGCATTGCTGAAAAGTCCAGTTGCAAAGTGTGCTTTGAGACAAAGCAAATTCTTCCTGTGAGCCCTTGTAAAAATAAAGTTAAATACTTCCAACATACATCAGCACAGAGTAAACACTCCCATTCCAAAAGAGAGGAATAGGGAGACAGGAAGAAATAAGACAAAAGCAAAACCAAAACTCAGCTGGGCAATGTTAAATCCTGTAGTTCCATATCCAGCAACCAGGACAAGTTGTGGCAAGATGTGGACTCCAGAGGGCTTAGGCAGCCCAGCCATTGCAACATTATCTGTTTCAGTCCATATAACCTCTCTCTTGTGGTGGCTGGGTTCACTGCCTGCAACTTTCCTCAGCAGATGGTCCACATATTTGGTATCTCCAACTTCCTATGGTCTCCCTTGCACCTTTGGTTTCACTTTCATGACTTCATCCACTACACTTGGGCCACATTTCCTGGCCTCTTAAGCCTTCTGGCATCTGAGTGGAAGTCTCTATGACCCTGTAATTCTAACTGCATGCCTATAAAGCCAACATCACATTATTGACACCAAGGTATGGTGTCAGCTCAAGAAATAGCTGGGTCCCCTTGGTTCATGACTGTATCAGCCTCTGAGCACCTGAATGGCTGACCACTATGAAATAAATCCTGGAAAACTAATTCCTGAGTTGGCCATTATCAAGCGGAGTACACATGGGCTCTCTTCTCAAATGAAAGCTGTCTAGTTTTACATCCTTGAGCCTGCAAAGGGTGAGTTCTTGCTGATTAAGTTGCCTTCAAGCCATCTTTCCTATTGTCCTGATAGAAACTATTTTGGTTTTTTTACAGTTATCTTTTCAGCAACTATTTTCTCCATAGCCATAACTTTGTACCTCTTTCCTTCTGATGAAACTACAAATTCACATCTGATTTTTTGCTTCTGATTTTCACTGTAGCTCTGTCTAAATGCAGCCAGCAGTACCCATGCCACAACCTGAATATTGGGCTACTTTGCAATTTTCTCCACCACATTAATTAGTCCCCTATCCTTAATCTCAGTCTCCTGAAAGTCTCAGGACATGAGCAAAATAAAGACAAATTTTCTACCAGAGTGTAAAATACTTGGTCTCTAGTCCACAAATGAAGTCCTTATCCAATGAAACCTCATGGGTCTGGACCTTACTGTCTGCATTACTATCAGCATTCTAGTCTTCAGAGCTCTGACCAGAATCCTCCATTAAGCTCAGTTCACAGCATTTTACACCTTCCCTAGCTAGTGTCTCTAATTCCAAACTCCTTCTGCAACACAGTTCTCTTTTAAACCACATATTGAGGAATAGTCACAGCAATGATTCCATACTTGGTAACAAAAATCTGTCTTAGTCACTTTCCCATTGGTGGAACAAAACACTGAACACCCACAACTTAAAGGAGGAGAAATTTATTTTGGTTCATGCCTTCAGTTCATGGTTGCCTAGCTCCAATGCAGAAATGGCAGAGGAAGGACCTGGGTGAGGACAGTTGCTCATCCCATTGCAGCCAGGAAGAAAAAAGAGATGAAAGGAGCCAGTGACAAGAATATACCCTTCCAACTGGATAAAGAAGATATGGGGTTTTTTTATAAAATGGAGTACTACTCAGCCATAAAGAATGAGAAACTAGAGACATTTATAGCTAAATGGATGCATATTGAGGCCATACTCTTAAGTGAAATAAATGGGACACAAGTGTAAATACCGAATAGTTTCTCTAGTGTGAGAAACTGAAAGTGTAAATAAGGATGAAAATGATTAAAATGAATAACTGATAATTTGAAATAGGAAAAGGTCCAAAGGTGTAGGGGTGGTGGGAGGGGAAGGGGAAAGGGAAGAAGGGAAAGGAAAAATTATCAGAAAAGAAAAAAATGGAAACAAAAATCTATGTAAAAAGGGAAGGGTGGAGGGGGTGAAGGGTGCACAGGTAATGGGGAAAAAAAAAGAACTAAGATACATCATATACAGGTACAAGCACCCAATGATAAATGTAAATGTATTGTATACCTAAAATGTACCAATAAAAAAATTTTTTTAAAAGAATATACCCTTCCAGATCACACCTCCAATGACCTGCCTCTATCCAAAGCTAATCTCCTAACAGCAAGTTTTAGTCTAAAAGATTTAGTCTATTCAAGGGAAAAGAAAAGAACAAAATTTGTAGCCTGGGTAATCTTTGAGTCATGAAAAGATGAGATTATTGGGAGTTGACCCTTTCTCTGACATTACAATTGACTTTAATGCTATCCTCTGTGGTCTTCTTTGAGTTTTTTGTGTAAATCTATTGTCAGAATTATAGGCAAACTCCCTCAAAAGAGTGCTTGAGTAGGGATAAAATGTGGAGTATCTTGTTTTGTATTTGCTTGAGTCACTGATGGTCTCACACCTTGCAAAGAAACTCTTTTAACAGTGAATGCACTGGTCCTTCTCTCTAGTCAAGTTTGCTTTTTAAGTACTAAATCTGAAACTTGAACAAAATATTATAAGCATTAAAACCATTTACCAATAATTTTTCACCCTTGTTAAACTCTTTTAACTGAGCATCTAGAATGTATGTGTCATGTGTCTAAGTATGTGTATGGCAGCTAGGCAGATAGATATTGTCATGAAGTCACAAAAGGGATTATCTTCCTCAAAGCTTTGTTTTTTCTAAGTTGAGTTTGATGATGGCTCAAGATATTAGAATTATTTTTCAAACAATTCATACTGAAAATTACAGTGGAAAATTACATACAGTGCAAGTTTTAATATCTTCAGTTAATATCTAGATTTATAGCCTGAATATTTCCTTTGGGCACATAGAAATACTCTTTTGTCTATCCCAAAACAAATTTTCTACCTCATTATCTTTCTCTTTTTTCGTTTTTGTTTTGAGACAGAGCATCACTATTCATTCAGGCTGGCCTTGCTCTCACTGTGTAGCCTAGGCTGGCCTTGAGTTCAACAATCCTCCTGCCTTAGCCTCCTGATTATTGGGATTACAAGCATGTACCACCTTCTTATTATCTATTATTTTTTATAATATACTTTTTCTTCTCAGTCATTTGTGATAATAAAATGATCAAAGGAAGCTACAATAAATGAAGTCTAGGTTTACTTCAAGAAAAGAATCAAATTTAAGACTAACCATTTTGGGTTCCTTGATTTCCAAAACAGACTGACAGCAGGGGCTTTATAGTACACTAAATTATAACTTTAAAATTTTTGTGTATAGAGATTAAGCTCCTTTAGAACAAAGACTACATTATTGGTGACTTGTAGGCCAATCTAATTACACAAGTCATGCAAAATGAAGAATCTTTCCCAGCTATGGATAGAGACAGATGCAATGAATGGAGGAAAGCACAGTAAGATGCAACCCAATAAGGACTTAACCCATACTGCTGGCTTTGGAACTGGAGGAAGGAACTGGGGAAGGAAAGAGACAAGCCAAAGAATACGGGTGGCTCTAAAAGCTGGAAAAGATAAGGAAAAAATTTTTTCTAGATCCTCATGAAAAGAATATATCCCTGCCATCATCTTGATTTTTAGCTCAGTGAGATGTCTTAGACTTCTGACCCACAACTGTAAGATGACATATTTGTGTTGTTTTATGCCACTCAGTGGTAATTTATTATAGCAGCAATAAAAAACTAACACACAAACTTCAATAATTGTATAGTCTATTACTTTCTTGAATAGAATTTGTTAAAACAGAAATTGTAATGGTGAAAATATTTTCCACAATAGAAAAAGTAAATAAAATTTCTGAGTGTTCCATGATAGTCTACAGTTTTGCCCATATAAAATCTTCACTCAGAAGAAAACAATAGCTGCCTTTCTTATGACAAATAAGTTCTAAAATTGAAAAGAAAGTTTCCTCATAGTACCAAAGAATAATCTTCCATACCAAACAATAATCTTATATAACTTTTTAAGGGTTTGTGCAATATCTTGTGTCATAAAGGAACCACTACATTAATTTCTTCTTTTAGGTTTCAAAGTCTAAATTTGTCATACAGTCAAGTCCCAAATAATAAAATATTCTCATCAGGGCTTAAGAATTGATTGAATTAAAATCATTCATGATAGCTATTACATGTATTTCAATTCCAAGACTTTGGTGTATGAATAAAACCATATATCAAGATTCACTAAGAGATGTTGATGAAAATAATCAACATCTGGAAGTTTATATCGTGGAGAGAGATTTTGGAAAGAAAGAATAAAAGATGAATCAGCTAGAAATGTTTCCTTCCTGGAAAACAAAATCAATTTCTTATAAGGTGAGAAATATGAATTACATACAAAGTTATAGTAAAATAAAACAACCTAATGTACTCAAATGAAAACAACTAGAACATACTCAAAACGGTACAAAAAAATTTGATCTCACTGAGCAAGGCCTTCTTTTAAATATTGTGAGACAACTCAGAAAACCTGGCCTTTGATGTTTAAGGAGTTTAAAGACTGGAGAATTAAAACAAATTCCAGTTAAATAATGGAATTGCTATATAACAATAATTAAGACAGAATTACTACATTAAAATGCAGCAGAATAAAGGGAGGAGTAAAATATGATCAATTAGAGAAGATAAGAGGCAGGGAGCTATAACTAGAAATAAGTTGGATTTCCAGGTGAATGAAATAAGTGAAAATGTGCTAAGAAAGCCATTTTGGAGACAAGATAGAACTTTAGAAAACAGATAAATCCCCTCCAGTTTTTAGATTAGATTTTCACCACTATCCAACCATGACTTAGATTTTACCATTAATCTAACCCATCAACTACTCATTAAGTCAGAAAATATTTGTGGAGTGTCACTCACAAAGTTGTATGCATTTTCCTTCTTTCTCCTTTCCTTCTGTTTGGAACCATTTCAAATATGATTGTTTTCTGGGTGAGATGACACAGAGAGCCATTATTTAATGCTAACATGCAATTTTAACCCAAATCTTCCTCTCCTCGCTTATCTCTAATTTCATTAGATTACAGAAACTTTCAGGTACTTCCCAACTGCCTACTGAATATCATTGCCAGAGCAATCCTCTAAAGTGATAATTATCATCTTTCCCTCTTTACTATTCACCAGTCAAAATTACTTGCCCAATGCTCCAGTTCTTCAAGGTTCTAAATTAAACAGCTGAAGTTAAACAAAGAAGAGTTTAGGCAGAAATAGGAAAGAGTTCAGGAAATAACCACAGTCTGATTATGTTTATAAAGTTTCTAGGTTCTGATTGAAAAGTCAAATAAGAGATAATTGGTACTGAAATCATGAAAAATGAGTGCATGAATATATTTTTAAAGCATATCATTCTCTGGGAAGACAAATGAAGAGTTTAGTGTTTGATATGGGCATAATGGAACCACAGACACATACAGAATTTGGAATTTAAGACATACATTTAGTAATCAATTTATACAAGATTGATAAATTCATGCCATAAGAATGGAGGAGATTCTGAAAAAGATCAAGGTGAAGAGAAAGGAGCAAGAGAGAAGAAATTAATTCTTGGAAATTCCTGGAGGATGCTATATAAAAAAGAAATCAAAAGGAGAAACAGAAAGTAATGTTATGAAATTTGTACTAAGGCTTTTAAAAAAAAGTTCTATTTTATTTGCAGTCAAAAAGTTTGTGTATTGGATGATGTAATTCAAAGTGTTCTGTGAAATTCCTCCAGATTCTCTTGCAGGTCAGGTAGGTTTTGATACTGAACAGGCTAAATGGTTCCAATTTTTCTTTTCTGGGAATCAAATAAACCAGAGCTGCTTCTTTTTTACTGTTTATAAAAGAAGAAAATGAGCTGCCAAGACATAGTTAATAATATTGTATATGTTTGAACTTGCCACGGAGGAACTTTTAACAAGGCCTTGTATGACATCTTGTTTTTGCATACCCCATCCAAGTAACTTCCCAAATGTCTTATTCTGAAAATGGTTCCACGGTAGCCAAAGCACAGCATTAGCCAAGAAACATTGCTTATTCAGTCACCAGATCAAACTGAGTTGCTTTAAGTCATTTTACCTACTTACCCATGAAAATGAACCACGATAATCCAGTCTTACTTTTGTGGAAGTAGCTAAAGGTGTTTTAATTTATCAACAGGAGTTTATATTGAACTTGACTATGAAGAAAAACATTACTTTGGGATCCTATCCAAGAATATATCCAAGAATATGCAAGAATATAGATCCTACATGAAGAGACAAGACTCAAGAAATGAAAAAAGTTTACACAACTCTTAAATTTACATAATCTAAGTGTTTCAGAGACTGAAATATGCCAGGAATGGCATATTTTGCCATTCTGCTATACCTTGCTGATTGTCAGTTGATCACATTCTTTTTCCTTTAACACTAATTTTGTCATAAAGGTGCATAAACATGGGGTCTCACAGAAATATTCTTTACAATGTTTCTATCGATGAATTATTACTTTTAATTTTATGAGTTTTATTAAACAATGACTACTTAACAGGAAAAAAAATCACAAAAGTAAAGTATTAAATTTTTAATATTTTTGTAGGACACACTTGAATCACACTGGTCTTTCTGTTTTGTCAGGAGTTCCTTATTATATCATACAGTGTGTAGTTAACAGGAACATAAAATATCAATAAAATAAACTATTAAATTCTTAATATGCATTGTGCATATAGAATAGACATTGACATTTTTACATCAGCTGTGTACTTGCTTAGAAAACTTAAAAGATAGCATCAGAAATAAATTCACATATGAACTACAATGATAATATCAATAGAACTATACAACAAAAATAAGGTTTGCTTCAATTGTCACACCCAAAGCAGTCTTCACACATTACAACTGCATGTTCCATGCACATGTCTTGCTTACACTGACAACACATATGCTTAGCTTTTCTCTCTTATGTGGCAGGCCATTCTTGTCATTTCTCTTTCTGTTTTTTCAGGAGCTTCCTACTACATTGTACAACATGCACTTAGCAGGGAAATAAGATATCAATAAAAATATCAAATATATAATGTGTGCTTAGAATAAGCATCAACATTTTTACATAAGCTCTCTACTTGCTTACATTACCTAAACAACATCAGAAATAAAAGCCTATGTGAACTACAATGTAAACACAAATAAAACACCACCACAGAAATAATCTTTGCTTCAACTGTCACACCCAATGCAGTCCTCACACATGACAATTGCATGTTCCATACACAAGTATCACTTACACTGATAGCACATATGTTTTATTTTCCTGACCTTTCTTGTAGAGCACAGTCGATATCTTTTTGGTTTTCTTATAGTTGTAGTAGGTCTTTGGGATGCTGCACCTGCCTGTTCACCTGTCAGCTCACCAGTGTGCTCCACAATTCTTGGCCTAGTTTCTGGGACAGAAACATTTTGTTTTTCCTCTGCTGTAAATGATCTCATGAATTCCAGTCCACATCCTCTAAGAAAATTTCTCCATGGGTTATTTTCTTTTAAACCATGAAACTATTTGTACTACACATGTTTAGGATTGGGTAAAACACAACCATTGGCCAATGCTTTGTGTTTTGAGTAACATCATAGTTGCTGCATAACTCATCAAAAACATCTATTCCACCTTTGGTTTTGTTGTAGGAATTTTCCATTTCAGGCTTCCATTTTATCCAGGTTTCCCTATCAATATTTCTATCATGGTGCAATGTTGACATCAATAGTACCAGTTTGTTTTTCTTTACCATATACAAGGCCAATGTTAATTTTTCTGAAATCCAAAGGTTGTGCTATACAATTCTGTTTTGAAATTGCAACATTTCATTTGGAATTTCTGCTTTATTCCTGTGTACATTTCTTGTGCTGATCAACTTGTGCTCTGTTAGCAAGTGTAACATCAATTGGAAACTGGTAAACCAATTGTCAAATGTCACATTCTGAATAGTTTGAGAGATGGGAACAACAAGTCTGTTCACAACATCATTTGGTTTATTACTACACAAATAAGGACCTGATGGCTAAGTTCCAGTGTACATGTCTTCATTGAAAGTATAATTAGTCTTTGAATTTACCAGGGCATAAATTTTTATGCTATATTTTGACTGATTGTTTTTCCATATGTCTTTTGCATTCCTGTTATTACCATGAGAAATCCCTGCTAAGTACAGCAGATCTATGAATGCTTTCAGTTCAGCTAGTGAGGTGTCATAATAAATAATTTTTGAATATGGTTATTGGTGTAGAGCATTTCACTTGTATTTCACCCTTTGTGTATTTCACAGCATCTTGTAGCATTTTGTCTATTACAATTTCTAACACTGAATGGCAGTGCTGGTATTCTGTCCAATATGTTTCACTCCTGCCAAGATGCTCAGTATATTTTCAAACCTAGTTCTAATATTGGCTCATTCCATTTGGTTGTGTGGCCATTTTGCAATGTTTTGACTAGTCAAATATGTACTCATATTGCTATTTTCTCCATCATCTAAATTAAGGAGGTCTGTATTCCCTGCGACTTTATTGGTTGGTTGTTGCTGCATTTCACTGTCACAGGAACTCTAGCTCATATGGCCAATGTCAAAGTCATCATCATCATCGTCATATACCCACACCACTCTATTGTTATAAAAACATGTATTTTATCATAATAGATCATCTTCATCATTCATCCATTCATCAATTCATGAATAATCATGAATAATCTGATGATTCATTTTCACTTTTTTTCAAAACTTGCAAATCTGGTTTTTCATGTGCCATTGTACTGAATTGGGATAGTTCTATCAGAAAAATCAAAAGAAAGCTTTTTTAAACAAATCTTGGAGTGGTGTGGGTCTATTGGACCCCCTGTGATGCTTGGGTAAACATATGCAAAACCGGTTAGAGAATAATGTGAGTAAAAAATCCCATTTTGCCACTTTTGCACACATACACACACCTTGAAAACACATAAATTGCTTTCTGTACCCCTCAGGGAAAAGTGTTGAGATGCACAGCTGGCTCCTACTATGCTAAAGTACAAATTTACAGTAAAAAAATAAGGGATGGATCCACTGAACTCAATGCCATGCTCAGTGAAATAGGAATGAATGAAAGTAGGAGTCTAAGTAGCCACTATTATTTGATCTAAATTAGCATGTCATTTGAAAACAAATAACCACTCCTAACACATTCAAATTTTTTCAGAAAAGATTTGAAAGAGACTATTTTCATGTGCTTTCAAAATAGCAAATGAACATAGTTACATGAGTTTATAACTGAGGAGAATTATACACTATAATTTATTATCTATCATCTATGTCTGCTGATTGATCTATCTGTTCACCCAACTATCCATTTTTTGTTAAATTTTCTCTTAGCATAGCCTCCTGTGCACTACTGCTCTAGAAAGGGCCTTAAATTGTCACTTTAGATTTCATTCAAATTATTAATTATGATGTGTAAACTCTTGCACAAGAATATCTAATTACATTTGGGAAGATCACATTTTGGCTCACTTTCAGTCCTTTACATATCTTTTGTTCCACCTAATCTGCAGCTTCTTCTAGGGCCAATTTCTCTGAACCCTGAGATAGAGAAAGCATAGCTGGCATAATTGATAAGTATATGACTGGCAGTGGGAGGAAGGAGAAGTCAATAGGCAAATCACCTAAAAGCAAAGCTCAGAGATTTCCAGCTTTCTTAGGGGACTGGAAAGCCTTCAGGGAAGTGATGTTTTCCAAAGATTAGAGGTTCTTTAACAGAGTAGATAAAAGGCATAGCATTTTCCCAAAAAGTATTCAGAAAGCCCATTGGATACAGAACTAGTTGATGAAATCAACATTGTATTTAAGACCAGATGTGAAATGATTCTGGAGGTCAAGATATGGATTTTCATATAATAAATAAAAATGAGTCCATAAGGTATTTTTAAACTGGGTCGTGAGTATATGATCAGATTTGGAGTGGGGATGACTATAACTTTTTTTGTTTGTTTGTTTGTTTGTTTTGGTCAATTTTACTTCTTAAATATTTATTTTTGTTTCTCCTCTCTTTTCTTTGATTATTGGAAAAATACCTAGGTTGAAGTGGTAAAATATAGGTAAAAGTGACATGGAAAATAAAAATCACCTGCAATCTCATCACTTAGAGATTAGCACTATTAAAAGTGATAAAGGTCACATTAAAAGTGTCTTTTCATAAGGAAAAACTGACTTTAAATAGTTACGTGGGAATCGTAAAGTTCACTGTCATATCATTCATCAAAATTTTAGTCATAACAGAATCACTAAGTTGAAAAATTTTGATAGAATTTACCTAAAAATTAAAACTTTGTATTCTAAGAACATCACAAGTAAAAATGAAACCTAGAAGAATATTTTAAATAAATATTATCTCTGAAAGCTTGCTTTCCTAATATTAAACACACACTTGCAAATAAAAAAGAAAGACTAATTGTTTACAAAGAAGTAATACATAAAAAAATTCCTCCAAATTCAAACCAAATAGCCAATAAATATATAAATTATTTTAGGCTCAAAAGTAATCAACAAGTCCATAATAAAATTATAATGAGGTATTAAAATAGTCAAAGATTTAATAATCATAACACCAAATATTGAGACATGGGGTGAATATACACCCATAAACACTATTAGAGATGTAAGTGAATATAGCCTTTGAGAAGGGAGTAATTAGAAAACAGGATCATAAATTTGAACTTTTTGATCCTTAAATTCAATTTCTGTGAATTTATCCTAAATATATACATAAACATATAAATACAAAGAATATCAGCTGAGCAGTGTTTATAATATTGAAAAATTGAAAATTATGTGAATTTACTGGGAATACATTGGTAATACATATTGCATCTGGCTCTTCAATTCTTAAACTTCCTTAAGTGGGAGACATGAAAATAGCACTAGATTACTGTATTATATGAGATAATGCAATTAAAGCATTTGGCACAGTACTTGGATGACAGCATTGTTATTTTTACATCAGAATACAGTTCTGGGTTTATTTTTTAATTCTCTTCCTTAACCGGGGTATTTGCACCCATATCATTTTTTTTGTGAATGTTGCTATAGATTCTCCAGCAGCAGGCCGGTGGCAGATGCAGTCATGGGGAAATGTAAGGTGGAGGATGGGGTCCTTTGCCTCAGTGACAGCTGCATGGAGTGAGGAACAGGAAAGCACAACCACATCAAGGCCAGAGTGGGAGAGGTGGCAAAGCAAGGGAAGTAAGCAAGGACTAGGACAGGACTAGGGCGGGGCTGGAAGTTCTCTGGGAATCTGTTTTTTACAGAAACTGACCAGGGAATGCAAAGGAGAGGGAGCTGCTTCCTTCTTTTGATAGGTTCTGGAAACCTCCAGTCCTGTATTCCTCCCTTGTTGCTTGTCTGGATGGGTCACATGATGGACAAGCAGACTCTGGACCATCTACTATGATTTGAATGTTGTCTGCATTCTGTGAAACTCATGTCAAAATTCAGTTCCCATTACAAGATAGAGGAGGGACCAAGTGGGACCTTTAAGGGTAGGATTCTGGACTCATGAATAGGTTCTTTCATTCATGCAATTAATAGATTAATGAGTTATCCAAAAATGAGCCCGCTATAAAAGCTAATTTGGTTAGATTGGTCATTTGTTTCCTGTCTCTCACCATGTGATCCCCTGATGCCTTATGCCACTTGGGGACTTGGCCAACCAAAATCCCATCACCATATGTGACTCTTTTTAATCTTGGACCAGAGCCATAAGGCAGAATAAATCTCTTTTCATTATCTCTTAGTCAGTCTGGGAAATTGTGTTATTAGCAATAGAAAATGGACAAAAATACCACATTAAGAGGATCTAAAGTAGCCATGTGTCACAGTAGTGTTAATCTTTCCTAGTGTCCAAGCTCTCCAGTGCTATACTACATCCAAGAGGGTACTACAAGCCTTGCTGGCCTAATTGATGGATTGGAGTGAGAGGATCAGAGAGTGGATAGAGAAAGGGCTCTAGGGTCCATGAAAGCACTTTACACATGGTATTGGTAAAAACTAGAGCCAGGGCATCTTCCCAGTTGCACAATGCTCACATTTTATTTCAAATATTTGACCTTGCCAGCATTCAAAGCCAAATTTATCCAGAGGTCCACATCTGTAGTCCAGGCCTCCTGGATCTGGTCCTTATGTACCAGAGAGAAGATGCCACAGTACGAATGAGCCCACTAAACTGACTGGTGATTTCCTATGGCAACAATGATGGGGATACATGGGCAGTATCTCACCATCTGTTGAGCACAGCTTTCAGACTTGGCAAGGACAATTATGGCCCCACTGCAGTACTTGGAGGTCTTCATGGTACCCATGTGGCCACTTCTATGGGATTGCTGGTAACAGGCACTGAGAGGTAAAGCTCCTCAATCACAAGAGGTACATGGGAGTCTTTGCTGTGGCTACACAAGAACAACCTCCAGAGACTGATCGTCTTTGGCTGTTTCTCTAGGCAGCTTGATGTAGTTGGTTTCCCCCAGGGCTGCATTAGCCACATAATTGCTTTCAGTCCAGCTTGGGTAGGGCTTTTCGATTATTTGTGTGCAACCATTTCCAGCATCTGTTTGACATAGGTGTTTCCCAGCTCAGTTGTACCACAAATCATCATCTGCTGAGCAAGGAAGACCTCTGTGGGAATCTCGATGCCTAGGTCACCTCAAGCAACCATGATTCCATTGCCAGAACAGAATCTCATCAAACCTCCAAACTCCCTCTTGAGCCTCCATTTTGCTTTTTAACTTGATGTTCTTTCCCTTCTCTACCATGGCCTTCCTAACTTCATGGATTTCAAATGCTGTTGGATAAAAAATGTGAACACTACATCCTGTTCTTTCCTTGTTCTGATCATGATGTCTTTTTTGACACATATCAAAAAAAACTTAGACTTCATATTCACAGGTACATGGGAGGCTGTGGCTGGAGAACCATAAGTTTAAACCCAGACTGGGAAACTCAGCAAGACTCTGTATCAAAATAAAATAAAGGATTGAGGATGTAGCTTAGTGGTAGAACACTTGACTGCCATGCATAAGGCCTTGGGTTCTATCCCCAGCGAAGCAAAAAAAAATTCTATCTATCTATCTATCTATCCAGAGGAGGAGGCAAGAGATTTCAGGAAAAAAAGGAGAAAAAAGGGATTTATTGAGCTGTTTTTGATGTTAGCCAAAATAAAATAAAACTCTGGTCTGGTCCTGGGAACAATTCCCTAAACTGACAGCACTATGGCAAGACAGCAGTTGGACAAATGTTCATGAGATCTTAGAAGCCGGAGTATTTTATAATGAAATCTCGGTGAGAAGAAAGCATTAATTGCTTACATTGAACCAGAACTGGTCCATAGGTAAAAGGAACAGGACAATGTGAACTGCCTGACTTGGGATAGGAGGATAACATACAAGAAGTGTTTTCTGCTTGTTGGTTAGTTAATTTTGAAAGCAGAATATAACAGAGGTTTGGTGTCTAGTTTTCATCAAAGAGGAAAACAATGTGGGGCAGGTTATTTTTCTGCCTTCGTTGGTTTAACCTTAAAGCTATTGGTTAAAATAATCTCCTGTTATCTTTTTCTTCTCTTCCATCCTCTGCCCTGTACCAAAATTTATAGCATCTCAGAATTCTTTACAGCAGGCAGAAATATAACAGAAGGTTCACACCCTTCTTGCTATCCAAGGAGCCACCGTTTTCTACCTTGAAAGCAGGAAGATAGTATTGTTCTCCATCATTCATTGAGAATTAAGTTCCCAGGTGCAAAGATCTTGCTGCCCATTTGCACTATTTTGTAAATGTTCTTTTAATCCAGCCAAAGGAAGTTCTTGTCACACATTTATTTCTGTGTAGGCATTATCTGGGGTGATCTTGAGAGGAGTTCCCTTCTTTAGCTCCAGCTCCACAGTGGGCTTGGTTCTGGGCTTTAAAGAGCGCAGCTTTATCTCAGGTTCTTTAGTGTTTAGTCACAGTGACTGGCTGGTAGACAAAGGGGTCCAAAACAAAGTTTGCCATGGATGTGCATATATTCCTAATGGTCTCACTCTGCCTGCTGTTTGTGAGTTCTGTGAGAGCAGTTCCGACAACTTACTTTCATTTCGGACTTAACCATTCTCCTTCCACAGCTCCATGAATTGGGAAGCTGGGCTGAGGGGACAGATGATGCCAGTGTTGCAGGCCTTGATCAGTGCCAAGTTAATGTCCAGGTGGCACAATGTGCCACGGGAACATGCCAGCCTAGCTATAGAAAGCTGCTGGGTCTGAATGCAGGCAGTCCCAGCTTGACTACAGGCCTTCCACAGGCCTTCTGAGGTCCTCTGGAGTGATCCAGCTCCAGCTACACTGCAAGTACGGAGAGGCCAGGAGGCTCAAGGTACATTGTTTTAGTTAATAATCTTGTAATTTTAAAATGCCTGATAGAAGAATTTTATTCACTCACTTAAAAATATTTGTTATATGGTTTCTTCATGGCTGAAATGACTAGGATCTGCAGGTGCTTGATGAAGCAAGTCAGCACTGGTTCCTAATCAATAAGCCCAAAGTTGTCTTACCAAGGATTTATCCAATTTATTGGGAACAATATTTTTAAAAAGTTCTTTGCTTTTCCTTTGGTTCTGAAGACACTTCTGTCTACATGGATATCCTGAAGACAATTTGGTAGCAACATGGTTTTCATATTAGATCATTAAGTCTACTTTATATTTACTAATGGCCAGTTCTATGCATTGTTATGTTGAGTTCATTAATTTCTATCTCAAAGACTAAGTTTTTCATTTACTTACGCGAATACTTGAGTATACCTTATAAGATTGAAAACCTGTCCTTTTATTGGATATATATTATTTTTAAAACACTGGAATTATACCCCTTGGCATATAGTGCCAAACAAGTAAGTTTGCTGATAGATTTGTGAAAAGAAGGGTCATATTTACACAGTGCTGCCCAAGAGGGACAAGCAATAAGCAGGAAAAGAGTTCTATGTTCACAAAGGAATGAACTGAAAGAAGCAGATCTGGATTTTGAATCCTAGTTCTTTCTGTTTCTAAGGTAAGATAAAAATCATTGTAATCATTGCTGCTATAACAAATAACCGTAAACTTAGTGGCTTAAACAAACATATTCTCTTTTAGTTCTGGATGTCAGCAATCTAAAATTAAGCTGTCACAATGGGTGCATTCTTTCTGGAGGGTTAAGAGAATCTATTGCATTGCCTTTTCCCACTTCTGAAGACTGGCCACATTCCTCGCCTCATGGCCCTTCCTCCCATCTTTAAAGCACGTCACATCCTCTTTGTTGTCAGTCTTCTTTCTGCTTCTGATATCCCTGTCTTTATCTTCTAAGGCCCCTCATGATTATATTAGCCCACCCAGGTAATCGAAGACAATCTTTACATTTCAAAATCCATAACATAATCACATCTATAAAGATGCTATTGACATTTAAAGTAACACATTCATTGATTCAGGGATTCAGATGTGCATTTCTATGAGAGATGTTATTCAGCCTACTTAAATCACTGAACTAGAGGAACTCATAACTAATTGGAGAAGACGCACAAATGATTCATAAACTTATTTATTCATATCTATCCTGTTGTTTTTATATACCTCATTGTACAATACACATTTGGGCAAATGTTAATCTCCCTGAACTTTATATTCTTCACCTGTAAAATATAAAAATCTCTAATTAAATAATGGGACTTTTTTTGCATGTACCATTAGAGTTCCAAAGTAATGCCATTAGAGCTACAGTAGTGGATTGTAGGACTGAAGAGAGAAAGAGAATACAAGTAATACAAATAATCTACGTGATTTTACCTAGCATTCTCTCTAATGAGCATGTGAAAGAATGGCTAAGAGGCAGTTTCCTTGAAGCTGCTTATCCTTAGTCAGCTCAGTTCCCCATAGCATAAGCATAACACATCGTAATTCTTTTTTCATCCCATTCCCTTCCTGTCCCTCTCTTCTCCCTCCTATTTGTAATTCTATCACTCAATGAAAACTAGTTTTTTGGAATCCCTTGTAGTCTTTTTCCAAATATGTAATTTTTACATGCTTATAACTTTGATTGAATAATTTCACTCAATATGTCCAAAGATTTTATTTGCACCTTGTAATGTATTCATTTTATAAATATTTACTACATGTTCCAGAGACAGTGCCAAGAGGTAAGGATACAAGGATGAGTAAAAATCTAGTCTCAGCCAGGCACAGTGGCCCAGGACTGTAATCCCATCTACTCAGGAGGCTGAGGCAGGAGGATTTCAAATTTGAGCCCAGACTTTAAAATTTAGGTGGACCCTATCTCAAAAATAAAATAAAATGGGCTGAGAATATATCTCAGTGCTCCTGATTTTCTGTATACAACAAATTTTCCAAAAGATGCAGCTTGGTCTATTTATTTTTGTAAATCAAATTGTAGGATACAGGTTGAAAAGACGGATTCCCTGCATTGTTTTTCAAGCTCAGCACTTCTCCCTCAAACTGGCTCTCCTTGCATCCTCTTCTTCCCTCTGTCATTGTCATCTTTTTAAAAAAATTTTTTTTGGGGGAATTCTTTTTACTTTTATTAGTACATAATAATTACATCCACTGGGGATTGGTACATGTACATAACACATTTTCTTAGGGTCATCTGTTTAAACAGATGTACTCTTTTACATTTAGGCATTTACATGTCAGTTTGTATGCTAGCAAATAAATATGACAAAAACTGTAGATTAACAAAATACCTAGCATGTACTTGGTGCTAAATACATGATAGCTCCTGTTATTATTCAATTAAATGTTTGTTTTAAAATGAGTACTCACGAATAAACTCACAACACATGCAGTGGAATGAACAAATCTCAGTTTGATACAGTGGTGGCAAACCTACGGTATGCACGTTGCTTTTCTTTTAAGACAACAGATGTTAATGTGGGAATTGTTTTTTCTAAACTAAAACCTCAGTTTTCAGGTCTAATTGTAGTGTTGGCACTTTATGATAAATACTGGCTTTGGATTGCAGTTTGGCTACTGTGTCTAAAATGTTTGCCATCACTGATTCTTATACATCTGAGTTCAAATTCTGAATCTGCCATATATCTTTGACTTTTACATAACCTCTCCAAAACACAATTTTATCAGTTTGAAAATAGAAATAATAAGTCCATTCTCTTAGATGTGAATATCAAAGAAGAAAATGTACTTAAAGCCCACAGAATAGTGTCTGTCAATAGAAGGTGATTATTATTAACTAAATTTTTCTCAATTACAATATATTTAGCAAATAACTTACTTTTTTTTTTTCTGGTACTAAGGATCGAACTCAGGACCTTGTGCTTGCAAGGCAGGCGCAGAGCCACTGTGCTAAATCCCTGTCCCCAAGAACTTTCTAAATATATAGCTATCATAGACAAAAAATAAATTTATTAAATTCTATCTTGTCATTTATATTTCTGAAAAACACAGACTTAAAGACCTGTAATGCCCACTACAAATTATTTATTAATACATAGATTTTCAGTACTGTACTTACTACTAAGGGTATTTAGGCCACCTGCAAATGTGTGAGAGCCATGGCCCAATGTATTTGCAGTGATAGGGATTTGTTGGAGAACTCAAGGAAATATGAAGTAGCACAGTTGTTAGAAATAGCATAGTCATTCCAAGTTCCATAGTTTCTAAGGCTGAAAAATGAAGTAAGTTCTGCAAGTCAGTGACTCAGTGCCTTTCCATTCAATAACTGTGGCTTGATTGACCCACCTTTTCTGTTTCACCAAGCATATAACTTCACAAACTTGCCTAGCCACCACAGGAGTATCTGAAATCCCTCTTACTGAGTCATTTTAAAGTTATCTCTTGCTTCTGTAAACCCTTGACACAATCCACACTAACCAGGAGCCCTGGGACTACAAAAGGAAAACAAAATCTAGCTTCACAATGTGTCTGCATGAGGGCAAGGGATATAGTTCAGTAGTACAGCACTTTTCTAGCAAATGAGGCCCTGGGTTTGATCAGCACCACACACCAAACAGAAAGATGTTTGCATGATTTAAAGCTTCAAAGACCACCCCTGCAACTCATCAGTGTTCTATTTCTATACTAGTGTGATTCTCAGAGCCTTCTTTATGCTTTTCTTTTTTTGCTTCTAGGGATGAGTAGGCACTGCCTGTTCCTTTCTCACTTCTCTGCATGTGAACTCAGGCCTACAACTCTATGTCTCAACATTCCAACGACACCTTAAAGTAGTAAGTGAGATGTTGGCTACCTGTGTGTAAGATGAACCTGAGTCATACTTGCTGAAGATCTCTTGACGTTCCTCACTGTTTCCTGTGTCTAAGTCATCTTGGTAGGAAGATAACTAAGAACAAAGAAATAACAACAACAACAACAACAACAACAACAACAACAACAGCAAAGCACATGAAAAGGAGAGCATGATACAGAGGAAAGAATTATTTTAAAGAAAACACACACTTTTTACAGAATTATAAGTCCTTTACTACAAAATCTCCAGAACCTGCCCCGTTTGCCCTCCTACATGCTGACACTAGGAGGATCAATAGTGGGAAAATAGTGTGCTAAATATTGGACTTCCATGAGATTTAATTTATTTCCTTCTTCACTTTTAATAATTCTTTTCAAGAACTGGGACCCCTTCTATTATTTTGTTCTTCCTAGAATCAATCGTTACCTCTTTCTCAGGTTTTACCCTTATGTTTTCTTTCAGTGCTTTTATTGCATGTGGTAATTGATTTCACTTAAGAAAAAAATCTAAATAAGTTTAGGAACACAAGTGGATATCTGAGAGAATGGCATTCTACACAGATAATGGGAAGTAAAAGTCCCCAGGTGGGAGTTTGGCAAGCAGGCTGATTGAGCTGCAGTGAAATGAGTAAGGAAGAGAGTGGAAGAGAAAGATCATGTAGGACCTTTTATATAGCATAGCAATTACACATGTTTTCTGTGTATTTTCAAAACAAGATAGAAAATTTAGGAAATATGAAAAAAAATGTCCTGATATTCCCTCCTGTGGTGTAGTCTTTTCAGTTTTAATCTGTCTTTGATTATCTCAGACACACTCCAGAAAAACATGCTGCTTCTCTAAAAGTATTTTTCAAATTACAAAATGTAATTGCATTTAAATTTTTAAATGTGTCAGTAGGTTTTATTCTATATCATATGACAGGAAACCCAATTCAAAAGTTTATGAAGAAAAACATAAGTACATGTTTATACATATTCTATGTATAAAATTCAGTTTTTGGCTTTCACTACAGTTCGATTGGGGACCAAACAATATCGTTTGGACACTGTTTCTGTTGACCCCACATGCTCTACTAATACAGGATTTCATACCTTCTTCTATGGAGATAGCTGCTATGACTGTAGTCTAAGACTGCCTCTCAGTCAAATCCAATGGGAAAAGACCAGGAAACTCTTTCCAGGAAGCTCTGGCATCTTACTTATTCTAAATGTGTCACATACAAATCCCTTCCTCCAAGCAATACTACACAAAGTCTCATTCATTTTATACACACAGGCAGGGGTATATGTCAGTGCTATAGAACTTGCTTAGCATGTGGCAGGCTCTGGGTTCCACTCCCAGCACCACAAAACAAAAATACACTTGATCTTAGCCAAAAGGCCGAGAAGCGATTCACAAAACAAAAATAAAAACTAAAACATTTGCTCTTTTTAGTTCTAAGCCCATGACATCTGTTTGATGCATAATTCACTGAGTCAGATCTATGTCTAATTTCTCTTGGCTACAAAACAAATGCTATATAGTACATTTAATTAATCCCAAAACATCCAATACACATCTTTTTTTTTTTTTTTAAGAGAAATAAGTCAGAAAAAGACAATTCTATCATAAAAGCTGTAGAAAATATAAACTAATCCATAGCAACTGAAAGTAGGTTTGAGGTTAAAGTTAGAAGGGAGAATTGGTGTAGAGGGATTACAAAAGGCATGAGGATATTTGGGGGTGGTAAGATAACATTTATTGCAATGATTGTAATGATTTCACAGGTGTGTGTACGTTAGAACTTAACACACTGTACACTGGAAATATGATCAGGGCCATTATATTTAAATTACAGTGGTACCGCAGTTCATGAACTTAATTTGTTCCACGATTTTGGAAAAGACGGCTACATCTGTGTTCGTGCGGGAAAGAAAGATGGCGTTTATCCTATGTGTTACCCGAAGTAGAATGTACAGACGAAAACAAAATTTTGGCAAACACTTTTGTTTGTGAACCAAACTGTTTGCAAAAAGTGTTTCTGAACTAAGGCACTGCTGTGTATCTCAACATGTTTTAAAAATTAAAATTTTCTTGTACATTCTTCCAGGTAATCTCTATATTATTTGTTATTTATTTATTTATTTTTGGTACCGGGGATCGAACTTGGGATCTTGCGCTTGCGAGACAAGCGGGGGAACCACTGAGCTAAATCCTCCGCCCTGTTACTTATTAAAAACTACAATAAACAGGAGATTGTAGGGTTCTTTTGTGTACATTTCTCTTAAAATTTTATACTGCTTTTCCATTTCCTTAAGTATACCTTATATAATTATTGAACATTTTGAAGTTTTGTATCCAGAAAAGAAGCAAATATCACTCCAATCAAGAAATAATATAAGGGGCCAGGAATTTAGCTCAGTGGCACAGTGCCTGCCTCGCAAGCGCAAGGTCCTGAATTCAATCCCCGGTACCAAAAAAATAAAAAATAAATAAAAAATAAGAAAGAAATAATATAAGAACACCAAGTGCACTCTTAACTTCTCCCAATAAAAACTTCATTTCAATTTTGAAAGCAAACATTATCTTGTGATAGAATATATTTCTTACAAAACTTCATATAAATTGAATCATGCAGTAGTATCTTTTGTATTTGGCTTTTTCATTCAATATTAAATTTGTGAGATCCATTCATATTGTTGCACATAGCAGTAGTTCGTGCACATACACTGAATGATAGCATTTAATTATGTGACTATGCCATAATTTAAATATCCATCCAAATTTTCATAATTTGAGGATGGAGTTATCAGAAAAAAATCTTGCTAAGAACACTCTTGTCTTTATCTTTTAACAAATATGCATTGTGAGACTTACTGGGTCATGTACATTCCCATCGCTCCCCAAATTTCTCCCATGCTCCTTTGCTTCTGCCATTTTAGGAATCCACTTATTTAATCTGTTCTGGGATTCTATGTAAATAACACTCTTTTGTTCAGAGATTCAGATGTAGTTGTTTATATATGTAGTTTAAAATTTTATTTGCTGAAGAACATTTTATTGAGTATACAAAAATATTCATTTACCTCTTGATAGACACTTGAGCTTTTTCCAGTATTGTTAGTGTGAATAAAGCTACTGTAAATATGCATATGTGTGTATGTGTAATTTATCTCCCTTGCTAACTGCATGGTCATTTGGTAATTCTACTACATTTAACTTGACAAGAAATTTCCACATTCTTGAACAAAAGTTGTATAAGTTTATCTTCATATCAGCAACATACTATAATCACATTACCTACTTGGCAACACATAATACTATTTTTTCATCATTCTATTGCTCTTTGAGTACTGTATTATTCTAGGCTTTTGATTAAACATGAATTTTCTAGTGTAGCTGGATAGAATATATTTTATCTGAAAGTATTTTATTCTATATACATACCACTTTATAAACTTCTGAAAGTTCAGACATGGGGTATGTTGACTTCCATTTGTTTCTCCTCGGGGTCTTGAGAATGTTAAAAGACAGGTCTGTCAGACAGAAAATCAAATGCTAAATATTTTGAAAAGTACAATGATAACAATTTTTCATTGTTATTATTACACTTAATTATCCTGATAAACTCACAAGGTAGATTCTTTTGCTAAGAGGACTTTAGGGGAATCAAGTTATCAGCTTGAGGTCACTACTAAAGGCCCATAGCTAAGAAAAAAAAAATAGGTTTCCTCTTTCACCTCCAAAGTTCTTCCTGTCTTTTAGGGACCTCACCCTCTCAGTTGTCTACATGTGCCAAGAGGGCCACTGTATTCTCCAAAATAATTTTGACTGTACTTTTTGTTGAAAACAGTGCTTGGAGGTTTTATGGGTTTGTCTTAGTATTCAATTCTTTCCTCTATAGGATTTTGTCACCTAAGCACCTATATGGGAGATTTTTCTCTACTTTTCAGCTATACTGAACAATCTTCCATGTCAAAGCAGAACTCAGCATATATCTAATGGGAAGAATCAGTATTGGGTTTGGACTTTCCTTGTGGTCACGACATGATACTATGCCATGTGACTATCCAAGAGATCTTCAAATTTCTCTTTTCTCCCTGTAGGTTCTCTCTGCACAGGACAAGCCAAATTTTCATTCCACACTCAGAATTCACAAATGCTTCAAGAAGGAAAGTACCTGAAAATAACTCTTTCAGGAAGGACTCTTCCCTCATCTGGATTTTAATTTCTGTGGTTCTCATTACTTACATTCACAGCTCTCCAATATATTTTAAGATATGCCTTTCAATCTATCCTTAAAAACAAAACAAAACAAAACAACATAGTGTAGCAATGAACAAGTTAGCCTGCCCTGACCTACCAGGTCCTACGGGAAAATACAAATCCTTTTTCATGCTTTCATTTCTAATGTTGATGTGTTAATGGTTAAAGAGCCTTGTAGTTGGGAATTTACAGAGGTTTCCTTTGTGGCCTCATACACAATCTACTCTAAATATTCCTTAAGTGTTAGGAAGGAATGCATATTGTGCATGTCAAATGTGAAATTTTACACACATTTATGGTCTGAACTTATTATGACTTATGTTTCATAATTAGCTTAATTTGCCAGGGGCTGTTCTAAGGAAATTAAATGTTAATATAGAGTACAGAAATATTTAAGATATGAATTCTCTTTATAATTTTACAAGGAATGTGCTTTCCTGACTTGTAGATGAGGAAACTGACGATATACAGCTAAACAACTTTCCCTAAGTTATACCAGGGGTGGTATCAAAATTTGAACCATTTCATTCTCTTAATCTGCTTTATGTCACTCATAATTGAAAATGTATCAACTAATTTAATGAATGCTAATCATAGCTAATAAATTACATGCCTTTTTTCTCCCTGAAGGCAGAAATGTCTATTATCTAAGTTTCAACATTAAAAAGCAAGTCAAAGTTTTAAAAAGTATCAATTTAATATTGAATATTTAGAAATATGGTACACACAGACACCATAGTAATATAAAATACATACAATTTTAAAATAACTTTCAACATGGATGGCTGACAGCTTCCAACACATAAAATTTTGGACAAAGTTACCAGATATTTTGAGGGGAGTTCATTTTAAATACCATTTAAGTCATGCGATTAGGAGGCTTTTTAAAAAAATAAATATGACAAATATATGGATTTCTGAAGTATAAATTGACATACAAATCTATATATTTTCTTAATATTTTTAATTAAAGCATCTTTAAAGAAGCATTGTATAACATGAAATTCAGATCTCAAATTAGATGTAATGAAAAGGCATGGGGTTTTATTAGAATAATGTAATTCACTCATCAAATATTTATAGAATAGCAAACACAAATTTCCAAAACAAAATTACATATTTACTTTATTCTCCACAGAAACTTCAGAAAACTACTTACTGGAATAATTTCAAGTTCCTATTTCCAAATGTTAAAAAGGAAACACACATAGGAGCAACTTGAGAAACTTCATTTTAGGTAGTGAAGGAGTAAAATGACACTGCTCCTTGGGGATTGTCAAAGCTTTGCTAGAACTCCTGGGGAGCAGAGTATTTTGCAAAGTAGTGAGAATTAACTCCATCCATTTACCAGGACACAAATCTGTGACACTTTCTTTTCCAAATTTAACAGATATCCACAACTCTGGAACCATGGTTTAGTGAACTAAGCTTATCTGTCCCCTCCATCTCTTCAAAAAGAAAGCTCTCAAGGAAAAAAATCCATTACTTTTCTCACCTGAACAGTTTGAATAGAGTTTTTATTTTGAATTTGTAGATGAGACATAGTAATCTTACACATAAGCAAGTGGATGGAACTTGAGATCTTCCTTCAAGGAATATTACTTATCAGAATATACTCCTTTGTGGAACTTAAATCATCAAAACTAAATTGGGTTACTACTGATTTAAAAACTAACACGAGAGACAGATTTTACTGAACTAATTTAGAGCAGTAGTGCTTAACAATAAGAACAAATCAGAATCAGAGTATAGGAAAAAATTTTGAAGCATGGCTCCATCTTCCAGAACTTCAAATTTAACTAATGTGGTATCTTTATTGAGGCTCCTTGATTTGAACAATAATTAATGACTTGGGATGGATTTGATTTAAATAAATTATTTCAAATTCAAATACATGAGTACTTCCTATTCAACAGACCCTAAGGGCTAATAAGGGCTTTCCATTAGAAATCATTGGATAACATTAATATATACTTTTATCATGTGAATACACAGAACAATTCATTAAAATATTTTTCAAACTTTTATTATAGTTTGCTATCATAAGATTTCCTATTACTTTCCTGAACTGTCCTTCACTTGAAACTGTACCTGAAGTGATCATACTCAGAAACTTTTCCTCAGAATATATGGAGAAAAAATAATAACATAATTTCATTTTTCAAGTCACAGTATATGAGGTATTCTCCACTTTATATATGAAGTCACAAAGCCATAATTTAAGAACTGAAATTAGATTCTGATGTTCAACAGAATCGCTTGGGTCACAAATTAATACCCCTGATATCAGTGCTTGCTTTAAACTGCCTTTAAAAAAAAGAGAGAGAGAATGAAAGAACAAAAAGAAAAATCTATGCCAGATCCTCTGGGAATTCAATAAGCCTAGGTCTTTAATGCAGACCATATTTCTTGTGACCTATTTATAAAACATTTCTTTAAAAAAGTTATAGGAATATGGTTTCTGAGATATATATAATTAGAAATTAGTTATCTCAAAAGAACTAAAAAAGTTTTCGAAATACTGCAGAATTAGAAATTACTTATCTCAGAATAATAGTTTGAGCTTTAACATTTTAAACTAAATCAACTTCATTAGGTATTACAAAAACTCATTTGAAATATATCTTAACTCAAGAAAAACAAATATTTAACACATTTGTGATTTGTATCTACTTTTAACCTAACATTTTTCCAAATTTAAAATTGCCAAAACCAAATGACACATTTATTAATCTGTTATTAGGTTATTATTTTTGTAACTGGAGAAAGGCCAAAAATGACATGATTTTGGTTAAACTATAATATATATAGCACATATAGGCAAATACACTAGGAATTAGTTTTCCATACTTTATAGAATTAAAATGGCTTTAAAATTTTTATGAAAGCTCAGTAGTCAAAATAAATATTTAATAAAAATATATACCACAAGAAGATATCAAGAATTTAGTGTTAAAAATAAACTTTGTCACATTGTTTTACCTTCAGTTAAACAGAAGTGAAGTTAGTGGCTTAAAGTATCTAAGAATGATTAAGGTATGACTTTGGAAACAGAAAATTAAAATTCAAATAAAATCAGAGTCAACATTAAGATGAAAGAAAAGTTTACTATGTTATTTCTTAAAAGTTTTAAGTTACTGAGGCTTCTAAATATGACTATGCCCCTAAGAAACAAAAATTTGCAAGTAAAGTGAAAGAACAGTCTTGATTATGTAGTCCATGTTGTGACACTTGATGTGAAAAAGCAAAATACAGTATTCATGAGCACCATTAGAAATATGTATATGTACATATATGGGTGTGTGTGTACAAACCTTACCTTGTTAAAAACTAAATTTTAGAGTTAAATTAAGGACATGTACGCAATTATGAAAATACATTCTTAAGGTAACAGGTTATATGATTCATTTTAAAACATTTTACCCAGCATTCCTTCTAAAAATCAAAGAATATAACATAAAGAAGCCAGTATTCTTTTGTAGTGCAAAATTCCTTGGTTTAACAGAAGAATTGCTGAAGAAAAAAGTGTTAGTAGGTGTTTTCAACCCATCACAATGTTCCAAGAGGTAAGAGGAAATTGAAGTAGGTTAATAAATGGGAATTCACAGAATAAAAGTGTATGTTGGATATGTCCTCAAAGGATCATCATTCAGCCTCAAATTATTTTAAATTCAGAGTAGTAAACATTATCTTGCCAAAAAAATTCTTCTTTATATAACAGAAGTTGCAAATTTGTCACTTGGTATTTGATATTTCTGCTATATTCACCAAAACTAACAACTTCTGCCATATCTTGTATAATGCATATCAGGGGCCAAGACAGATCTTAAATGAAAAATCTTACTTTGATCCCATGTAGAGGCACCTTGTAAGACAGTTACATGTCCATGATATTTTTCAAAGCTCCCAGTCAAGGAATCACATGATAAAAATTAAAGTCCTTTGATATCATTGTCACATGATAATAATGTTATTCCCCATTTAAAATACGTTCAATCTCTTCTAGTCTTTTTAAAGCAGCAACTCTTTTCTTCTCAATTTCTTTAATATCTTTTGTTTTTTGAGGCACCTCTTTGTCTGTATTTTTCTGCAATTGTTTGTTGGGTTTAGACTGACTTTTATCATCACTTGTTTCCGTTATCTGTGTTGGTCTAGACTCACTTCTGATTTCCTTTACATCTTCAGCTGGAATTAAGTTTTCTCCTTCTTCATCTGTATTCTTCCCAGGTGGGAGTACTGGCTGTTCTACAAAACCAGATGAGATTTTATCCCTGACTATATTCAAATGGCGCTGAATATATTCTTCATGTGGTGCTAATGACAATGTTTCAACCAGACATCTTTCTGCTTTTAGTAAGTCTTTCTCTTCAAAATAAACAACACAAAGATTGTGTTTCCCCTGGACATTGGTTGGATCCATCTCTAAGATTTTTTCAAAACATTTTTTTGCTCCAAGTATATCTTTCTTTTGATTCATCAGAATGTCTCCTTTTAAAATGAGACCCTTGATATGGTCAGGGTAGTATTTGAGCAACTCTTCTAAAATTGGCAGAGCCTTTAATTCCTTTGCAGTCTGAGAATAGAGGAGAGCCAGATTAAACAAAGCACTTCTGAAGTTAGCTTGTAATTTAATGGCTTTCTTCATCCAAATCTCTGCCTCAGTGTCCTTTTTGTCATCCATGGCAAGCATCCCCAAATTGAAATAACCATTAGCATCTAATGGCTCTTCATTTACATAGTTCAGAAGTCGTTTTCTAGCTTCAGGTCTGAGTTTAACTTCACCTAAGGATAGTTGTATTTTTTTAAAGAAAGATACATTATTAAAGACAGATATATTATTTTAAAGAAAGATATATATTAAAGATATATTACTATCAAATGAATTAAGTGTGAGGAACAGAACCATTTTCAAACATTTTATTAGGTTACCAAAAGACAGCACCAAAGCAACTAATTTCTATGCCTAAATAAGCAGACAGCAAAAAATCTGTCTTCACTGGAAAGACAGTGCATTTGAGACACAGAAATGAAAGATCATTTTCTTTCATTTACAGCATTAAGAATGCTTCTGAAACTAAAAGGAGAAAAATTTTATAGTTTTATAATCTAGGTAATAAAGGAAGAACAGAGAATTAAGAGGATGCAGACTTAAGATCTCCTAAAAGACACTATTCAATTTTGATTCTGTTATGATTTTATATACTCAAAAAGTTATTTAACTTCTCTGGATTAACTTACTCAATTTTCTAAGAATTACGTGATATACAGTATATATGTATGTTTATATATGTGTGTATACACACACACACACACACACACACATCGAGTAGTAGTTATAATTGGAAAACAAAATTTCAGAATACTGAATCAGATTTTTCTGGTATGTAACCTCCAACTTTCTAGGAAATTTCAAGGGCAAATAAACAATTAACTTAAAAGCTATAAAATTAGAATTTGAGAAATACTGAATTAATTTCTATTGCAAATAAACAATTTTTTTCAAGTTCTACAACTACATGTTTTAGGGTATAATCTATATTGGAAAATAATTCTTTTCATGATTATTAAAGTTAGATAACCTTACAAAAATATTAGGTTTTTTCCTAAACACATATTTTTGAAAATTAGACATAACAACCTTTCTCTATTCTTTTAAGTGACATGATGAGTAAGGGAAATTTAAAAATAAATTAGTTGGCTTCAGCTTTTCTTTTGGACTAGATACTAAAGTAGTCATATGAAGTCAGGGTAGTCATTGGATTTACTTGGACATACTTTCTAACCTGCCCAGGAGCACACAGGTAAAGGACACTCAAAGGTCTTCGTTAGCTCTAAAATACTGTAATTTTTATGATTCATTCATTTTTTGCAAATGTTTTAAGAAAAGTATCCAGGAATCAACTAGACTTGAAAATAAAGATTTTTCCATCCTAAAATTACAAATTATAATTACATAACTGCTTTGTGAGAGAAGTAAAATCCTATATAAAATATGGATCAAAGATACAGATTTACTGAGATTAATGACTTAGTTTTGCTAAGTTATGGAAAATTACAATATTTCAGAAAACTTAGTAAAACTAAATATAAAAATATTTACCCAAAATATTTTCTCTTGTAAATCAAAGGAAAATGTAATACTTTAAAAAAAACAAAACATCATTCTCCTGGTTCTTTAGACCTAATTATGGAAAACAATTTCACAAGTTCATATTATTTAGACAGTATTTTTAATATGAAAGAAGTTACGTTTATATGGATAACATGACATAATAGGTATTAAGAGACTGCCTGAAAATTTAGTCTTAACACATACTAACAGAATGATCAGTTAGTACTCTCATATTTTAGTGCATGTTACTTGAAAAGAGTTTACTTCAAGTATTTTAAATGTTCTTACTGTAAGTTATTTATCAGCTACTTATGTATTTATAAACTAGCCACTCATAAAATGTTTGCTATGAGAAACAAAGTCTAAGTTAAGGTTTTACTGTATACCAAGTTACATTTGAATAAACATAACAATATTTTAAGGAAACATACCTGATTCCTGCATTAATATAGCAGAATTGAATAATGCTAGCTTATGCCTTGGATTTAGTTCTAAAGCATGATTGAAGTTTTTTAGGGCTTCATTTGGTTCTTTGAGTTCAATATACACAATTGCCAAATTGTACCAAAGATCTGCATTATTTCTGTCCAGCTCTAGTGCTTTAAGATATGCTTCCTTTGCTTTGAGAGGCTTATTCATTTTTAAGAGCAATTCTCCCCTGTAGAAAAATCAAACATACCATTATTGTGTTAGTTTGTAGAGCATCTTTGATTAAGTTTTAAGACTTTTAACATATAGCTTTCTTTTCCCTTTTAAAATTTGACTCTCAAAAGTTCTTTATCAAAAAACTGTTTGCAATTGCTCTCAAATCTGTAAATTTGGGTGATAAGAGTTTCAAATATTCCTAAAGGCAGAAAAAGCCCATCTTCTCTTAGGTAGGATGTAGGCAGGTATTCAAAAGGGGACAGAAAAAAAATCTATTCTTTGAATATATCTTAAAAGAACACAGACTAACCTGCATCAGGAAAATGACAAATAATCAGAGTGGAACACTGGTGAATTTTTCAGGTGATAGAGCATTAGAAGAAAAAATATAGAGTAGAAATTCCCGTCTTTAAATCTGTGATACAAATTTAACTGTACAAATCAGCAGAACATTTGCTATATGGTAATTTTTTTTTTCAAAGTAATTTTGGGCTGGAGATTTAGCTCAGCGGTTCCACCCCCTGCTTCACAAGTGCAAGGTCCCGAGTTCGATCCCCAGTACAAAAAAAAAAAAGAATAATTTCATAAAAATAGATCTGATAGGTAGAAGGGCAACAGTGCCATCTAGAGATAGCTTTGAGGAGTACATCTTGAATGGGGGATTAGTTTGAAAATCACTGTATCTTTCCAATATGGTTACATTTTCTGTTAGAGAACTTTAAAAAGTTACTTTGCTTAAAGAATATTTTTACTTGACCAGTCATAGTAAGATGTGAGGGCACATATTTCCACCCCTTTAGAGGTGTTTATAATCTTTTTAAAAAGTTTTCTTACTTGTCTTAAATGTTTGCCATAAAGTAAAATATGTATTTACTTGCCCTTACAAAAAAAAAAAAAGAATATTTTTACTAATGTTCTCATAAACAACTTCTAGGAGTGAATTTAAGATGTTATTTTTTTAAATACAGAGATTAGAGAATAATTCTGGATTAATACATGACACAGAGTTCTGGGTAAAGTTAAAAAAGGCAAACAATTTAAGAACTGATTTTATCTCTTATAAAGTTAAATTTTGAATGTACTCTCCCCATATAAATAGTGTTATAAATTATGATTTGGTTTCCTGGCCATGGTACAAAACAACATTTAACATACATTTTTCCTCAAGTATGCAAATGATAATATTTACATGAGAAAATGCATCGTTTTAATATGCGATGCCAGAAAACTTTTTTATTGATAACCAAGAAGTTTTCTTTATGGCAAAGACATCTATAATCAGTCAACTCTCAAAATTTATTTAAGTATGCTCCCGAGAGTTGGGTAATTGTACAATCTATTGTACAATGTAAGCTCCCAATGTTTTAAATAGAAAAAAAGAAAATGGTTTTGATGATGAGACGAAAACAAAACTAAGAATGAGCTTCTTCTCCCCATTCTTCTACGTAGAATATGTTGGCTATGGCAAATTAGGGATTCCCTTGTCAATTTCAATTCAATTAAGTTTGACTGTCAGTGTAAAACAAGCCATAATCTTCTATGTACTTGGTTGCCCAGTAAGATTACTACAAGAAAAATGTGCCCATTTATTCAACATGTACATGCAGATGCAGCTTCAATCTTCTACAATGATAGCTCTAATGTGAACTATGATACCTGCTAATATAAGCCTGCTTGAAGTCAGGCCTCATGCTGATTGCTTGTCGGTACAGCTGATCTGCTTCTTCTAGGCGGGACTCATTTGCTCGGATCAGGTTGGCCAGATTGATATAAACATTTAGGTGGTTAGGGGCAATTCTGGCTGCGTATTTTTTACCAGGAATAATCTGTTTAGAAGAAATGATATTATTATAATTAGATATTTTAATATTAAATAAAAATAAAAAGGTTGTTTTCTTAGTAGCTTATTTAAAATAACACAGAACCCAGAGACTATAGTGCCAGCTTTACTAATGGATAAAAAGAATATAAAATGTGAAAAAAAAAAGTGTAGTATTCACAAAATGTTGTGGCCTTACAAGACATATTTTTTTCACTCATGCCAGCTCAATGAACTACTGCTAGTTTATTATCTTTCTATGCAGTTAGGTAAATCAGAACCTTTAGAGGTTAAAGTCTCTTAGTCTCCATCAGAGCATTTCATGCTGTCAGCAAAATATTTCCTTAGAGCAGTTAATTTTATTTTGATGTGATATTAAAAACTCATTTGTTTGGTAAAGTTAGGAAATAAAATCCTCTAATTTTCAGGTTGAATGAAGATGATTATATATAATATACTTGGATCCAAATTTTTTTTTTTTTTTTTTGGTATCGGGGATAAAACGTGGGTCCTTGCGCTTGCGCAGAAGCCGGTGAAACCACTGAGCTAAATCCTCGGCCCCCTGGATCCAAATTTTTAAGGAACACAATAAACTGTGTGATAGAAATCTATAATAAATATAATTTAACTGTAGCATTTTAGTATGGAAATAATTCTTAGGCTATTATATAGTACAATTTTGTATTTAGAAATATTAAATTACCCAATTATTAATATTACTATTATTATAAATATTATTACAGTTGAGAAATCTGTAGCCCAGGTTAAATTATCTTTTCTGATGACACACAGATCTTTCATTTTTGATATTGCACTGTTGTATCTGATGAATCTTGTACTTGTGCCATTATAACTGATGAATGCAATACAGCAAGAAATACATCCTCTATTTTATCACTATGTTCATTTTTTTTAGATAGCAATGTTAATTTAGTGCTTACAGTACATAAATAAAATTTTCATTTAAAATTATTTAATTCATGATAATCAAAAATATCTACGGTTGGCAGCTGGGGATTTAGCTCAGTGCCACCCTGGCTGCCTAAGAAGCACAAGGTCCTGAGGGTTTGATCCCCGGTACCAAGAAAAAAAAAAAATTTACTCTTCATATTCTAAGATTAAGTATTTATAAATGGGCTACACATAAAAATAATTTTTTAAAAATTAAATGAGCAAAAAATGTAAATGTACACTTACAAAGACTGCAGAAATAGAATACTGATTAGAAATCCTATTTTTACATCAACAAACTGAAGGATTTTCTATCTAGATAATCCTACACAATATGGATGTATAGTAGACATGACACAACAGACACATTCTGACAACTTACTTGAGGCATTAGTGACTTAGCCATCATGTAAGATTCTTCAGCTTCTCTAGTTCTATTTAAATTTTTGTAAGTTCTTCCTACATTCATGTGAGCACCAATATCATCTAAAATTAGAAATAAAGCACTTGTTGGCAATTATATTAAACAGTGTTCCATGTAAAATACTAAGATATGCTTCTAGAAACAAATACACAAAGCAAAAATGCAAGAGCAGAAAGAAGTCCTGCTTTCTCTTTGAAGTTCTCCTTATACCACTCGTTATGATGGATGACCAATGATGCACTATGAAATTACTTAAAGCACTGTAAAGACAGAAAACACACATGACACAAAAAAGCTATCTGAATGGATCTTTGAAAGGCTAAATCACATGAGAAGGTAGAGGTAATGATGACATTTACATCACTTCTGTTCATGATATTTTGCTATACTATACAATGGCTTATTTCCATTTCCTTAATCTCATATCTTTGGAATTCAATTAAATAATGTAGCTCATTTATACAAGAAAAAAGAATCATCATTATTCCTAAAACTAGAGTGTTACAACTAAAAAGTACGCACCAAGAAAGGATAATACCAAAAAGACTATGAAAAAAACTTTTGTGATTTACTTTTAAAAAATTTTTGTGAATGCGACTGGAATGAGATTAAATGGAATATCAGGATAATAGTATTAGGTAAGGTTTGTGGTCTTTCTCTTAAATGATGATATACTCCTAATATATCTAAAACTTTAAAAAGGTTGTGTTAATATTACAATGTCAGGAACTTACATCTCACTATCTAAGGTAGAAAATAAAATCCCTAGCAAATTTTTCAGGCAAAGACAAAAACACAGTATAAATAAGAAAAATATGGGGACTCAATGGACACTAGTTTTAAAAAAGATACTCCCCAATAAATACTTCAAAGGTTTAGATAATGATAAAAGGAAGAGATATTTAATCAGACAGTTTTTATTCAACATAAGTATCTAACAAACATGACAAGTTTCACATTATGATTGCTACTTGCCTGCAACACTGATGATTTTGCAACTGTGGAATAGTAGTTGTCTGACTGCAACTCCCAGGGCACAAAGGGGCAAGCATATTTAATCTTGGGCATTCCCCTAGGAGGAGGCCAACAGTCCTAAGATCTTGCTACATTATGTCTCAGGCTACCAACTCTGTGCATTGCATAAGAACTGGCAGATTTAGTGTAATTTTGGTTAGAGGTTTAAAGGAAGGAAAAGGTTAGGTGTAAGGGAGTTGAGTTTTTTTCTTTTTAGATGTATGGCTCAATTTTATGAAGTCAGGAGGGCATCAAGCAAAAAGAAAAGAAAAGAGCTTAGGCTGGCTGCAAATCAGAATACTTGTGTAGTTTTAAAAATTTAGACACATTAAGATCACCAAGCTCCATCAAAACATAATCTTCAGAAATAAAACTGGCAAAAAGTTAAAAAGTTTCACAGGGAATTCTGATGTAGAGTCATGGTTGAAAAAACAATTGCATTACTAAGCGCATATAAAAATACAGAGCAGGTAATCCTCGCCTTTAGAGAACTGATTCTTTTTTTTTCATATCAACTAAATCTGTAACATTTGTTATAAGGATCAGAGAAACTTACTTAGAAAGAACTAAGGATATATAGAAGCTGAAAAATTTAATTATACAGTATGAATTTAAGCTAAGGACAAATAAATGAAAATATGGATAAATGTAAATATAATTATGTCTCCTGTGTGTTTAAATGTCATTAAAATCAATCAACTCCAAGTAAGCTTTGAAAAGAAAAAGGTTGTATTTAGACAAAACCATGAACCAAATTACTACCCAATGGAATCAGGCCTTTGAATTATGGCAAAAAGATATTGTCATCAATGTAGACTTCAGATATTAGAATAAAGTACCTCCACTTTCTCAAAGAACGAAGATAGTAAGTAGACATCTTTCAGCATCAATATAAATAACAAAATGTGATGTAATTTCTAAGCAATTTTTTATAAGTTACAAAGTTAGAAGACTTCAAAGGGTTAAGTTTAAATTTTAAAAAAGATAAGAAAAGGTGACAGGATGAAAAAAATTAATGACATTTGCAACTAAAGAGCTAAGGAGAATTTCAAATAATGAGCAGGAGAATTTGAGCAGTCTGCCTTTAACTCAATGTAAATGAGGATCTCAAATGTCAAATGTACTCTCAGTCTGTCAATAGTTTCTCTGACAAACTCACTTTTTTAGAACCCTAGTTGAGTATTTTATTTCTTCTCTCTGTTCAAGCATCTAATATCTTTTTTTAAAAATGTCTTTTTATTTTTGTCATGGAAAGGAGATTAGGAGCACTTATCCCACGATGAGGCTTCTTCATCCCCACCCCAACAAAGAGCTAACATCTTGGATGGGAGCTGAACTGCCTCCTAAGTGAGAGTGGCTTTCCCAGAACCTGGAAGAATCACTCTGGAGATACAGATCCGCAAGAACATGACTTGACCAGGATCACCTATGCTGCCGGCCATGCAAACCCCAACAGATCTACAAACTCCTACCCTTTGCCTTTGTTCTTCTATAAAACCCCAAAGCTTATGTTAGTCCTTATGGCAGTCCAAAGACACATCTTGGATCTCTTTATTCTCCATGATTAACTGACAATGATTAACTGAAGCTCCTTTCTTGTCCTTCACCGCTGCTCATCTCCTTGACTGATGTTAAGGAATAAGAGGCCAGGCATGGTCTGTTGGGACCCCTAAAGCTGAGGCTTTTGTCCTAAAACTGGTAAAATAAATGCACAAGATTGTGCAAATCACATGTGGATGTTTATTTATGTTTACCTGTTTATTATTGTCTATAATCATGGAGACCAAATATCCAACCCCAAATATATTTCTCTGGCATATTTTGAGTTATCAGATTCTTTAAAGAAACTGAAGACTTCTACAGCCATAGGGATAGTTCTAAAATGCTGTCCTTCTATAAAAATAAATTTATATCTATTTATATTAGTAAATAGAAGGTGGCAGACAGAAGCTTTTCAATCTGATATCCCCTTTTTGCCCAGGAATGATCTTTTTACAGAAAGAGGAGATAGGGGTCTGATACCTGGCATAGAAAGAATACCTCAAGTGGCTGCTACCTGGGAACCCCCCGCATAACAAGACAGCCCTTTGCTCACTGTGCACCTCCTCACCTGAAGCTTCATTCCCTCCATAAAGTACAGACTCCTCTTCCTTTTGCTAAGCTCTATAATAAGATTCAGCCCCTCTCTAAGTCTCCCACTGTGTGTATGACTCTCATGCTTAGGCATGCAATAAAATTCGTATGTTCTTTTCTTGTTTACTTGATAAGACTAAATTTACCAACACTTCAGAGAGAAGAGTAAATTTAAAACACTTCTACAGTACCAGTATGTAGGACATGAGGAAATTTGTTTTATCTGCCACTGGATCTCCAGCTGGTAAAACAGTTCCTGGTATATGGTAAATTCTCAAATTCATGGTCAGTGAATAAACCTACGGGGCCCTTTGCTATTCGTTCTCTTTTCAGCCTTCTTGGCTATAGCTTAGATCTGGGCCAAAGGCCCATGTGTTAAAGGTTTGGGCCTATTGGGAGGTGGTGGAGCCTTTGGGGGTGGGGCTTAGCAGAAGGAAGTTGGGTCATGACAGTGTGTCCCTAAGGAGATGGTGAGACTCTGGCCCCTTTCTTTCTCTCTCTTTGATTCCCGGAGGCCATGAAGTGAGCAGCTTCCTCTTCATGTGCTCCCATCATGATGACTGCCTTATCACAGGCTCAAAAGCAACAAGCCAACCACGGAGTGAAATCTTAAAAACTGTGAGCCAAAATAAACCTTTCCTCTTTTTAAGTTATTAATCAAGTATTTGTTATAGTTATAAAAACTAACATTCCCTGTATCTTATATTTTCACTTGACTTCTCTTTCTCTAGTTTCACTGAAAATAATGTTATTAGTATTTACCAGCTTTTATTTATTGAGCATATACTATAAGTAAGAAAGTGGCTTAAGTCTTTTTTAACCAGTATTTAAGTTGATCTGTACAGAAGACAAGAGATTGTTATTCTTCAGAACTTATAGATAGAAAATGATGTGACTGAACTGGATAAAATTCAGTCCAAATTTTTAACTATGCATAACATCACTTATCACTTTTTAGCACCACCCTGGTTACTTTCTCCCTTCTTCCAATACACAGTGATGATACAGTAAAATGATATGGCATTTTATTTGCCAAATTTACCTATGAACATAGCAAAAACCCCAAGGAACAAGTCCAGAAGCCTCTTAATGTCACATTTAATGTTTCTAAATTTATTTGCTTTCTTTATAATTAATTCTAATAAACTTCATAGCTTCCTATTCTAGATTACTAGGAACAGTAATTCTGAATGTGTGATAGTTAAGTCATACTTAAGGAGATAAGTTCAGCAAGTATCTCAAATAGTAATAAGTGACAATTGACAATAATAGGGAAAATTTTAAAAAACTGAGTGCCCCATCTACAACATCCATGACACATACTGCTTAGATAAAATGTGTATACATACACGCATATATACATTTCTAAATTTATTTTTTAGTAGTATATGTTCACCATACATAATGATCACATTCATCGCCCACATATACATTTAATTCAGTCTTACAAAAATGCTGTGAAATAGAAATGAACTATTTCAATTCAGAAATGACAAAGATGGGTAAAGGGGCCTAAGTAACATTTTACAGTCTTAAAGCCCTTTTGTGTCTAATATTAAAGATGACAACTTCTCTAAAAACCCTAAAATTAATCTAAAAGACTTTAAAAACTAATGAATCAAAACTACTCAATTTAGTGATTGTATATAGGCTCTTAAAACATGACCCAGGGGTAAAAAAATGGATATTTTGTTACCCATAGAGATCTCTAGTTTAAATAATTAAACATTTTAAAGAAATCAACATTTAAATAAATAAAGTACTAAATAGAAAATTATAAATATCATAGAACAGGCAAAGAGAAAGGGACAGGACTGTACCCTATATTCCAAGAAAAACTAACTGACATGGTTATGGAAAATACAACTGGGAAGATAGACTAACAGCTATATTTCTATTACTTTCTGCTCACTTTTCACTAACTTAAATTTGGCTTTGTCTTGTAGACATGGTTAGACTGTGCCTCTGTGCCCTGGTGACTGTGTTCTTTTTCTTACCCTTTGTAACACTGAGGCCTAAAGAAGAGTAGGTGCCCTCCTTGATCTCTGCTGCCACTCAGACAATTCTCATTCTCATCCAAAAGTTGGATCACAGATCCTGGCTGCCTACTGCTCTCTTTAATGTCACAGGTGTCAAAATTTGGAATCATTCTAAAATCTAAACAGATTAATATTCTAATGCTGAGGCCCTGATGTTCCTTCTTACAACGATTTTCATCTCTTTCCTACCTTATAGGTCAATGGACATAATTATACTACTAGAAAAAAATGGGGCCTATCTACTACTTTGCACTCCTCTGAGAATATTTAATGTGTGGTGGTTAGTTCTAGTTGTCACATGGCATGGCAAATAAATAATATGGAATTTGGTGGGTGGGAGCCACGTTTGGTACATATCCTGTGTGATACACTTCTGCACACCTGTAACACCAACGGCACTTCTTACTAAAAAATACTGCTGCTCTACATACACCCTACTCAGACACTAAGCATTCTTTAGGTATCCATTAATCTCCGGCAATCCATAAATCTTGTCACTTTCTTTCTTCATCACTTATCATCTCTCACATCCCTTCTGAACCAATTTAAGAGTCTATAATCACACCCTTAGTCCTTTCTTGCTTAGTAAAACACATCTTACCAAGTCTTAATCCTTTTTAACTGAATTTTTCATGCATACATTACCACCACAGCAAAAAAGTAGCAAAACAAAAACATAACCAAACCAACTGATTTAATTTTAAAGTATTACTTGTTACAGCTGCCTGGCAATTATATTGTACTATCCTAGTCTATATATGTTCCTAGATCTTTACTTTTCCAAGGGTGATACGCAACTAACCATCAACTGGGAGCTTATCAGAGATGTAGAAATTCAGGCTCTATATAAACCTACACCAGGATATGCATTGTAATAAGATCTCTAGGTGATTTATTATGTGCACATTAAAGTTTGTGAAATACTATCTCAGAAGACTATTTCACATCTTCTCAACTACTTCTCAACTTTGTACTCCAAGAATTTAGCTTTCACTTAAAGCACAAGAACAAAAAAGAATTAAACTTCACAAGCTTCCTCCCCATTATCTACTTGCCTGCCTCTATCCACATCCACATACTGTGCATTCCCTGTTACCACAGTGTTGACTATCATCCACATTCAAGTGAAATCCTCACCTTGTGTACCATCTTCTATCTCCCCTCCCCTGTTCAAGGACATTGATCTAGTTATTTGTCCACCCCCCTTGTATTACTTTTTTGCACTGGATTATCTCCAAATATGTTTTCTGTCTCCCACCTTAGAACAGAAAGCAACAACAAAAACCCTATTATCCTACCAACACCATCTTCTCTCGATCCCATACCTAGCACTGCCACTATGTCTTATCAATACACTTTAACAATTTTCTTAACTGTCTCCAATTATTCCCTCCTATTGTCCTAAAACTCACTCTTATCTAGCTTTTGCACCCACTACTTCATGAAAAGTGCATGAGTACCATCCAACAATTATGTCTTCAAAACACTTCTTAAATGCTTGATATAAGTGGTTTCCCCAAATAAAATCCAGTTTTTTTCAAAGAAAATAAACTACTCAATTCACTAATAACACTTACCTGGCTGAACGTGGGTAGCTTGTAAGAAGTATTTCAAAGCTCTCTCAAAGTTCTTTTCATTTTCCAGAGCATGACCAACATTATTCCATAATTTGGCATTATTTTTATTTACCTTAAATACAAGTGAAAATAGAAATGTTATAATTTAAAAGAAAGACTCTGATTTAGACAAATTATTTTAGTCTACTATCAAGAATGGAACGTTCCAGGACATGTTCTGGGCTATAAGGAAGAATCCAAATGAAGACTGCTTCATCAAATTTACTCTTCTCTTCCTCTCATTAATATACTAAGGCAGCAGTGCGATTTCACTCATTTTATTTATTAAATTGTAGTAAAATTTTATCAAAGCATAGTGCTGTTTGAAAACTGCTCCTCTATTTGTATTCTTTTAAGGGAGAAGGTATTAGAATGAGATTATATTTCAATATCGCATTGACAACTTTTTAGGCTTGATGTGTATTTAAAGCTATTCAAGTAGCCTACTGTGGTAATGGAAATTTTGGATTAAAGTTCTGAGTCAATGTGTACTTTCTGAGGTCACTGATGGGTATGGTATTTTTGCAGGTAGAGGATATGCAGTCAAAAAGCTAGCTACATGTACTAGCTGGGGCCACAGGTTTTAACCACTGGCCTGGAAGTGAGGACAATCAAAATTCCTAAAAATTATGAGGCTCCATTAATATCCCAGAAGCACAAACTGGTAAGAATAGTACAGAGGTTTTGCTTGTTTGCAGAGCTGAGAAAGTGGAGCTACTGTGTGGCAGAAGAGCAATCATCTGATCTCAGGTAGATGTTAAATCAAGAAGTAACATGGATTGCTGGAATGACACAGCAATGGAGATAGGTAATGGAGAGTAAAAAAAAGACAAAGAGAAGTAAGAATTTAGAGATTTGAAGAAGGGCAGTGGTAGGGAGAGACTGAAAAAATCTTTGGTGATAACTCTTACAGAAAATACATGTGTGCTTCTTTTTTCAGATGTATGTTATTCATTCTATAGAAATGCTACATCACTCACGTCTACCAGTTCTGATCTTTACCACAGCATCGTAACCATTTGTTATTGCTTGCACAGTACCTTTCAAAACCATTTTTGTTGTGTATTTTATTTCACTGAATCTAAATGCATCAATTATAGAACCATTATTTTATATGCCATTAAGAAAGAAGGCCACTAGTTACTTTTGAGATGCCTTTCACTATAATACTTATTCTTTTCTCCTATATTAAGTTAAAAATGTTCATCTTAAAAACCAATGAAATACAGTATTCTATTTAAATATTTTATCATGTGAACTTTTAATAACTGAAGATCCTTCAGGGAATTGCTCAGTATGCTTAGGCTACACAGTTAAGCACTATTTGGAGAATGTGGTTAAGGTATATATTACATAGAGAACAAATTATTTTCATTAATTTTTTGGTAAAATACTTTATATTGACAATTGAATGTATGAATTAAAAATAGCCTAGAAATGGCTAAAAAAAAATCATTGATGACAGATTTTTGTTATTCTGAAGAATATCTTACCTTCAAGGCTGACATAAATAATGTATACTCAGACTCCCAATCCCAATTTCTGTGAAGTGTTTTTAAGGCATGAGTAAGTATCACCACTGAGAGACAGGCCCAGGATAGCTTTTTAAATGCACTGTTTAAGAGACCAAAAAAGAAAAAGTCTGTATCCCTGAAAGCATTTTATCTTTTACAAGAAAGGTAAGAAATACGGTGAAGATTCTTGTACCATGTTTGTATTTATTCTAATTCATTCTAATGATTATCCAACTTTATAGAGGGAACCAACACCAAAACAATTAAATATTATGAATATGATCTTCCCATTCAGTCTTCAATTACACTACACACGGGGGATCGATTCCAGGATCTCTGCTCTATAGGATTTTGAAATCTGAGGGTGCTCAAGTCCCTTATATAAAAGGGCACAGTATTTGTGGATAACCTATAAACATCTTATGTACTTTAAAGCATCTCCAGGTTACTTTAATACCTGAAATAATGTAAATGTTTATACTGCTTTAGAAGCAATGATAAAAAAGTCTGTACATATTCAATATGGATGCGATTTCTTAGAAAAAATATATTTGATCTATAATTAATTGAATCTGCAAATGCAGAACACCTAGATACAGAGGTTGACTGTATATTCTATTATTTGCCTTTATTATAAAAGCTTTGTTTAGATTAAATGAAAATAACTGATCATGATCAGTTTTTAATTGTGAATTTTTATATTTAGTCTTTTACATTCATACCTACAACTTAGATATTACAATCTGTGTCTATGTAGCTTATCTCTGGCTATATTTAAAGTTTTTGCTTACAAATAACATCATAGATCATCATGACATTGAGAATTATTTTATTTTATTTTATTTATTTTTTTAACAGAAAGTTGTATTTAGTTTCCAGTTTTGCTTCCATAACAAAAACAAAAAATAAGTCCACTCAAATTCCAAGGAAATGAAGAAATAAACCAAATGAAGATGAACATCTACAACAATCACCATGAAAAGCATTTGCATCACAGTCTAAGAAAAGACTATCTCAGCTGGGCATGGTGGCGCACACCTGTGATCCCAGCACTTGGGAGGCTGAAGTAGGAGGATCACTGTGAATTCAAGGTGAGAATAATTTTATAGTGTAAAGTCTGAATTGTCTATTAAAAGGCATAGTAAAATTAACTCTTTATAAGATAGATGTAATTGCTCATACAACTTTTAGGATAATTATTTGAGCCTCAATTTCTCATTTATAAAAAGATGATTCTAAAATAATCTTTATGATATCATCTAGCATTACTGTCCTCTGAGTTTGTGTTCTTGACTCTACAACATGGGTTTAATCTCTTGCATAATGACTGATCCAGTTAACCAAAATAACAGTATGGATCAGAAATAAAATGGTCATTGAAAGTAGGAAGGTATAAATCTGAACCAAGGCTCTCCTGTTCACTAGCTGTGTGATCTTGTGTAATTCAGGTCACCTGCAAGAGCTTCAATTTTCGTATCTGCAAAATAGAGTTGAGGAGTGTCAAAATTAAATGAGAAAATAAACCTAAAGAGTATATTATGATTCTTGGCACATGGTAGGCACTCAAAAATTGGTAGTGATTATAGCTGGATATACGGGGAGAAACTAAGATAAAAGATTTGGTATAGATAGGAGTAAAAATTACAGAAATGATTATCTATGAAGAATATATAATATGACAAAAGTGGCTTTTAGTAAAACACAACAATAGAAATATTCAAAGATAAAGCAGACCAAGAAGAATCTGAACAGAAATGAATAGATGTGGGGAAAGAATCAGAAGAGAGACTTTTTACAGAAATGAGGGAAATGACAACAACAAAAAGTGTTGAGGATAAAGCTCCTAGCAGACAATTTGCTAGTAAAGTGATAAAAAGAGTAGCAGAATCCTATGTGTTGAAGAGCGACTGGAAAATGAGAAAGTGACAGCAGTGACCATTTCAAGTTTAAAACTAAATCTCATATTACAGTGTTACTATTATTTAACCATTAACAATTTGCTTGATTTGGCAGTTTTAGAGAGACAGTGTCTGTATACAATGGGATAATTATTAGAATGACAGTTTTTAAGCATATTGTTTCTTAACTGTTAAAAGTAATGACACCAAGATAATGATGAAGACGGTGAGAACAAGAAATTATAAATTGCTTACTATATGCATTTTATATATATCAAGAACACAATATGACTCACTTAAATAGGATGACTATATCTTAGTTCACTGCCTATGAATGCGGAAATGGTTATTTGTGACTTTAGCCTCAAGAATATCCTTGTTTTCATTTGGGTCTGAGTCAACGTTTGTTCTGCCTCAGGATGTAAAAAAAAAGTTACATAAGTGTGTGCGGGGGACACACAGAATGTGTACATTCTGGGGAGCTTTCCTAATCTGAATTATAGACAAATGAGTCTATCAAAATGAAAAACCAAAAGGTATAAAAGTATGACATAAAATTGAACTAAATACAGATTGAAAATACTTTTATGCACCATAATTTTACATTTAGTAAATAGTAAATGAACTAACATTTTAATTCACCTTTTATTTGAAATTTTCTGCCATCCATGGGCTACCAAAATACAGAATCCCATGCTAGGAACATATAGCACTCGCTCAGCAACAACAAATCCAACAGGAAAAAAAAGGTTTGATGCAGGAATAAAAGGTAATGCTATTAAACAAAGTGCCTAGAAAGAAAAAGAAGATAGCTTATTAAATTAAAAAAATGTATGGATTCTCAACACTCAAATCTGAAATTTTATCATTTAATTTAGATAAATGAATCTGGGTAACATTTTAAATAGTAACAAACACCAGGATTTGTGCAAGCATGACGAAATGGAAATCTTCTTGAATTCCTCAACTTAAAATTGAAGGACATCTATAGATTTTCTTTGAAAACAATATTGCTTGATATGTTTAGGGATGATTTCTTAAAATCTGAACCTTTCATAACATTTTAAATCTAAACAGCTTAATCAGTTACCTTTCACTGCTTTTCTGTGAGGAATACGTCTTTGTAGTAAAATACAAAAACTTATTACTAAAGGTAAATATTTACATCTTTAAAAAACTGAATACGGTTTCTCCAGATAAATAAAAAAGAAAAAAATTGGAAATGTAACTAAAACAATGTATTCAACAATAAAAAAAATTAAAATATGGACAAAAAATGAGTGATTACTCTAAAGACATACAAATGGCTAAAAGATATATATTTAAAAAAGCTCAAAATCACTATCACAGAAATACAAATTAAAACCCCAATGAAACTCTGTCTCACTGAAATTAGAATGGCCATTATCAAGAAAACAAGTGTTGGAAACCACGTGGAGAAAGGAAAGCCCTGTCCACTGGTGATGGAAATGTAACTTAGTATAGCCATTATGGAAAACAGTATGAAGTTTCCTCAAAAACTAAAAATAGAACTATCATATGATCTAGCAATCCCACTAATTGGTACATATCCAAAGGAAATAAAACCAATGTGTTAAAGAGATATCTGTACCCCATGTTTATTGCAGCATTAGTCACAACAGCTAAGAAAGGGAATTAACATAGGTGTTAATGAAAGGATGAGCAGATACTACATATGCATAATAGAATATCATTCAAGTTTAAGCAAAGGAAGTACTGTTATCTGCAACATGGATGAACTAGGAAAACATTAGTTATGTGAAATAAGGAAGTCATAGAAAACTAGGTGTGATGATGCACATCTGTAATTCTAGTACTCTGAAGGCTGAAGCAGGAAGATCCCTGAAAATTCACGGCCAATCTGGGCTACATAGTGAGTTCAAGTCCAGTTTAGAATACATAGTGAGATCCTGTCTCAAAAACCAAACCAAAAACCAAAAAAGAAAACAGAAAGACAAATACTGTATGATTTCATTTAAAAGATTGATTTCACAGAAAGAGACTGTAACAGTGTTTATTGCGGGGGGAGACGAAAGTTTGGGAAGATGTTAGCCAAAGACCATAAAGTTGTTTAGGATGAACAAAAAATTTTTAAATTAAAAAATGTTTACACACTAACTTTTGTACATGTGGCAAAAATAAATTGATAAGGAAAGATACTAATGGGGCTTTCAACAGAAAAAAACTATAAAGGTTGACAACAAAGACAAACATGTAAATTTTTATAACTTTGCTACTATAAGAAACCATGTAAGATTGGAAATTGAAGGGATGGAATAGGTATAGCTCAGACAAGACAGCAGAGTTTAGTATACATCAGACAAGACAGCAGAGTTTAGCATACATATAAAAATAAAACTGCTCCCTTTAAATCAGTGGTTTTTATAAAGTAATTTTTAAAATTCATAAAGTAAAAATATCACAAAAGTTCAGATTTCTTGGCTTTGTGAAAATGGGACGACAAATGGTTTTGTGATTGTAAAGCAAAAAAAAAAAAAAAAAATTAACATATGAAACACCCGTGAAAGGATTTAAGTTTGATCATCACCAGAACATCTATATCTACGGACACGTTTCCATATTTTGTTACCCTAATTTGTTTTATAGTGCCTAATTAACCCTCCAGCTTCAGAAGTTTGAAAGTTCCAATGCAAAGAATGTCTTTTTCTTATCATACTTTATTAGTGGAATATACATGTACAGATATATACTTTGAATATTTTCTCTACAAACATTCACACATGTAGATTTGTAATGAGGCCATACTGAATGTGAGGGAAACTAGTACCATAAAACTTACCACACCAACTTATGTCAGTATTTTTGAAAAATAAAAAATGCAAAACATTAAAGTATGCATAATTTTCAATTCCCAGAGATGCTGTACAAAAATAATGCCCTTTTAAAGCAGTTTCACTTGAAGGAATTAAAAGTGTTAAAATTCATTCAAAGATGCCTCATAGGCTGACATATAAGCTATATCAAAGAAGAGAAACAATCTTTCAGGAAGCTTATATAAAGGTTCTGAGGTAAGAAATGTCTCCAATGATCAGCTTAAGAGTCATAATTAATACTCTTTATTAATGTATGCCAATCTAGTTAATTATGATTAAGTTTTTATATCCTAATAATATAAACTGTCTTTAAGAGGAAGTGTTAGTACAAATAGCAAAAAATTAGATGAATCTGTCACTTTTTTCCTATGTAACAAACTATACATATAATCACCTTAAGACTATAAATAAAATGGGGATTAATAACTACTTACATTATGCTGTTGAGATATATCTGACATCTTATTTAATAAATGCAAAACATGGCAACAGTCCTTGGAAGATATTCCTTTACACTACTTATCCCTTGCAGAGATCCTCAGAAAATACCACTATTAAAACCCCCCAGCATGTTTTAAACCAGGCACTGTGGTTCTTGCCTATAATCCCAGAAGTCTGGGAGCCTGAGGTAAGAGGATTGTGAGTTCTAGTTCCACCTGGGGAACTTAGAAGAATCTTGTCTCCAAATCAAAAATAAAAAGAGCTGGCGATGTAGCTCAGTGTGAAGGCCCTGATCCAATCCCCAATGCCAAAAAAGACAAAATATTTTAGAATACACTTAAAGTAGAATTATACTCAATGTTCATTTCTTTGGCACTGTTGTGTTTTTTATTAAGCATACACTATATACATCATTATTTTATTTGCCAAAATTTAATTGTCTTATCTCTTTTTTCAACCTTTCTTTTAGCTTTGACTGCATTCTACCATTTATCTATTTGTCTGCATTTATTTGAACAGTAATGTACTGTTAGAAAGTCCCAAAGCTAACTACAGTAGATAAATATTCTCATAAATTCATGATCCAAAACTTCAAATCAATCCTTAAGATTGCTTAAGGCATCTAGTTTTCCAATAGGTTTGATTGTAGTCTTTTAGATAGTTTTCAATCTCAACTGCTCTGACACTTTTGATATTGCCTAATTAAGAGAATGCTGAAGCCATCAAATAAGAATTTCTTCAATTCCTTGGTACTAAACCTACCAACATCCACATTCATGGTCTTTGCTGTCTTGTCATAGAAGAGTTTTCTCCTAAGGTCAAATCTGTGCACAGTATTCCCCTGCTCCTCACAAACCTCAGTATCAATGATCCCTTCTCTCATTTATTCAACCACTTTCTAATCAACTTTATTCTTTGTACCTAAATTTAAACATTCTCTTGGCTCTCTAACCTTAAAAATTGCCTTCATCTTTAAGCTGAATTCCCATTATATCCCTCAGGTATTAAAACAAGTTCCTAAAAATCACAAAAAAAGACTGTTATACCCATGGTAACAAGTAGTTAGTCTTAAATTCACTTTAGTCAATCAATATTTCAACTTAATAAATGTTTTTACAACCCAATCCATTAGCAAATCATGTGCTTCAAAAAGACAGCTTAACACTCAAATGAAAATGTTTCTGGTATCAACCAATCAACTGTTTCTGACATTTAAGTAACTGATAGATTATAAGAGGGCAAATCCAAGATAGCACTTTTCAACTAGATTTTACTTTTCTACTTAATAGTATCTATTAGTGTTAACAACTCTGTCTTTCCTAAAGCATTTTCCTATCTTTCTGTTTATTTGATAATGTCTTCTATTCAGGTTCATTCTTCTCTATTCAAAATCTAAATATGGGAGTTTTTTAAGGACAAAGTTGCAGGCTTCTTTTTTCACTCTCTTGAGCAAGCTTAACTGTTTTTGAGGGGATTAAATACTCTAGGGCATTCATAGTAAGCATGAATTAACTTTTGTCCAATGTTATTAAAATGGTACTAGGTAGTACCATCTTTGAGAGAAATGACAATACCTTGTTTGAAAAAAAGTTGCTTTTATAACCTCTCCATATGCCATCATTATCTACATTCTGGATTCAATCACCACCTTTATGCTATGAATAAAATTTTTAAGTTCAGGTTATGCATCACTCCTGAATTGCAGGCATAAAGTGCTATTCAAAAGCTCTACTAGGATGTTTCAAAGAAACCTCAAACTCAACATGTCCAAAGGTAATAGTAAATATCATTTTTTCCCCAAACCCTATCCTGTGTTCTTTCAATATTCTCTGTATCTCAGCCATTGGCTACAAATTTCTCTATAATTCAAGCTCTCTGGAAATGGGCACTGGTGTTTTTAAATTATCATATCCTCAGTGTCAAAAATGCTGTCCAGGATGTAGGCTACAATCATAAATTTCTACTGGATAAATGAATCTAGTGACTACCTAAAAAAGATATATTTGTAAAGCATGTGCTTGCTAACATATAGTAAGTGCTAGAGAAAATGTTGCCAAGTTATTAATCTGTTGTTAAAAGAAGAAACGTAACTCTTGTAAGAAGTGAGGGCCAAATAAGAAAATTACAAAGAAAAATAATTCAAAAAGACAACAACAAGGTTTTTTAAATGATCAGGCATCTCTGAACATAGTGAGATCTACCTCAGAAAGTAATAAAAAACTTGCTAATGAGAAGACCTATGTGCATTTTTTTCAGCTGCGTATTTCATATGGAACTTTTCTCCATGAAAGAAAAACAAGTAAGTATACAATATAACAAGTTTCTTTTCTTTTTTTTTTTTCTTATGGGTACCGGGGATCGAACTTGGGTCCTTGTGCTTGTGAAGCACGCAGCGGAACCACTGAGCTAAATCCCCAGTGCTATAACAAGTTTCTTTAGATGTGCATAACCTAGTTTGATAAAGCTAAGAAATATAAGACATGTTGAATGTATACAACAATATATGCCTGAAAATCACATTCTGATATATACATATTATATATGACATGACAT
>NW_004624837.1:7038633-7163713 GCF_000247695.1 Heterocephalus glaber | reverse complement strand
CTTTTAGGATAACCTAAAATAAATTCATAGATAGGGATGATGCTGAACAAAGATACTAAGATGGTTTTGATGAATTTAAGGTAGGCTCTTAATCAATGGAATGTAACTTTGTTTGAAAAGTCAAGAAAGTTTCTTACCATTAATACAGTCTTTGAGGAATCACCAGGGTACCGGAGACTGAATATTCCCAAAACCCCCAGAAAGCAAAAGAAAGCAAAAGTGGCAAGATTTCGAATATCTAGAAATGACTCTATTAGTGGTATTGTTCCCATGGTCCAATCACAGCAGAGATCTGAAGGATTTAATAGAAGCCAAGCATTCACAGGAAGAAGGTAGTTAAATGTTAGCTGCCTTGTAGGAGTTGGACTTACAGCAGCTGGGTTATCAAATCTGTATAAAGAATGAAAATAAAATTATTTAAAAGAAAACATTTTTTGTTGTTGTTGTTGTTTTTTGCACGAGGGTCTTACTATGTAATTTGGGCTGGCCTTGAACTCACCATGTAGCCCAAGATGGCCTTGAACCTAGTCATCTGCCTGCCCCAGCTTCCCAACTGCTGGGATTACAGGTGTGCACCACCACACCCAGCAAAGAAAATATTTTTTAAACACAAATTTATGCTATAACATTAGAGTATGTATATGAATAAAAAAAAACAGTAAAAGAAATATTTTATGTGTAATCTCATTAAACCAAAGAAGAAATATTTTATGGGTACCTCCTAATCTTGTCAAAATTCAAACTGTCTGAAATTTATGAAATGTCTAGTTGAAAGAAGTGATATTTATGAAGAACTGTTTAAAGGTCATCTCTTTCTGCCACTTATCAGAATAATTCAGACACATAGAATATAATGACTTTGCAGAAATGCTTTCATTAATTTATGACCTTCTAATTAAATCACAACAAAATGTTACTTAAGATTCATTGTTGCATAGATTCATCATTGCATAGAGGCCTTTGAGAAAGAATATTCACCAATGTTATTTAATATTAAATATAAAAGGACACAACACTCTATTTAAGTCATATTATCTGACCAAACAAAAAAGGAAGACACATTTAAATGCAACCACTGAAATATTCAAACATAAAGGCAGAGATAACATTTTGATATTAATATCAAATTTAAGATATTATTGAAATAATACTTGAATATTATTCTTCAATATTATTTTGAAAAATAACTTGTAAGATGTATATTTATATTGAGTATATCAGTAATCATATTACATATGTATAAAGTTCTATATGTAGGATTATTATTATGGATAAAAAAGGTCATTTAATAATGATAAGCATATCAATTCATCAAGATGACATGTCAACCATAAATATCCATGCACTTAATAACAGAGCTTCAAAAACACATGAAAACAGAAACTAATAGAATTGCAAGGTGAAACAGACCAATCTATAGTTTTAGAGAGACTTCAATATTTATCTCTCAATAAATGATAAAGACAAAAACCACCAAGGATAGAGAAGATAACACTAACCTTAACAATCATTTTATTTTTATCTTTATTTTTGTTGTGGTGGTTTATGGATGCAATATATGCCATAATTAATCAATTTGTATATTTGAAATATCATAGTTTTTAAAATATGTTGATTATATCTCAAAAATCTGTTGAAAAAATTCAATGTAAATCAAAGACCTTGTAAAACATTTATGACCACTTAAAAATAAAAAAGAGAAGATAGAAGAAAACAAACAAGAACCAAAATTCATACCTTGTAAATACTGGAAGCTGGGACTGAATAACCTGGACTCTAATTACCACAAGTAATAATGTACTGAATATCAAGACAATCAGTTTTATTAGTGTCTGTAGCAGACAAAATGGAATACTACTCTTTCCACGGAGAAACTGTGCAGCAGTAGTACACAATAATGGCAAAGTATACTAAAAAAGAGAAACAGTTTAAATAAAAAATTGCAATATAATGTTTTTGATAATGCAGTAATTTCTAAATGCAAGATTAGATTCAAATTGAATATAATTAAAAAATCAATGTAGAACAATTTATGGAACTATTAAAGAATTAAAAGCTCAATAATCTTATCCAAAAATGAATTATACTTTAACAGTATTAATGTGTAATTTTCCAAATTGCCTGATAATTTCATTATTGAAAATTCAAAAGCAGTCCATACAGAACTGAATGTGTCATAAAATGTTAAATAAGTCGTTTTCAGTGGTTAATGCTTGTTTCTTGCAAAATTTTGGTATCATACTGGTAAGTAGATATAATTCACACATAGAAAATAAGGTTATTAAAATCTAATTCTACCAGGACAAAAGATAGCAACAAGAAAATTTATATTTTTCCTTACCCCCTGGGCAATAAATACTTCGTATACACAACATATTCCCACAACTGTTATGCCTTGTTCTTTACACAGTGTTGCAATAGCCACTAAAATCACTGTCAATGCAATTGGAGTCCACACTGCAATTTAAGAACAGACAAAAAAGTAAACTATATAAAACAATTTTATAATATTATAAGACAGTATCTTAAACTTTACTTGACCAACATTTGTATTATTTCCTATTGACTAACATCCCATACTTAAAAATGTATTTAAATTCTGTGAGTAATTTTTGCTTTATGTTTTCAAAGCAAAATATGAAGGTGTTTGATTTGAAGCCAGGTACAGTGGTACATACCTGTAGTTCTAGCTACTTGGGAGGCTGTGGCTGAGGTATGTAAATATGTACTAACTTTTAAAACATGGCAGAACGGTGAATTTGGAGAAATGTATATGCATAAGCTTGAGTGTCATAATTAATGAGCTATCAATTCATAAAGACAAAAGTCTGGAATTATCACATAATTATATACTTCACTATATCTGTAATTTCATATATTAAAAACTTGAAATTTAAAACTATTGGGCAAATTGGGGAGCCATTCTCATAAAAATGGGATATAAAATTTAAAATAAAACAGGTGAATAACAACAATTTAAATCACTATTACTAAAAAAAATCACTATTACTTTTAAAATATGTAATGGAATATTCATAAATTACATTTAAATGGAAAACTCAGTTCATCAACTTTAAGTAACTGTTATTTATTTAATAATAATTTGGTTAAAGAATAACAGACTATGAGAGCAAATCTACTACCAACTGTTTTGTGAGTTCTACAACTTTTCTGAGCTTTAGTTTTCTTATTGGAAAACATGAAATCTAATTATTTTCCAGTTTAAGAACTGGTAGTATGATCACATAACTTTAGTTTCTATTCATTAAAAATATTACCTAAACTAAACATTTAGACTTAATCCATAAACTCATCCATTTTTTAAACTGTTTTCAATTTTAAAGTACTTTACAAAAAAAAGTACTCTACAGACTAAAATAACTGAAAAGAGAAAGAAAAAAAACAACCAAATCAAACCAAAAAAAACAAACTCAAAAAATTGCTGAGGATTCTAATATTCCTTCCTTAAAACAAAAACAAATCTCATTCTCTAATTAGGCCACAACCACCAATAACAACATAGCATTATGGGCTGAACAACAGTGCAAAATTCAACAAGAAATGAATAGAGGAAAGAAATCATTAGATAGTTCTTCACAAAAAGTTTGAACCTAAAGCTGGCTCTTGCAGGATATACAGGTCATAGGAAAACTGGTACTGGAGGGTACATAAATAAAGGAGGAGCACAAATAAGCTTAACGAATGATACAGAACAGTATGACAGTATATATCTACATACTAAAAGTTACTGGGAAAAATTGGTCTCCCCAGCCTGAGCAACTTAGCTAGAGTCTGTCACAAAATAAAATTAAACAAGGGCGAGGGGAGTAGAGCACTGACAGCAATACCTACCACCCCTCTCTCCCCCCAAAATATATAGTGCATGTATTGTTTAGCATGGATTATTTCATTAAACCCCCAAATCACTCTGGAATAATAGAGCAGTTGTAATTTACCCACTTTTTTAATATAAAAAAAAGAATTTGGAAGAGTTTTTAGTCACACATGATTAAGGGACAATTATTTTAAATTGGTTACTGTACTAGTAAAGGCAGGACATTTCGCTACTTTGTACTTCTAGTCAAATGAAGATAGCAAACAGCTGCCTTGTGTAATATTTGATTCAATCTCACCAACAGCAAATGACTTACTAAAACCAGTCATATAGTTTATCAAACATTAGTGACGCTATTACCACATAAATATATGCACTTTGATTTTAGGAACAGATCTCTCGGGCAAAAGTTTCCTTACGTGACATTGTCCAAAACAAATATACTCGCTAAATAAGTTAAAGGTACTTTTATCTAAATATCCACTACATTTCAAGGGGGTGGGGGGACAGATAATAAATAAATGACACTGACAATGCAGAACTGTTATAGAGGAAAAAAAGAATGGAGGTGAATAAAAAGGACAAAGAAAGATGAGTGATACCATTGATAACGTCTGATGCAATATTTGAGCAGAAACCTAAAATAATATCAAAGCAAGAGCAAAGGCTCTGAGATTGGATTATACTTCCATAAATGGGATGGTACATAACCTAGAAATTAAATGATTAAATGAAAACTTTTGCAAAGGGAAATGTGTAATAGATATTGTGGGTAATAATGAAGATCATGATGAAAACTGTGGCTTCAAGAGGAAAACAAAGTATCAGCGGGGCTAAGAGGACAGAGAGGTCCAAGGGAGGTCTTAGCATCTCTTCAGTTAGAATTTAAAATAAATGAAATTTATTCACTTGCTCATTTCTTCAACAGATTCTTACACTGAATACCTATTGCAAACTAGGAACCATTCCAGGAAATAGAGATTAAAAATTGAAAAGGGGCCAGGGATTTAGCTCAGTGGCACCACACCTGCCTCGCAAGCCCAAGGTTGTGAGTTCAATCCCTGGTAGCCCCCCCCAAAAAAAATTGAGAGAAAAAGTTAAGTACTCTAATGAAGGTTATATTATAAGAAATAATAAAAGAAAAATGTCAATTACATATTTTTAGGTTAGAAATGAGTTATTAGGAGAAATGCAGATTAAAGGCACAGGAAAGAACATGAATTTGTCTCAGTTTTGGTGAAATGATGAACCTGCATGACCTGTTAGCTTTTTCCCCCAAAATTAGCCCTTGAAAAAGATTAAATGAGGGGAAGATGGTTTCAACAATACTGCATTAAAAAAAAGTAAACTCTTGGGCACTCAAGATTATCTTAAATATGTGTGCTTGTATCACTGTTTTAAGGGACTGCATAGAAAGCAGGATGCAAAAGTGAGAAAAAAATGTAAACTTTTGTTCTAGCTATTGACTCCATTGGGTAGATCATTGTGCGTTCTTTTAAAGAAATGTGCAGTTATGTTGGTTAGTGTGAGTTGCAGAGATAAAATCAGAATACATATTTAACAAATCTTAATAAGTAATTTCTTAGAACAAAGCAAGAGGCATCATACTACCTGACTTCAAACAATAGTCACCCAAATAGCAAGGTACTGGCATAAAAAGACACATAAGCCACTGAAACAAAATGGAGGGCATGGAAGCCACAGGTTGACTTTTACATATAGCCAAATGATTTCAACAAAGGTGCTAAGAACACACATTGAGAAAGGATAGAATTCAATAAATGGGGCTGAAAAAATTGGTTATCCACATGCAGAAGAATGAAACTAAACCTGTATCTCTCATCCAGTACAAACCTCAAATGAAAATGGATTAAAGACTAATGCATGACTCAAAACAATGACACTACCAGAAAACGGCATAGGAAAATGCTTGAGATCATTGGAATGGGCAAGGATTTTTGGAACAAGATTCTAAAAGCACAAGAAACACAAGTATACACAAATAAATGGCCTATATCAAAATCAAAGTTTCTGTACAGAAAAGGAATCAAAGAGAAAACTTACAAATATATTTTCAAACTATGCATATATACAGGGACTCACATCCCAAAACTAAACAGCAAACAACCAAATAACTTGACTGAAAAACAGGTCAAAAGATATATAAATTGTCAAAGTTCTCAATTTCACTGATCATCAAGGGAAATGCAAATCAAAACTACAATGACAGCATCTCACTTCGGTCAGAATGATTACTATTACAAACACAAAAGATAACGATGCTGCTGAGGATGTGGAGAAAAAGGAACTTGTGCATACTTTTGGTGGAAATGTGAATTAGAACAGCTATTATGGAAAACAGTATGAAGGTTCCTCAAAAAATTAAAAATAAAATTACCATATGCTCCACTCCCAGGTACATCCAAAGGATATGAAATCAGTTCTACCCAAGAGGCATCTGCTCTCCTATGTTTGCTACAGTACTACTTTTAACAGCTAAGAAAAGGAAACAACTAAAGTGTCCAGCAATGATGAATGGATAAAGAAAAATGTGATACATATAGAGTACTATTTAACCATAAAAAGAATGACAACATGGATGGAATTGGAGATTATGAGGCTAAGTGAAATAAGACAGGCACAGAAAAACAACTACCGTATGTTCTCACTTATATGTGGCATATAATAAAAGAAGATCTTATAAAAATTGAGAGGAGAATGGCAGTTATTAGAAACTGTGGAGACTAGAACAGAACATAGGATGGGGAAATGCTGATCAATGAGTACTAAGCTGCAGTTAGAAGGGAGCTAAGAAGTTCTAGTGTGTTACATTACACAGCAGGGTGAATATAGTTTGTGTACTATATATGTTGAAAAGACTGTGAATATTTTCACTACGAAGTAATAAATGTTTGAAGAGACTTTAAGTTTAACTTGATTACATAATGTATACAGGTATTAAAACATCATGTGGTAACCCATTAAGATGTAATTTTTGTGTTTTTATCTATCAGTTAAAATAAATTTAAAGGGGAACAAAATTGAGATGAAATAAATCTTAGGTTAAAAGAGTGACCAATATCACTCACATGCATTTTAAAAAGAATTGCAAACTTACCAAGAAACCTTACACAGTATCTTCTATATCTCTCTCATGTAAATGAAGAGGAATGGCTAATTATTCTTTGTGCTAATTCTCCTTAAGAGATAAGAGGGGATGTTTGATGGAAATGGAAGCAACACTGATCAACAGTGGGGCCCAGGAACCTGGAACTCTCCATCCTGTGTTTTAATTCTTGTCATTTCTTCAGAATCACAGGAGAAACAGAGTGGCCTAGGCCTTTCCTCTTAACAGGTATGGTGGATAATAACTTGAGCAAAACATTTTGACTTAAACTCACAAGCCAAAACAACTAAATGTCTTAAAGATACACCAATCACAAAAGAAAAAATGCAAACATAATAGCATACGCTACTAAATCAATGTTAAATCAAAAGATAGACCTAGCATTTAAAATAAGTAATCTTTAAGAAAAATGACATTAAAATTATGAATAAAAGAACAAGGTAAAATAAATAGGAAGAATGGTAGGAAATATGGTTAGAAATAGAAGTGAGCCTGATCATGGTCTTGTAGACCACAGTATTTTTTAACTTTATCACTCAAGTTTTGCACTGTAGAGTACTTCAAGAGGATAATTGTTTGTAATTCCATATTAGTTACTCAATTGCCTTTTACTGCATGATGGAGTACACAGATATAGGATTTATTATCCTCATTTTATAGATAAAGAAACAAAAGCACAGAGATATCTGAGTAATTTCTGATGAGCAGAATATAGAGCTAGAAAATAAATGGTGGAAATGGAATTTGAAATCCAACTCTCAAGTTCATGCTTTAACCAATTATGCTATGTTGCCACTCAAAACTGTTTTAAGGCAGTATTGTATGCAGAGAAATAATGGGCAATTTATTCCTATTAAAAAATCTAAGAGAAAATAGACTATTTGGCTAAATTATGTATTTCTTGAAACTCAGTTTCCAAACATACAAAACTAGGCTTTGTATCACCAGTACTTTGGGACTCTGGTGAAAAATCCCAAGAACTCTGGAAAATAATTCAGAGTTAAACTTTTAAGATCAGCCAAAGAAAGGTTAAAACTACTATATAAAGCTGTTTTCTTGTCTACTGTGCTTAAACTCTAAAAAACCTCATTTTTATTGCTGGAACTTGTTATCTCACAAGGTCAAGCATGAGTTAATTAATAAAAAGCACATTCCAGAATAGGTCACAAGGTAGGGGCTCAATGAATAGCTGAAACATTATCAATACATAATAAAAGTTAAAGTCTATCAGGCTTTTAACACTGCCTAAACAATATCACAGCCTTCTAGGTATTACTTATTCAAAGACAACATAGGCTTTGGTACCTGTATTATTTTCCTTCAAATAGCAGTAGATGGAACTACATGAAGTTAAACCCTAAATGTGGCACATAATGTTTTGTAAGAAGCACTTGGAATGTATAAAACTTATCTGATCAAGTTTTTATATATAGTTACAGAAAAAAATCCAATGCTAGAAATTTACCTATGGAATTATCTGGTCCTTTTGATTTTGTATATGACAAAAATGCAGCTAGAAAAAAGATAGATGACAAAAGTTCTGCTCTTCCTACAACACCTGTTACCTAGAAAGGGAAAGAAAAGGAGGTTCATATTAATGAAGAGTACCTCAAAACGATGTATAATAGTAACAACACTTTAACCACAAAATCTGTAACATTTAAGAGTGTATTTCTTTAACATTCTTTAAGTGCCCCTAAGTGGTGACTTTATATATCTTCTATAAAAGGGAATTTATTAGGGATTCTTAAACAGTTCTAATTATTAAGTTATTCTGAAATAATTATAGATTCACAGGAAGTTGCAAAAATCGTACAGAGGCTTTGCATATTCTTTACCCTGATTCAGGCAGCATATTCCATAATTACTGTACCATTCTTTTGGGTTTTTTTGGTACCGGGGATTGAACTCAGGACCTTGTGTTTTCGAGGCAGGCAGCTAAATCCCTGGCCCCTACAGTACCATTCTTAATAGAGTTCTTAAAAACAAGAAAAAAGCTAAGTATTTACAAATGTTCTTAAAATATGAGCAATTTCAAAATACAAAAGCATCATAAATTCAGTAAATTATATCTCATAATTAATCTGCAAACTAAAAAATACAATAAACTTTAAACAATCCCTTTAAATTAAATTGATTAATTAATTTTTCTGGTACCTGGGATCGAACTCAGGACCTTGTGCTTGCAAGCCAGGCATGGCGCCACTGATCTAAATCCCGGGCCCATGCTCTTTAAATTTTAAAAATTAAAAAAAACTTCCAAAACTGTCCCTTTAAAATATTTTCAACTCAATGTAAAATTTAGAACAATCTCCTATTTTTGGAAATGTTTGGAAAAACTGTTCAGCTAGGTATCTCCTGGTCCAAGACAACTAGTGCAGATACATTATACTTCTCCAAAAAACATGTTGTTGGTTACAAAAGAGTTTGTAACAAAGCAATTGAACAGAATACTATTAGCTCTGCTAGAAGGGAGCTTTGGAGTTTCAAGGTTACCAAGATAAATAAAATTACACTTTGGGTGTGTCTTCCTAGGAAGTGGCTGATAGACATATTGACAATAGCCGATAGTTTGATTTTAAAATGAGGCTATAGACAATTTTAAAACATGTAGCAGAGCACTGTCATTTATTATGTGTCTCCAAATGTTTTGATGTATTTTCATCCTTTACTTAAATCTGGCTTACCATTACCTATTATTTGAAACATAAACACTGACAAGCTGAGAAATATTTAAAGTCTGTGTTGACGGAAAATAATTAGCAAACTGGGCAGGGTGGCACACACCTGTGTTAGCTCTTGGGTGGTAAGGCAGGAGGATCACAAGTCCAAGGCCAGTTTAGGCAACTTAGTAAGACCTTGATTCAAAATAAGATTTAAAAAATAGGAGTAGTGATATAGCTCAGAAATAAAGTGCTTGCCTATCATATAAAAGGCCCTGGGTTCAATTTCCAGTACCAAAACAAAAACAAAACTATTACCAAAAAAAAAAGAACTGAGTTCATTTATATTTTATACTACTAAAGTTAAGAGATTATACATACCTTATGTTCTTGAAGGTTATGTTTTAAAAACTAGTTTAAAATTTTTGTCCAGTAGTGAGACTTTGTGTATGAAGTTAAGACATTGTACTATTTTAAGAGTTTTCAAATATTTGGATTAAAATCATGGTTAGATTCTTTCTTAAAAATATGCCCCACAGTCACTGTAGGCTTTTTAAAAATAATGAAGAGTTAAAAAAAATTAGTTTTACTTACTGCTTCTGTATGTACGGGGTGCACTACAAAAAGCAGAGCAGCAATCAGACCGCTCTTGTTGTCCAGAAAAAGTTTGCAGACTTTAAGAAATACCACACTAACCATAGCATGAAAAATCATATTTAGGAGATGATATGACATTGGGTTTAGTTCACTAAACATATAATTTAAGCGAAATGTCAATACTGTTAAGGGTCGGTAGGACTTGTGACTTCTCTCCTAAAAGGAAGAAAAAGTACTTATTAATTAAAGTAACTTGGTCCTTCAGAGTACAAAAACTAGTGATTGTTTTTACCATAAAAATATTTGCATTTGGCTGAGAAATAACAGTAAAATAATGAAGTGCCCCAAAGCAACATAAACATAAAAGCATTATAATGTGTAGGTTTATAATGTTGTTTTCTTACTCCAAAAACAAGAGAATTTCCTCTTGATGTCAGATAATTTACCAGAAGAACATTTGACACTCCTTTTATATATCCAGATTTTTATAAAAAGGTAGAACAATGGTGGCATTGGTCTAAATGAAACATAGGATCTATCCAAAGTTAGCCTTATCCGCCAATATCAAAGTTTATAAAACTGCTGGTTAAATCTTCACAAGGAAATTAAGAACAGAATGCTTATCAGATTAGTTCAAATAGTGATGATTCAAAAAGGTATTCGCTAGTTGTTTTATGAAAAATGTCTCCAAAATGTATAAACATGCATATATTAAAATAAAAATCTACAAATACCAAAGAGAGCAATATAGGTGTAAAAACTTTATCAAAATATGAAAATAGAATATTTTCCTTGAAGAATTCTCTTTTAACAAAAAACCAGATTTTATGTGAAGTAATGAATTTGTTTATAATTTTGAAGTCACATTTAACCACAAATACTTTTTACCCAAAAGCAAAATCAAACTATATTTAAGAATAAAATACAGTTCAATAAAATATCTCCCTAGTTGAGTTTATTTGTAGTCTTATATAAAAGGCATCCACCTTCAAATTCTTTGCTCTTCTAGCTCTTACCATATTCTGATGTTACCCTCTGGCACATAGGTGTAGACCTAAATCAGTTTTTCCTTACTAGGGAGTATCAGGAAGCACAGGATCAAACATTTCCCATTTTGAAATAAGGAAGATTTCAATTATCTCTGTTTTTATTGATTACATATATGATTTGTACCATCTATTTGGAATGTTCTTTCCTGCTTGGCTAATTCTAGTACATACAATTTCATCTCAGGCATACAAAATTATTTTTAAGGGACTCTACTAAACTGACATGAGCTGTACTAGAAGACAGATGGTAGAAACCTTTTGGATGCCTGAAATGTTACTGTAACTCCACTGGACATATCTGTCAGGTAAAAGGACCAAATCAAAAGTAGAAGAAAATACGTATTAAGTTCCAGTATTCACAATTGCTTAGCTAGTTTTCTTAGATGTATGTATGTCAGAGACTGACCAACTAAAAAGACAGATTATCAATACAATTATTTTCATAATTCATAAGGACTCTATTTAAGACTCCACTGATTATATCAGGTTTACTCTGTAAAAATATAGTAAAACAGCTAGGTCTATTATGAACAAAATAATTCAGATCATTCTCATACACAGGCATATTTAGTAAAAATTTGATTATTCATGGTATTTGATGACAATGGAAACAAGCACAAACGTAATGAACAACAGTTTTATGCGCCTCAATATAAGGACTGCAAAAACTTCTAGGCCAAATATCAGAAAGGTATAGCCACAGCTATACCACAGAATTACTTGAAAGACTTTAAGCAAACAACTTCACCCCTTAGTAATCCCCCCCAAAAAAACCAAACCCCGACACATACACAAGAAAAACAAGATATAAAACACTTTATGTCCACATCCCACTCTGAGGAATGACCTGATGCAGCAGATTAGCATAGAGCCTTAATAACGATTTTTAAAATTCCTCGGGCAAATTCTACTCTGCAGCCAGGATTGTGATCCACTGAAGTATCAATAAACAGGGTATTACATATCTACAGAATGAACCTACAAAAGACATAACCTTGGAGCATAACACATTTTTTTTGTCATAAAGTCACAGAAACATGGGTGTGTCAAACCCATGTTTATTCTTTAGACTATTTCTATTGATAAATTATTAATTTTAATTTTGAGTTTTATTATATTAAACAATAAATACTTAACAGGAAAAGATATCACAAAATAAAGTATTGCATTTTTAATATTTATTGTTTATAAAAAGCATCAAAATTTTCAACATCGACTTTTTTGGTGTACAAAGTCTAAATAGGAACAACTGCCAAGAAATAAATTCCTATATGAACTACAATGAAAATACCAACAGCACTCTACAAAAAAAAAATCTTTACTTCAATTATCACACCTAAACAAGAAAATAAGGCATCAATAAAATACAATATCAAATATGTAATGAGTGCTTAGAATACACATCAACATTTTCACATCAGCTATTTACTTGGTTACAAAACCTAAAAGATAACATCAGAAATAAAAACCTATGTGAACTACAATGAAAATATCAATAGAACTCTACAATAAATATAATCTTTGCTTCAATTGTTACACACAAGGCAGTCTTCACACATGACACTGCATGTTTTATGCACAGGTATGGCTTACACTGATAAGTATGTATGTTTTGTTTTCCTGTCTTTTCTTGTAGGGAACTGTTGGCATCTTTTTGTTTTTCCTGTTGTCGTAGTAGGTCTTTGGGATACTGAGCTTGCCTGTTCACCTGTCAGCTCACCAGCGTGTTTTATAATTTTGCATAGTTCCCTGGGCAGAATCATTTTGTTTTTCCTCTGCTGTAAATGATCTCTCATGAGTTCCAGTTCCAATCCTCTAAGAAAATTTCTCCATCATATTTTGCACTTGTTACTTTCTTTGCAAAGTATCCAACTATTTATGTCACACATGTTTAGGCTTGGGTAAAACACAACCTTTGGCCAAAGTCTTGTTTCAAGTGACATAATAGTTGCTGCATAACTCATTAACAAAATCTACCCTGCTTTTGGTTTTCATTCTCCAGATTTGGAAGCTTCTCAGTCTTCTAGTCATAAACACATAACTAATATTTTTTTCTTATTAGGTAAGAATAAGGTTTCCTACAGCCTTCCTGATCTCATACATGTCCATTCCCCCAAACTATGCAAGTATCGGTTGTGATTTTAGTCATTGGCACTGGGATTTTGAACTCAAAGTTTAGGAGACCATATTAAAGGACCTCATACAAAGTAGCATATCATGGTGTCAGTGCTGTATTTTGTGATTTTCTTCTCAACTTTGCAGGCTGAAAATTTTAATTTGTTTAGAGCACCCAAAACAAAGAAAAAGTCATTAATATAGAAGAAAATGAATAAAGAGATTATCAACAGACAATTGTGAGATTAGGGAAAAATTATAAATAGTATTTACTTGTCATGAAGTTTCACAGTAAGCCTGGAATTAACACAAAGATCTAATGATTGATGTCATCAAGTAATGATAGCCTGTACTGCTCTGTGTGTGTGTGTTCATGTGCGTTCATGTGTGTGTTCCTATGTTATGTGGATTTTTGTCAGTGTGGAACTTAAATGGACATTTTGGCCTTAGGACATTCTTCTGAGCCATATGAATACTGTCATATTAAGGGTCGTTGTACATCTGTGGACCTCTCAGTATTTAAACCCCATGAGCATAACACTGGGTTTCACGAACACATCCCTTTTCTACTGTAAATTTTTACTTTAGCTGGCTGTGCGTCTCAGTACCTTTCCTTGAGGTTTATAGGCAGCCATCTTTGTGTTTACCCACTGGGTAAGACAAACAGCAAGGTGTGTACACATGTGCAAAAGTGTCAAACTAGGATTTTCATCCATGTGATGCTGTTGAACAGGTTTTCTGTATGTTATCTGAGCGTCACAGAGGGTATAATACACCCACACCACTGTAGGATTTGTTTTTTAAAAAGTTTTCTTTTTATTGTTCTGATAGAAGTAGCCCAGTTCAGTACAATAGCAGATGAAAAACCAGATTTGCAAGTTTTGTAGGTCAAAAGTGAATCCAATTACTCATGCATGGATGATGAAGATGAACCATTACAGTAAAATACATGTTTTCATAATAGAAAAGTGGTGTGGCTCTGTGATGATGTTGGTGATGACTTTTATGTTGGCCCTGTGAGCCAAAGTTCCTGTGACTAAAATGAAGCAAGAATCAACTGTTACAGACACGGGGAATGCAGCCCTCCTTGATTCAGATGACAAAGAAAGCAGCAATGCATATTTGACCAGTCAGAATGTTGCAAAGTGGTCACGTAACCAAATGGAATGACGTAGTGTTAGAACTCAGTCTGAAAATATAGAGAGGATCTTGGCAGGGGTGAAACATATTGGACAGAATGCCGACACTGCCATTCAGTGTTGGAAATTGTAACAGACAAATGATACAAGATGCTTTGAAATATAAAGGCTGAAATACAAGTAAAATGTTCTGTATGCACCAATAGCCATATTAAAAAATATTTTTATTATGACATCTCACTAGCTGAACTGAAAGCATTCATAGGTCTGCTGTACTTAGCAGGGATTTCTGATGGTAATCACAGGAATGTAAAAGACTTACAGAAAGGTGATGGGTCAAACTATGGCATAGAAATTTATGCCCTGGTGGATACAAAGATTAATTATGCTTTCAATGTAGACATTTATCCTGGAACTCAGCCATCAGGTGAGTAATAACCTTATTCATATAGTCATAAACCAAATGATGTGAACAGACTTGTTGTTCCCATCTTCCAAACTAATTGGAATGTGATATCCGACAATTAGTTTACCAGTTTCCAATCAGTGTTAAATTTGCTAATGGAGCACAAGATGACCATCACAAGAACTGTACACAGGAACAAAGCAAAAATCCCAACTGAAATGTTGCAGTTTCAAAACAGAGAATTGTGTAGTACAATCCTTGGCTTTCAGAAAGATTTCTATTGGCCTTACATGTGGCAAAGAAAAGCAAACCAGTGCTGCTGATGTCAACATTGCATTGTGATAGAAATACTGATGCAGAAACTTTGACAAAACAGAAGCCTGAGATGGAAACCAAATGATGACTGAGAAACAAAGTAATAGTGTATTATATATTATGTTTTCATAATGACTTATTTAAAATTTGCCTTTTTACATATCACAAAATGACTTGTTACCTAAAATCTGTATTCTCACCATTTTCATAAAGCTAATATATGACAACATTAGAAGCCAATCTATGATTCTAAGTTTGACAAGATTTTAATCCTAAATAATCAGTTTAACACTGACCTTCAAAATAAAGTTACAGGAAAACGAACAAGACATTTGGGTTTTGTTCAACAGTTATTACCAAAATAACTACTAGGTAAGAGACATACCACTTCAAATTTTTAATAACTACTTTTTTTCCTCTTACAGGGAAATTGGCAATATATATACTTAATATTTTTATCCATAATGTCTAATCTATTTATATTGAAGTTATGATATTTTTAAGTGGTTAAATATATCAGTCATCTCTTGTGATTGACTCACAAAACAGAAAAAAGAAAACTTACTAAGAGACTTGTATTTCATTTACTGCTCTCCCTAAATATTCGATTTTTACATACACATATTCTTTTTTAAAAAGCCAACATATCAACCAAGGAAAGAAGCACTGCTTTAAAGATAATTACAACTTTAACTTTCTGTCCAATTTATTACAAATAAATTGTGTTTCATATAATAAGTACTTACCTCGGACATAGGGGTTCCCCAGAAATCATTCTGAAATAAAGTTTTTAAAGGTGTAGATGGATGCAGATCTTTATTATCCAGTATTGCTGAAACATCATCAAAAACAAAACCACAGAATAGGCTGTTCCAGTAGCAGGCAATAACCACACCTACTATTAAGGTTACTTCTTTGAGGTTAATATCAGCCATCTTTTCTATAAGTAGTTATGGACAAACACTGGGAGAAAAAAAGGATAATGAAATATATATTTTTAAAATACAATTTTAGTAGATAATTAAAATAAAGGATGTATGTTAACACTTTCAGCAAAAAGCTCAGCATAAATGTCTCTACTTCTAAGAAGCATTAGCTAAATACTTCGCCATATTCCAAAGGCAAAATTAACTCTCAATTGCTCCTTCAAATGTGTTTTCATACCCTTATTACAGTCCTTGAATATATCACTTAATCTTTGAACCTATATCATTAGCTATGGAGATAATGAACTGCTGATCAACTGTCAGAGTTCAGGTTACCTGACAAGCAAACATAGTACTGTAAGCAACTACTCTAAGAAACTCAAAGCAACATGCTGCAGGACATGAGTCTTTTTGGGAAAACAAATACTGTATAGGCTATATTAATCTACTACATTCATGATAATTTGTTAGTGCAGCAACAAGAAACTAATATGTACTTCACAAAGCCAGAAAATATGAGCGCTGACATTTACCTGTGCAGTTATGGCCAGATCAAAGAATATGAAATAAAATAAAAATTCTGTTCAGCAGTAAAAAGTCCTACCCATGTAAGGACAGTGGGTGCAGATTTAAAATCAAATGTACAATTTATATAAAAATGCATATAAAAAGAATATATATGAGAAAGAATGAAAGTATCTTTATAATCAGATAGGAAGACCACAGAATGAATGACATAAAAAAAAAATACTCTATAACCCCATCCAAAAAAGCAGGAGGGAAATCAGCTGTACTCTTTAGAAATATAGTCCTCAGCTAAAAGAAAAATTATGTAAGGGCTCATCTTGAATCCAGAAGTGATTATCATCTTGGAATGGTACAGACTTCCACATTCTTACTAATACAAAAAATAAAAAAACCCAAGAAAAATAAATAAATAAATTTATGGTGCCTGCATAAAGAATGGAGACAGTGTACAACTATTTGCCTTAGCTCTTGTCCAGCCCCACACTAAAATCACAATGAAGCATTTCAGACAAAGGAGGGCATAAAGATAAAGACAATTGCAGGGAATATAGTAAATTTTGGAAGATGGAAAAGTAAAAGGATTAGTAAGGGACTCAGAGAAGAATAGGAAAGAGAATCCTAATCTAAGACGGGGAAGCTTGATGGCCTGATTATTTCAACTCCCAATATTTGTGCCAGGAGCAATCTCAAAAAAAAAAAAAGAAAAAGAAAAAAAAAAGAAAAAGATCCTGTGCCAAGGATCTTAGACTATAGGGCTAGGAGCAGGTAGATTTGTCAAAGTTTAAACCACTCTCTTAATGGACATAGCTAAATAACCACACCCTTCTACATTAAACCAGAAGCCTAAAGATTCTTCCTCTGGAGTAATTAAGGCACAAGATATTTGAGATGTTACACAAATGAGAACAAAGTTAGCATATTAAACATTAGAGTTAGGTGGGCATAGTGGTGCATGCCTATAATCCTAGCTACAAGGAAGCCTGAGGCCGGATGATCCAAAGTTTGAGAACAGTATGGGCAACTAAGTGGTACCCTATCTCAAAATAAAAATACAAACAAAACAAAAAAGGATGGGATGCAGCTCAGTACTAGGGCACTTGCTTAGTATCAGCGGTTCAATCCTCCATAATTACTAGAGAGAGAGAGAGAGACCACACACACACACACACACACACACACACACACACGCACAACTGTCTAGACAGTTTAGGTTTAGAACCTCCAGCTCTCTTCAACTAGGGACAGGAAGCTGTAAAATTTTACAATGGAAACAAACACAGGATTCTAAAAAAAACTAGGAATTAAAACAAATTTTTTTTCAACAACACTATGTATCATGGGGGAAACATCCAAAGAGAGTAATGCTTCAAATTTTTGCAGAATACTGATTTTCAACTCTGAATTTTATATTCATAAGCCCAAATTTCCAAAGTGGGAAAGTAGAATAAAAATATTTTAAGTCAGGGTCTTTAAATATTTATTTCCAAAGTCTTTTTAGGAAATAAAGAAAAGAGGGTTCCCAATAAAATGATAAGAGTATACTGAAAAACAGAAAGACAGGGAAATTGGGGAATAGGGTTCAGCATAAGATAGTAACAAAAGAAATCTCCAGAATGACAGCCATGCAAGCAGGTCTGCCAAGCAGTCCACAATGGAGCAGGTTAAGGTATGATGGTCTCAAGAAGGTACAATCAATAGAATAGCTGCTGTATTTAAACACACTGAGATGAAGAATATACTCTTAAATCATGTCCATATATATATATATATATGTATGTATATATATATACACACACACACACACACACACACACGCATATATATATGTTGTAATTTAGAAAAACAAAAACTCAGGCATCCATCGCTGGGCAGATAGAAATCACATTTTGTATACAGGGCAGATACACCATTCCCATAAAGTAACCTCAGATCCTCAACTTAGTAATATCAATTCACTTGAGGTGACAAACTGCTGATTGACCAGATGTTTTAACAATAGGAAAATTTAAAATTAATGGAAGAAAAAGAAGTGAATTGAACCTCTGGCTTTAATGTATTAAAGTTATGCTTGGGAATAACATATATACAAGATATTTTGAGTATTTGCAATGTTTATAGAATCTGATATACTGGAGATGGATATCCTAGTTTCATAAATGTAATTCAAAACATACAATAATGTAGTATAATATTAAATTACTGACTGTGTAATTTCTGGATTTAGGATTCTTAATTGAAAAGTATAAGAATTTAGCTAAGTTTATAAACAGCACTGGAATGTTTATGAGAACTTGAGAGTTGTTTATAGTTTTAAGTTAAATCTATTAGCTTTATGTTCTGGTTTTTATCTAGATGCCTTCACATTTGAAAGGTGACTGGAACATGAGGATACGATAATTATCAGTAGGTTAGTCCACTGATGACAATATTTTACAGCTGACTTGCTGTTAAGAGGGTGGATTTGGTTGGCAGACGTGAGCCACTGGAGGTGTGGCTTGGCTAAGAACCTAGGTTCAATCCCTAGTAAATGAAAAGAAAAAAAAAAAATAAGTCAACTCAAAGTCTGTGTAGATAGTTATGGAACTTCTCCAACTGGGCACAGGATGCTGTAAAATTTTACAACACTAGAAACAAAGATTCTATAACAAAAATAGAAATTAAATCATTTTGTCACCAACATTAGAAATTTTTTCCACACTTCCCTGTTCCTTTCTTTACTCTTTCTGTTTCCTATGCCATCCTGCCTTATAGCTAGCCCAATATGGACTGAAACCTCTACAAACTGTGAGCTGAAATAAACTTGTCCTCCCTTTGGATGTGACTCTTGGGTATTTTGTCCCAGCAGTAAAGAAAGTAACTAAGATACTCTATAAAAGTTACTGAAGTACAGTCATGTACTACATAAACTGTTTTATTTATTTATTTTGGCTTTTTTGAGACAGGGTCTCGCTTTGTAGTTCAGGCTGTTTCTGAACTCACTATGTGGCCTCAAACTCAGCGATCCTCCTGCCTCAGCCTCAGTGCTGGGATTACAGGTGTGCACTACCACACCTGGCTACATAATGTTTTGATCAATGTCAAAGCGCATACAGGATAAAGAACCCTGTAAGATTATACTGTCTAGTGATGGGAGACATTTTAGTTTGTACCCTATAATGTTTGTTCAATAACAAAATAGCCCAGATTCATTTCTCAGAACACTTTCCCAACACTGTGTTGTATAATAGTATTGAGAAAGTTTGACTTAAACTAGGGATACAAAGTATTTGAATAAAAATAAATACATTCTAAATATAAATGCAGTTTCAATTTAAGGCAATTTAATCAAGTTTTATATATGTAGCTGATTATAGGAGTTTAGTCCTTTCAACTTGTGTCATCTGTTATTAAAAATGACATATTACTTTATAAACAAGATTTTTAGGTTTAACGAATTCAGTTTATAAAATATTAGTTTAATAAACTTAGACGGATCTAATGATTTCTAAATAGCTAGGTAATACAATTTTTATAGTCCTTTAATTTGTAAAAGTTTCATTCAGTAATTGAAATGCTCAGTTCTAATCTAATGATCAAAATTCTGAACTTGATTCTAACTTCGAAAATTGTTTTCTGCCCCTACTTTGGGGTCAATGCAAATGAGAAGCTGCCTGTCATAGAATAAGGATATTTCCTATTCTCCTTTTTCACCTGGAAATAGCACCTTACATTTCTGTAAAAAATACTTTTTGTATACTAGTTTTTGAGCAGAATAAAGAGGGAATAAAGAAGACCAAAAAAAAAAAAAAAGTGCTTACTTGATCACCATTTTCAAAGTTGAGACTCTCACAGGTGTTTCAGGGACCTTTCAGGAACTGAAACCCAAATCACTAGGGATTGACACCTGGAAATTCCTTTTATCTCTATTTCATCTTCCTCCATCAGAAGATTATTATGCTCTTGGAAACTGCTGATATCCAGCTTTCCTTTGGTGAGGTTGTTTTGTAACCATCACCTCTTTCTCTAATCTTAACTCCCACAAGTGACACTCTGGGGCAAAACTTCAGACAAGTCTCTACAACTGAGTTCCTGAGCATGTCTTTAGAACAAGCACTACTTTTCATATTAAACTCCTCTGGGAAATCTTAAAAAATGTCTTTATTTTTCCCCTTTACAAAGCATTTAAACGAGGAATTTAGGAAGCTTCAAGTAGGTTTAATCAATGAGGTAAAAATATTCACTAACTAGACAGCACATGAAGATGTTTATTTTTTCACGATACCACTGTGATGGTTAGTTTTAAATACTAAGTAATATATTATCTTGCTTAGGCTATGCTGTGGTGGTATTCAATTAAACACAAATTTAGGTGAACAATCAGTTGACCTGAAGGAGATCATTTTCAATAATGTGGATGGATCTCATCCAATCATTTCAATCACCTTAAGAGGCAAACTGAAGAGTCCCTGAAAAGAAGAAATTCTGCCTCAGGACTGCAGCATCAGGTCTTGCTAAACAGTTTCCAGCCTGGCAATGTGATTTGGACTTACTAGCCTTATAATTCATGTAAATTCTTTTGTGTAAACATCTTTATTTGATACAGATATATGTTCTGTTGTTCTGTATCCTTCATGTACTTATAATAATCCAATTGATTAAAGCTGGATATTTACAGAGTAGAGGTATTAGCTTTGAAAACCAGTCTCTGCTACTTATAGCCACATCCCTTTATAGGTTAGTCTGGGCTTCTTTAAATGGTGATCATAGGGCAGCAGGAGGGCAAGACCCAATGCACAAGCCTTTACTGTTTATAACCAGTTTACTGTTTTTTTAAAAATTATCGAGCTGTGTGAGAAAGCATCCAGAAGCAATGTGGGAAGGGTTGCATAGAAGGACCAGAATAACAGAAATTTTAAAAGATTCTCCAAGGGACTATAATATGAAAGAAAGGGTGACAGACAGTCCTAGTATATGTCATAAGCTCAGTTGTGGAGACATCTCAGGCTGTGTCCAAGAATCATCTGAAAGCAACAGAGGGAGGAGGAAAAGGGTTACACAGGGTATTGATGAAGGGAGACATGAATTCACTGGGGGTTACAATTATGTAGCAATGTAGTAGGCCACTGCTGTTAGTTGTAAAAACTTCTAGTTTTTTCTAGGTACACAAGCACACTTGCAGATGCATATAGTCAAAGTGGATGGGATGACTGATTCATATTTGCTAATAAAAATGTGTCTTTATAAAGTTCAAATGCAACTGAAGACCACTCATCAGGTACATTACAGAGACATAAAATACAATTCCTTCAAATACAAATGTACTGAGTGGCCATTTTTTGGAATAATCTAACAGTGGAAAAGAAACCCATGGAAAAATGGGTTTTAAAATTTTATATGAATTTGGAAATATTTAGCCTAGGAAGTCCTCCCAGTTCAGTTTCCTGGGAAATTTTCATTGTGCTTATACCTTCACAATTTCCATATGATTACATCATCTTTTACAATAGGAGAAATCTACCATATTTTACTGTTTTGAAGTTTGTGATAAGAAACAGGAAGATCTTTTGCAAATGGGAAGATCAAGAGAAGGAAGGAGGAGGAAGGGATGGGTGGGAAAGGAGACCTAAAAATAATTCAGATTTGTTTTTTACATGTACCAACTCCCCACAATGAATGTAATCATGATGTACTGTGAATATGTCCAAATAAAAAGAGGTCATTGAAAAACATAAAATAAAATGAAGCATTAAAAAAAGTTTGTACAACGTCGGCCAGCTGTTTGCAAAATCTGTATTCATCTTGACTCCTACTAATTTTTCTAGTCTCTTCATGTTGAAGGAAGACAAGTAGCTGCTTGTTGCACACTCATTTCCCCGAAAGCAAGGCCAAACAAAACCTTTACTATACACAGTAGATAATAAATTTCTAATGGTCATGCGTTATTTTAGACACTGGAAAACTAAACTACCATTCATTTTCTTGATAAGCCAGAAAAAAAAGAAGTACCGTTTAAGGATATAAATTGGTACAAATAACAGAGGTAGTAATTATAAAAGGTGAGGCTATTCTAGGTGGTGATTTTAGCTTGACAAAACTGTTCATAAAAGGTAAGAAATAAAGCAAGTCCAGGGAAGCGATCCTGTAACAAGGATACTTATAAAACCGTCACAAATTCATCTCTCAATGAAAATCTGCAACAAATAATAGTGTTTGAATTATTTTCCTCAAAATTGTAGGACTTGAGTTAAATTTCCAGATTCACAGATACTGATTACAAAGCCTAAAGAGCTAGACTCTGGGGAGCTTATTTTCTGGTATAAACCCAGGGTCTAGCACAATGTATGGGCTCAATAATATTGGTAGGATGAGTTAAAGAATAAAATTTAAGCAATTCTTGTCTTGAGTCAGGACTTCATCAGTTATTGGAAAATTACTTATCTTCTCTGTATTCTCATTTTTGAAAAATGAGAATAAAATTTACCATCAGACTATCTTGGACTGCTAAGAATATAAATATGAACAAGAAGGTGAGGCAGAGGTAGAAAAGTTCAATACAAACAAAACTAAGTAAACAGAAGATAAATGAAAAAACAAGAAGAAAAAAAAATGCTGCAGTTAAAAAAAAACCAAACTCTTAATATGAAATATGCAGCAGTAAAATCGTATTGTATATGACATATATGTGCTGAAGAAATACTAAAATTTACCTTTGACAATCTCTGCTAAATTAGTAATCGAAAACACCGATTGTGAAAAACACTTAAAATCTTGAATAAGCAGTTATAAAATTTGAATTTGAAAATATTTAATAAAACAGAAAGACTGAAGAGCAAGTACTTCGCTGTTACTGGTTTGGAGAGTGTCTGAGGAGGCAGTACAGCAGACCTCCATCCAGTCAGAAAGATCTGTGTTCCAGCACATTAAGTCAATTTCCTAGCTTCGATGGAAAAAAAAATCAGGACCTATTTTACTGGATTGTTGTGAAGAATAAATGAAATAAATAAATAAAGAATAAATAAATTATGCCAAATAATCTTTCAGAAAAGGAATAAACACAACAATCGTTCCCGCAAATCTGATGTCTTTCATGTCCCAAAATCAGTACGTTTTTATTTTCTACTGAGCTGTACCTTTAAAAAAGTATTTTCAAAAGGAAAATTTACTGTCAATTAGAATAAAAAGTGTACTTAGAAAAAGATGAGAGGGACCGGTCCACATAGCTGGAAATGTCATTTAGACTGTACACCTACAGCATCTTAGCAAAGTTACTTAGTGGTGTATCATCATAGTCCAGCAGCTGGGAGAGGCCAGAGGAGCAAAAACTGCCTGAACAAACAGTGGTTAACCCTTGAGGAGTCTTTCTCAGGAGGGCCACCTGGGTAACCAAGGCGGTGACAGCAGCAAGACTGCTGAGTCCCGTGGGTCCTTTTCCATGCCTTGTTTCGACAGCCTTCTCTCTATGCTAGCTCCTCAACCTGCCAGCACTTCAGTCCGCGGAGGCAAAGGTGCAACTCAGCAGTGCTAAGGCGGGCGGGGTCCAAGAAGCGGCTCTTCTCGAGTCTCCACTCGCCCCTAAACCCCGATCTCGGCCAAGATACCAAGCCAGACTCTGGTATCAATGCAGATGAAAACTTTCCCCCCTCCTTGTGCAAAGCAATACCTGGGAGCCCCTTGCACAGTCTGAAGAGAAGGCGAGGTCCTCCCACCTCTCCAGAACTGGGCCAGGCCCTCCAGGGCTAAGGGCTGGAGGTTCGCGGAGACGTGACTACACCCCTGAGTTCCTCCGCAGCCCCGGACCCACACCCCGACCTCACCTGGGAACGGATCCTTCGGCGGGTGGCTCAGGGAAACCTCTGGAAGGGCGGCCCAGCGAGTGACACCACCGAAGCCGCAGTCATGTTCTATCTCTTTTCCAGCTACCAGCACAAGCGGGCCTCGGCCACTGCGCCTCGCGCCTCTCAGCCCTCGCTCAGCCTCTCCCGAAGAGGCGCAGCCTCCCGCATTGCACGCCGGGAACGCCCTCCCTCCTTCCTCAGGGACTCCAGTTCCCAGCATGCACAGCCGCAAGGTGTAATTGCACTCTGGGAATTCGAGTTCTTCCCTCACGCCTTTTCTTCGTCTTTAATTCTGAGTTCAGAACTCCGAGGGGGATTGTAAACGTAAAGCACCACTCATAGTCGTGAAATGTGGCCTTTCCTGGCATCCGGGCCTTATTCGGCTTTGGCTGGGTGGGGAATGGTGTCGCCTAGCAGCTGCCGCCGCTTTTACTAGCTCTCGATTTGGCGGGACCCAGAGTCAGCATGGAGCTGTCCTAGGGAACGGCCAGGAGAGCGGGCAGGGCGCAGCGTGGTGGTTGCAACAGATGTGGGACTGCCGCTTGTTGCCAGGCTTGGTCTAGGTGGGTAAGCTGCGTGGACTGCGAGTCTTTGCTCTCCCGGGTGCTTAGCCGGAGTAGCCCCAGGGCCTATACGCAGCCTTACCGCCACTTTTCCCTCCGTACCGCAATCCGCGTTCTGCTTCAGCTGGGCTTCCTAGGCAAAACTTTATTAATTTCCATCATCTACTTGCACACTTACAAAAAAATAAAACAGTTCCTGTTTCTGAGAATCAGGCGTCATCCATCCAGATTCCCCAGTGCTTGGGCACTATCTGGTGTTTGCGCGCGGACTTAGAAGCTTAGTTTTGACCTGTGTAGATTTTGGCAAAGAAGTCGCCCTATTTTATTTAGCTGGTCCAGTATGATGGCTTGTGCCGAATGGTATAATTTTGATCAAGGCTACTTTGCCCACGTTTCTGTCTTGCGCTTAAGGAGCCATAACCCTTTGCTAACCTCTTAGAAAGTTATAATGATACTGTAAACACAGTAATGTTTACCTTCAGAACGCTGATACTTACCTGTTTTGTTACAGGAGGTGGCGCACAGTAAAAGGATTCAAGATGCCACCTAATATAAACTTCAAAGAACTAATCAAAGTTGATCCAGATGAACTGCCTCGTCAGGAAGAATTGGCAGATAATTTATTGATTTCCTTATCCAAGGTACTTGATTGACAAGTTATATATATATTTGTATGTATTTGCAACTGTGATTGAGTTACCTCTGAAATCGTTGAAAAATACTACTGGAGGAGTTCTTACATTTTGCTTAAAGATTATAAAATAGTTGCTTTTTTTGTTTACTTAGGTGGAAGCAAATGACCTAAAAAATGAAGATCAAGAAAATGTGATACATCTTTTCAGGATTACTCAGTCATTAATGAAGGTTTGTATGCGGTAGATTTTAATAGTAAGTTTGAGTCTTAGAGAAAATGTAAGAATATGTTTTTATGTAAGGTAATCTCTGTGAAAGTACTTGGTAATACCTAGATTACCTCTCAAGAGGTAACTTCAGGTGTGGATTGAGAATTGTAGTGTGCAAAACCTAGTTTCTGCTGTAAAATTCCTAAAAGAAATGTGTAGAGGAATACAATAGGTATGTTTAAAAATAGCAGAAAGAGACATATCCTCAGTCCAAATAATTGCAAACCATGGTTGCTATAAAGATTGCTATAAAGGATGGGGAGGGAGGAGTGATTTAAACCAAGTGAGAAGTCTCCATAAAGAAGGAAGATTAAGCAGTAGTTTTGGATTAAGTGCAAAGCACTGGTAAGATGCAAAAGGATTTTCTAGGGTCAGTGGTTATCATAAATGTTAGGAATAGGGATATTAGGACTTACTCTTTGCATTTGAACGAACAAGTACAGAAATTTTATAGCAGGTTGTAGACGAAAAGTAATGTTGAATAAGTAGTTTGAGATAGACCACAAAGAGCCTTAAAGGTGTATTTTATGCTCGCCTCAACTGAGAAGCCAATAAAGATTTTTGAACCATAGTTTATATATACAAAATATGCAAATCTGGGTATGTTACCTAAGACAAATCGAAGGGAATTGTGGCTGATTATCTGTAACACTGTGAAGAAGTTGAAACATTAATTTATAGACTAGTATATTAATTGCAAGAGAAAAAAGAGGTGCTGTAGTGAAAAACTCTAGAAGTCATTTCTAGAAGTACTAGAAATGCAGGATATAAAATTTGAGGAAAAAAGAATCAGTGTTTCAAACTATTGCAGATCTAGAAATTATAGCCCTAAGTTTGAAAAATCATTCATTTATTTATTAATTCAGCAAATAATTACTGAATGTTTCCTTGTGACACCATTGCTGTTGTTAAGATTGGCATAACAAGTAAAACGATTTTTATTTTTAATGCTCGCGTGAAAGTATAAAGGTGTATTATCAGAGCTGCGATCAATACGCCGACTGCCTAGAAAGGGGGACGGCGAGGGCTAAAGAAAAAAAAAAAAACAGAGACTTTCAAAGTATATGGGGTCCGGGAGGTCAGTGCCTCAGAGCAGGCAAAGACAAAGACTCTCTGACCTGGCCACTATTTACTGGGTACACAAAATATTTGGAGGGAAAATCAGGTGACTTAGTGGGCAGAGGTAATCCTAGGTAGATGAGAATTTTATGCTGATGAAGATCTTAGGTCACAAGGTTCTTATGTTTAGGAGGACTGTAAGGAGAGCATTCTTACAGTAGTAGGTGGAATGAGTTAATTTGATAAGGAATTTGTTCCTCCCCAGGTGAAACTTTTCTCTTACTACTCGGTTCTCAAGGAACCAGGATGTCTTCAGCTAATATAATCTTGCCCTTGAGTGTCACAGCATCAAGGGACCACTGAGGTTTTAGCTGTGACTGGAAGCAAAAATGGAGTTATGTTTTGACATACCATCACCAGCCTATAGGCAGGAAAACTAGGCCTAATCATAATTTAATTGTGAAATGACTTTTTCCCCAAAATTAATCTAGAATTGCTCTCAACACAGTGTATAAATACAACTTTTTTTTCTGTTCGTGTTTAGATGAAAGCTCAAGAAGTAGAGCTAGCTTTGGAAGAAGTTGAAAAAGCAGGAGAAGAACAAGCAAAATTTGGTAAATACCTTGAAAAAAGTTTACTGTGATGTTAAGAAATTGCATTTATCATTAATCAATAGAACATTAGGTTTAACCTAGTCTATAAAACATGTGTATTCAGTTTACTTTGAAAGCATTTCTAGAATTCCTATTTCATGGATCTGATATGTAATAGTTGTTTTTGTTGATGTTTAGAATCATGATATAATCTTAAAAGCAATAATTTTGCTGTTTTTTTGAAATTCATTTTAATCTTTTGAGGCAGATCTAACCAATTGAAATATTTGCCTTTTGAAAAAATAGAAAATCAACTAAAAACGAAAGTAATGAAACTAGAAGATGAACTCGAGGTATGTCCTTTTGTATTTTTTACTTATTTTATTATTTTGAATTATTTTTAATATTTGCTATTGTCTGGAAAAATCACAGTGATGAGATTGTGCTCATAGTTTTTTTTGTTCAACTACTATATGTTTATGTGCTTTAAATTCTACTAGGATTAAATATTTCATTTGAAAAAAAAATACTGATTTCCACAGTGGTTGCACCAGTCTACATTCCCACCAGCAGTGGAGCAGTGTTCCTCTTTTCCCACAGCCACACCAGCATTTGTTATTGATTGATTTCATGATAGCAGCTATTCTTTGTGGGGTGAGGTGGAATCTCAGTGTTGTTTTCATTTGCATCTCTCCAGTGACCAGTGATGTTGAACATTTTTTCATGTTTATTTGCTATTTCTATTTCTTTGTGTGAGAAATGTCTGCTCGTTTCAGATGGATTCAGATTTGGATTGGATCTTTAAATTTGGGAGGTCTGATTTTTTCTTTAAGTTCTTTATATATCCTAGGTAGTAGACTTTTGTCTGAGGCATAGCAGGTGAAAATTTTTTCCCAGATTGTGAGTTGTCTCTTCACACTGTTGGTCATTTCTCTTGCTGTGCAGAAGCTTTTTAATAAGAAGAGATCACACTTGTTGATTGTTTGTGCTAGTTCACAGGCAACTGAGCTTTTGTTCATAAAATCTTTTCCTACACCAATGTCTTCAAGAGTTCTAACTAACCTCTCTTCCAGCTGGTTCACCGTTTCTGTTTTAATATTTAGATCTTTAATCCATTTTGATTTTAGTTTAGTGCATGGTGAGAGTTACAGGTCTAGTTTTAATCTTTGACAAGTTGAAACCCAATTTTTCCAGCACCATTTATTAAAGAGGCTATCTCTTCTCCAGTGAGGGTGTTTGGCTCCTTTGTTGAAGATGAGGTGGCTGAGTGTGTCTGGAGTTGTTTCTGCATCTTCTAATCTGTTTCACTGGTCCTCAGGCCTGTTTCTTTGCCAGTACCATGCTCTTTTTAACACAGTAGCTTTGTAGTATAGTTGCAGGTTGGGGATTGTGATACTTCCTGCCATGTCTCTGTTGCCTAGAATTGCTTTTGCTATTCTGGGTCTCTTCTGGTTCCAAATGAATTTTTGGATTGTTTTCTCAAGTCCGTGAAGTATGCTGCTCGGATTTCAATTGGGATTGCATTGAATCTATATAGCAGTTTTGGAAGTATGTTGATTCTTCCTGCCCAGGAGCAAGGGATGTCTTTCCATTTTCTGATATCATCTTCAGTCTCTCTTTTCAGAGTGCTATAGTTTTCAGAGAAGGGGTCTTTGATTTCTTTTGTTAGGTTGATTCCTAGGTATTTCAGTTTTTTGGATGCTATTTTGAATGGAATTGTTTGCCCTACTTCTCTCTCAATGAGTCTGTTGTTTGTGTAGAGGAAAGCTGTTGATTTTTGTGGGTTGACCTTGTATCCAGGTACTTGACTGAATTTGGTTATTAAGTCTAGAAGACTTTTGGTGGGGTTTTTGGGTCTTTTATATAGAGTATCTTTTCATTTCCAAATAATAACAATTTAAATTCTTCCTTTCTATCTTTATTCCTTTTATTTCTTTCTCTTGTCTAATTGCCGTGGCTAATGTATCCAGAACTATATTGAATAAGAGTGGTGATTGTGGACATCCTTGTCTTGTTCCTGATTTTAGTGTGAAGGATTTCAGTTTTTGACCATTTAGTATGATATTGTCTGTTGGTTTTTCATAGTTGGCTTTTATCAGTTTGAGGTAGAGACCATCTATTCCAATTTTTTGTAGGGTTTTTATCATAAATGCATGTTGGATTTTGTCAAATGCTTTTTCTACATCTATGGAGATAATCATATGGTTTTTGTCCTTGGCTCTATTGATATAGTGTATTACATTGATTGATTTGAGTATGTTGAATCATCCTTGCATCCCTGGGATGAATCCCACTTGATCAGGGTGTATGATCTTGATGATCTTCTGCATTCTATTTGCCAGTATCTTATTAAGGATTTTTGCATCTATGTTCATTAGTGAGATTGCCCTATAGTTCTCCTTTTTTGTTGAGTCTTTCTCTGCTTTGGGGATCAAGGTGATGCTTGCTTCCAGGAATGAATTTGGGAGTATTGCTTCCCTTTCAATTTCATTGAAGAGTTTGAACAGTAGTAGCAGAAGTTCCTCTCTAAATGTCCTGTAGAATTCAGGAGTGAAGGCCTCGGGACCCGGGCTTTTCTTTGTTGGTAAGTTTTTAATTACATTTTCAGTTTCATTGGTTGATATTGGGTTGATTAGAATTTTTAGGTCTTCTTTGTTCAACTGTGGTAATTCACACTTATCTGGGATTCTGTCCATTTCTCCTGTATTTTCCACCTTACTGGCAGATAGGTTCTCGAAGTAGGTATTGATGATCCTCTGGTGCAACCACTGTGGAAATCAGTATGGAGATGGCTCAAAGAACTAGAACTGGAAGTCTCGTTTGACCCAGCTAGTCCCCTGCTGGGTATTTTCCCCAAAGAATTAAAAGAATCATACCACAGTGATGTATGTGCCACCCATGTTCATAGCAGCACAATTTGTAGTAGCTTAAACTTGGAAGCAGCCCAAATGCCCATCAACTGGAGAATGGATAAAGAAAATGTGTTTTTTTTTTCTAAAATGGAGTACTACTCAGCCATAAAAAATGAGAAATTAGAGACATTTATAGCTAAGTTTATGCATATTGAGGCGATACTCTTAAGTGAAATAAATAGGACATACGTGTAAATACTGAATAGTTTCTCTATTGTGAGGAACTAAAAGTAAATAAGGTCTAAAAGGTATAATAGATAATGTGAAATAGGAAGAAAAGGGGCAAAGGGGAAGGGGAAGTGGGAGGGGTAGGGTTAAGGAAAGAAGGGAATGGAATTTATATGAGAAAAACAAAAAATGGAAACAAAGTCTTTGTAGATAGGGAGGGGTGGAGGGGTTGAAAGGAAAGCAGGGGAATGGGGAAAAAATAAGAACCAAGAGATTATGTAAAGGTGCAAATTTCCAATGATGAATGTCATGATATTATATACCTAAAATGTACCAATTAAATTAATTTAAAAAGTAAATAAAGCCCTTAACAGCTGGATAGAGATAAATCCAGAGAAGTGCAGAAGGAATACTAATAATTGAGATGGAGGGAAGCGTCTGTTAGTTAAGGAATAATGATGGGAGAATGTGGTAAAAGTCCTTTTTGACAAAGCCAAGGGCTAAAATATGAATGTATTGTTAAGGAACTAAATACATTGAAATTCCTGATAAGGTAGGAAAGAATGTGATACAAGGGATTAGCCTTTGGTAGAAGGAAGACTTCTTTGTATTAGGAGAGAAGTAAAAGTGGATTTGTACAGCAAGTTTTGTTTTGTTTTGTTTTTGGTACCGGGGATCGAACTCGGGTCCTTGAGCTTGCACAGCAGGCGGCGAACCCACTGAGCTAAATCCCTGGCCTTGTACAGAAATTTTTATGTTTTAGGTTTAGTGCTTGGAAGTTGTGAGAGTGAAGATGAATAGTAGTATATAGGTAGTATGGTTGAATTCTAAGGTTGTCACATAAAATTTGAAATTGTCAGATAAAGTTCAAAATGTGATAGAGAATGGACTGGAGCATTGAGAGTCTAGAGTTTGATGGATTTGAGTTCCAGTCCTGATTTTTTTGAACTTGGATGAGATATTTCCTATCCCAGCTGATTCCCAGCTCTTAGGAAAATTTCAAACACTTTCTATAACATTTATGTTACTGAACTGTGATAAATGATTTATAAAGGTGGATTGATTCATTGTAAGTTTTTCCCCAGGTGGTGGTATAGAATAGAAAGATAGGGCAGTTGCTCATCTTGATAGGAAAGTCCCTGAAGTGTGATGATTATGAAAGCTGAATAGGTAAAGAAATCAAGATTGGGTGGTGCCTAAGTGGCTGTAACAGAGTCTGAGTGATTAACAGTCAATTGTTTATAGCTCTCAGTGGTTCAGGAAAAGGTAAAGGTTTGTATTCCTGTGTACTAAAACTTACATGAGTTACATATTTTTTAAAAAGTAGTTTTTAAAGTAATATTTTAAACTTGGTGCTGAAGAAGCATAGTGAAGATTTAAAATCAAGATAATTATTTGCTTGTTGATTCAGTCAAACCCCCCAAAATAATGGAACTAATTTATGCTTTGGTTTTTCGCTTTGAGATGGCTCACCATTCTGCAGGTGGACGGGACACTCGGTTTTTACGTGATGAAATTCGCCAACTTGAAAAGCAGTTGGAACAAAAAGACAGAGAATTGGAGGACATAGAAAAGGAATTGAATAAAGAAAAGAAAGTTAATGAACAGGTAAGGCACATATTCTTCAGTGAATCTTCACTGTTCAAGTTAAGATGTCCTTGTGGAACATAGTCTTTTTAACAATATCAGTTTTATGTTCTGTATTATCGTGAGGAATGATCTACATCTGTCTGTAAGATTTTAAATTACTGTTCATTTTGTCCTTTCATCTTTAAAATAAAGTGGATTAAGTACTTCAAGTGAATATAACTTGGAGATTAATCCTTTATATTTGGATGCATATTTTTCTGAGGACATTATAATACACACATAAAATTGATACTTTGATCTTGAATATTGGTATAAAGAAATTAATAGGCATTCATAAACAATTGATTTTCTTACTGTCCCGGTTTATTTTGGGTAAAAATTTATACATGTATTAATGTATTTATATGCACAGTAGATTTGGAAAAGTGGAATGTCTAACCTGTGTAGCTTTGCAGCTTTTAAGAGATTGAATGTGGGTGTAGGTTGCTAGAGCAATTCTTTCTTTGCCTTTATCAGTTGGTTTTGTATATTTACTGCATACCGAAGACTTTGCTATATACTAGTGCTACAGTAACTATTTTCTAGTTCTCAAGGATATTCATAATCAGGAATAAGCATAACATAGGGATAGTATGGTACTTTGGGGAAGCATAAGGATGTAAGAATATTGTGGCATACTCTGGGCAAGTATACCAAATCAGTATTGCAATTCAGGAATCAGTCTAAAAACTGAGACCTAAGGTAGGAGGTAGTGTGGCAACAGAAATGAGAATGTATGTGGTGACTAAGGAATGAGCATTCTGGATAGAAAATAAAACATTTGCTAAGACCTAGAAGTAAGAGATACTACAGTATACTCAGGACCAGTAATTATTCATTTTGGCAGAAATACATATAAATAAAACAGCTTCCATAGTGTCTTTACTATGTCCCAGGCACTGTATATGCATTAATTCATTGTTTGCACTTGATGCTCATCGTGATGAGATACTCATCATGTCATTTCTACCATGCTACAAATGAAAAAATTAAGAGACATGGATAGTATATGTGTCTACCCATGGTTACACAGCTGGTAAGTGGTAAAGCCAGGATTTAAATCTGGAAGTCCCACTCAAGAGTATGTTCTCTTAATCACTGTGCTGTCCTGTCTTCCCAGTTTTGATATTCTTTTATCCTCTCCAGAGATAAGCAGGGGCCAGTTCCTAAAGAATTTGGTTCTTTTCCTAGAAGGAGTCAAAGAACATGAGGTTATCCTGCTCAAACCTATTGTTTGTAGGTCTTCTTTGTAGAGAGTGGATTAGAGGGCCAAACCTAGTTATGAGACATTTGTATTAATTTGGGCAAGTGGTGATGATGGCCTAATGAAAGTGGTATGGATGAGATGAAGAAGCATAGACATGTGTGAGAGAAGTAAGTGTACTTGTATATAATTGATTGTGTATGAATGATTGGTTGTCAGAGGAGAGGAGGGAATGAAGAGTATAGCTAATTTTGTGGGTTGGCCACTGGATAGAGAGAATGCCATTTATAAGAAGGGACACAAGAGTTTAGAGGTTTGAGATTGTCATTTCAGTTTTATACACGTTGTGTTTGAGATCGTTGCGGGCATCTCAGAAAGGATATCTGTGGATCTGCATTTTTAAGAGACACTAGGCCAGTGATGCTGAAACTTTTTGAGCTTTTGGTGATAGACAGACTGCTGCAGCCAGCATGCGTGCCATAGGTTCACCACCACTGCACAAGGCAGTGATGAGGATTTATGGGTTATCACTATGATTTTATAGAAGGCAAGTGATTATAATATGTACCCTGAGAAATGCCTAGTAAAACAATGAAATAGGAGAAGGTGCTTTGAAGGAAAGAGTATCAAGGGTGTGATACTTGAGAGGCCAAGGAGAAAAAGAGCATCAGTAACATTAAATGCTTAAGTATTCAGTCCTTGGCTTCTCTCATTAAAATTTTGCAGTTCAGAATGCAATGCGACTCTTTCTTAATTCTCAATAATAGGCAAACTTCTAAAATTTATATTGCACTTTGATTTTTACTGTAAGTTTTCTTTAAAATTTTATTTCAAAAATTGTCATAACTTCATGATTGTAAGAAAAACAGTGATCATTCATATTCCTCACATGGAGATTCACCAGTTCTTAGAACTGTGCCACATTTAGCTTTATCTTCCTGTCAGTATCTTCGTATATACATACTTCTCTCTCACTCACTTGTTTTTCTTTTGAGAACCAGAGTTAATTGCAGATATCATGATACTTCAGAATTAAATATCTTAGTATGTCTTTTATAAAAAAAATTATCCATAATCACAATGTAATTATGCTCAGTATGATTATCTAATGTCTAAAATCAGATTTCCTCTGTTTGCCCAATAATATCCTTCATAGATCTTACCTTCTATCTTCAGTATCCAAGGTTTCCTGAAGGATCACACATTGCATTTGGTTCTTTATTGTAGAATTTTAAGTGTGGTTGCACATCATGAGTCTGTCTTCTGCTTGAGTAAGGGAGAGAACAGAATAGTGAAAGATAGTGGAAGGTCTTCAGAGGGATGGTTTTTGGAGAGTAGGTAGACCATCACTATGATTATAGTGATATCTGCTTATTTAGGGAAACACAACAGAAATGAAATCACTTATATGTGAAGAAGAAAACATTATCTTTTTGCTATTCCATCATTAAGCATTTTGTTAAGGACTTTATGTATATCTTATTTAATTTTTATGTCAACATCTGAGGTGAAAAAATTGCATTTAGGAGATATTCAATGATTTTTTTTCCCCACACTTTACTAGAAATTGATGGACATGGTATATAAACCTAGGCCATTCTTATCTCAATTTGAATTATTTAAACTTTATGGTGTGCCTCCCATACATTTCTTAGTAACTCAGTGCTCCACTAAGAGCAAATAGTTTTCCAGCCATCACCCAGAAGAACCACAAAATACAATAATCTTGTACTTAAAACCACTCATTTTATTAGGGAATTTTTTGTGGTAAGAGAGAAATAATTTATATTCTATATTTTCTGTTTTTGTATTCTTTGGATTTTTTTGTATGGTTTTTAAATCTTTTAAACTGGGCCCTTTTTTTCCTTTCTAATCCTTATTTTTCAAAAATTTTATCTTCTTTATGCCTTGATAGCTAAACCTTGTCTTTTGAGGGGATTTAGAATTAAAATCAACAAGCTGAAAACTTGCATTTATACTGAATTGCTGCTCAATTTTACCTTATTTACTTTTTTGCTTTTAGTTGGCTCTTCGAAATGAGGAGGCAGAAAATGAAAACAGCAAATTAAGAAGAGAGGTTGGTAAAACATTTTAGTAGTTGTGGTAGTTCAACAAAAATATTTACTAAAAAAGTTTGTATAAATCTGTATTGTAACCAGTAATGGAATCTTCTAAGTAACCAATGTTTTAAACTAACTGATTTTATGATATTTTATCTCAGGGAATTAGAAAATAAAATTTGACGCCATTAAGTACTACATGCATTTCTTAGCTCTGCGTAGGTAAATCTAGCTTTTTGTTACATAAACTAGTCTTTGCTAATTCACCAATGGAATATATGACTGAATTTCTGTTCTTATTATCCTTGTATCCAGCACTCTTTTAAAATTTTTGTTTCTCATGAAATCTTACATACTCTTGATTATTTGATTTCCGGGTCAAATAATGTTTGTGCATCATTTATCCTGATAGGCATTCTTTCCAAAATAATCAAAATGTTCTTTGTGTTGTTGTTGTTCTTACTTTCTTTGGTTATTCAAAACAGTATACTTCATTTTCTTAAAATTTCTTAATTTTCGTTTTAATTTCTAGCTATTATTTTTAATTTTGTGTTGCTTTTCTCATTTCTAATTACCTTTCTCATGTCCTTTTCTGGAGAACAAACGTCTAAAGAAAAAGGTGAGGCTTTAAGGGTGGTGAAAGCTTGGGAATTTAAAGATATGATCTAAGCACACTAATGAGAGGATGTAATTTTGTTTTTCCAGACAGTTTCTTAGCAATGTTGTGTTGGTATTTTCAGAATGAACAGCTTCGTCAGGACATTATTGACTACCAGAAACAAATAGATTCTCAAAGAGAATCGCTTCTATCAAGAAGAGGAGAAGATAGTGACTACCGATCACAATTGTCTAAAAAAAACTATGAGCTTGTTCAATATCTGGATGAAATTCAGGTAAAATGAACAAGTCATTCAGAGCAATGATTCCCATAGAATCATAATTTGTTTACAATGTAAATGCCATATTATAAACCTGTCACTCTGTACTTGGAAGGCATGAAATAAATTGCATATTTGAAGTTGCAATTCCTTGCTTATTCTTTTTATGAATGTCTATCTTGAGTGTTAAGATTGAGATATTTATGTATAATTTTCTTGATATCTAATTTGTTTTAATTGGTTGACATCAATTTATCCTAGAAGTCAAAGAATTTTTTTTACCCATTGTATACTTATGGTTCCATTTACTTTTCCTATAAATTTCAGTTTCTTAAAAGTTATTGTGTCTCTAATTTTTTTTAGACTTTAACAGAAGCTAATGAGAAAATTGAAGTTCAGAATCAAGAAATGAGAAAAAATCTGGAAGAGTCCGTACAGGAAATGGAGAAGATGACTGATGAATATAATAGGATGAAAGCTATTGTGCATCAGACAGATAATATTGTGGACCAGTTAAAAAAAGAAAATGATCACTATCGACTTCAAGTAAGAATAACTGTTACAATGACTTTTTAGAAAGACTTCATATTGTTTCATTACTGTTTGAAACTAGAAATATTTTGATTTTCTAAGATGCAGATTTTCTCTTTTTAGTACTGTAATATGTTGCCATCTTGATATGTTTGTTTCTTTAATCTCCTCATAAGCGCTTTGTAATTGTTGCTGTCTAGGGTTGCTATAAATGATACCTGATTGAATGTATAGATAGTTTTACGAAGATCATAATTATGGGGATTTACTGCTGAAGATAAATCTTAAAATAAATATGCTATGAATGTATTAGAAACCAATACATTGTTCACTATTTGGGATTAAACTTGTTTAAAATGAAGAATAATGTTTAAAAATATAGTTCTTTAATAATAAAAGGTAATTATGACAGCTTGGGTATCCCTTATTTGAAATGCTTGGGGACAGAAGTGTTTCAGATTTTGAATTTATTTAGATTTTATAGTATGTGAATATACATAACAAGATAGCCTGGGGATAAGACCTGAGTCTAAACACTAAATTCATTTGTGTTTCATGTATTCCTGATATATATGGCCTGAAGATAATTTTATATAACATTTTTAGTGTGCCCATGTTTTGACTGAAGCCTATCACATAGGGTCTGGTGTGGAATTTTAATATTTGTGGCATCATGTCAGTGCCAAATAGTGGCCAGTTTTGGAATGTTCCAGAATTTGAATTTTTGGATTAATAGTTACTCAAAATGAATAGATTCAGAAACCATTGAATGTAATCTTTAACCACAAGACTATGGCTGTAATAGATAATAAGTGTAATACATCTATATATGTGTATGTGTACATATATAAATGTGCATATGTAATAATTATATTTATATTGTACCAATTTATACCGGTTCTTGAAATAATTGTTGCATTTTAGGTACAGGAACTTACAGATCTTCTGAAAGCAAAAAATGAAGAAGATGATCCAATCATGGTAGCTGTCAATGCCAAAGTAGAAGAATGGAAGGTGCTTTTCTCAATGGATATAATATCTTTTTCATTTTATACTTTAGATTTAAATTTTAGTCTGATTTTCATTTAAAGAACTTATGCTAGTGAATAACATTTTAATTAGTTTTTTTACAAGTTTATTATAATAAAAGCTCCAAAGTGTCCTCTTGCTTGTTACTGAATGAGTGCTTTCAAATTAAGATTATCAGAGAGTAAGGGAATGATGAAAGTGATGGCTCAGAATCACGTAGGAATTTCAGCTTCCATCTCTTTTTCCTCACCACACTAAAATCTCAACCAGTTCCACAGCCTTAAAATATGAGAAGCTGGGATTGTGATGTTTGCATATTTGACAAACATCGAATATGACTGAATTAATAATTCTTATTTTAAAAGCCTTCAATACTAGCATCAGTGCTTCTAGTAGGTTTACAGTTGGAATTGAACTGTGGCATTTTGGGATTGGTTATCATCTGGGAAGTTAGATAATATCTACTTGAGACAAAAGCAATAGCATTGAAGATGAGGCCTGAGGAATCATGGGTAAGTAAATTTTATGTAAAGGGCTGGAGAGTAAATATTTTAGGCCATCTAGTCTCTTGTTATAACTACTCAACTCTGTTGGTACAACCTGAAAACAACCACAGACAGTAAACTAACTAAATATGCAAGAATATTTTTCAGTAAAACTATTTACAAATACAAGTAGCAGACCAGATTTCCCCTGTGCACCATAATTTACTAGCCCTTGGAAAAAATAATTGTTTTTATTTTTTGATGAGGAAATGCCATTATGTTGTATGTTTGCTGTACTTTGTTTTGACTTAATATTTTGTTATAGTGATTTTATGTCAGTCTATACAGTGTTGCTTTGTTCTTTTTAATGGCTGTGTAATTTTTCTGTGTACATATGTACATTGTTTGATAATTCTCTATTGTGTGCATTTTATAGGTTTCTAATTTTTTGTTAGAATGTTTTAGTGAATATCCTTGTATGTATGCTGTTTTGAAAAAGTACATATATATTGGTAAAGTAAATTGCCACAAGTATAATTGTGATATATGTTCCAGATGCATTTCTCCAGTTTTGTCACTTATCTTTTGGCTCTGTGGTAGCTTTTAATATGAAGTATTTTTATATTGTTTATTTAAATATATTTTTAGAGGCTTTTAACCTTTATTTCATAACTAAGAAAGCTTCTTTATATAAACTTGTTTTATCGTATTATTTCCTAGTATCTTCTGGTTTCATCTTCTACATTTCAATCTTTGAAGCATGTATAATCCACTTTGGCATAAAGAATTTAAAAGGATGCAACAGAGCTACTCTGTTATTCAAATAGCATTGGATATTTCATCTTTCTCACACTGACATACAGTATCATTTTTATTACATACAGATCTGTTGAATTTAGATTTATTTCTGGACTCCTTTTTATTTACCCATTTTCTAACAGTGTATAGTTATTTTAATTATTACATATCTGAATATCTAAAAAGGCTGTTTTTATAAATTTTCTGGTTTTAGACCCTTATGAACAAGTTTAGAAATAGGCTGTTCATTTGTTTAAAAAATCTTTTTTTTAATTGGGTGTATGTAAAAGTTATAAATTGATTTATAGATTAAGGATGAACATTTTTATGATGATATTTGGTCTCACTAAGAATACAAATACTTTTCATACATTCAAGATATTTTATATCTCTCAGTATTCTAATGTTCATTCCATAAAGATCAATTGTATTAAAAACTTTTTATGTGGAGGTACTCATAACTTTTTGAAAAGTGAGTTTTGAGACCTAGCACTTTTTCAAATAAGATTGAACTTTTTAAAAGTGAAAATTATAGTGTGTATTTTGAGTCTGAACTTCCAGTTATATATACAAAATGAGCAAAAGTTGTAGTGGTAGTTGCTGGTTGTTGAAATAATTTTTTTAGTCTCAAACTTAAAACAATCCTTCTGCCTCAGCCTCCTGAGTGCAGGAATCACAGGAATGCACCACCACTCCTAGGTCTTTTCTGTTTTTCTTCAGTGTTCTAATGATATATTGTTATTTACCATAAATGAAGAATGATTTATTAATTTCCATGTTTTGTAACATCCCATTTGCTTTATTTCTAGTTAATTTTGTCTTCTAAAGATGATGAAATTATTGAATATCAGCAAATGTTACATAATCTAAGAGAGAAACTTAAAAATGCCCAGCTTGATGCTGATAAAAGTAACATTATGGCTCTACAAGAGGTAAAAACTTATCAAAATTTGATTCATCAACCAGTTTTTAAAAATTGGTAGTCTGAATTATCTTATTGTATCATCTGTTCCTTAAATATAGTGGCTTCCGTTACTGGGTGTATAGTATTTTGAATTTTCTTATACTAGTTCCCAGAAAATAATTAGAATGAAGTTTAGAGTAAAGGGTACAGTTAGGAATGGAGTTATCTTATTTTTTTTCTATTGATGTGGCTATAAACATTATTTTGGTCAAAAATTTTCTTTTAAAAACATTCAGATTTTAAAATATGTTACAGCTCTTATTAAGATATATCTTAGTGTTGATATAATCAATAAAATGTGAAATCAACTAAAAGTGTGGTTATAATTTCAATGGCTACTTATAGATTTTATATTTATTAAAATACATATACTCAAATAGAAGCCACACTTCATTATCCATGTTCTTTCTACTCATAGTCCATAAGAAAGAATGAAATTTGAGGAATATTTGGAAAATTAGAAGAATTATAAGGAGCAGCATTTCTGAATGAATTACTGAAGAGACAGAGGCAAAATTGAGTAAAAGAGAAAGCTCAGGGTAAAACTCAAAGTGACACCTCTGAACTTAACATGATGTCATGCACTTGAGATATACAAAATGTAAAAGGCGTAGTTTTACCCACAAGAAAGCATTTTCTGTAGCCTTGTTATAAACTAATACCTCCCTTTTTCTTCACCTTGAAAAATGTATGTTGATACACATGAAGGGGAATGTGATAATTTGAAATATTTTTTAGGGTGTGCAAGAACGAGATAATCAAATTAAGATGCTCACTGAACAAATAGAACAATATACAAAAGAAATGGAAAAAAATACTTTTATTATTGAAGATTTGAAAAATGAGCTCCAAAGAAACAAAGGTAATTCAGTATTTCATAAGTATACAGTTAACTTTATATGCCATTTTTTCTTAAAATTGTGTCAGATATATTATTGTTCTCCATTTCAATTTTGCCATATTTTCTAAAATTATATAGGATATTATTGTTTATTTGCTTAAATTTGTAAAAGATGAATGTTTTGTCTTGTTTTTCCTCTATGATGAAAAATTACAGCTGGGTGTGGTGGCTCATGCCTATAATCCCAGTACTTGGTAGGCTGAGGCAGGAAGATAACCAGGTGTTTGAGGCCAGCCTGGGCTACATAGTGAGTTCAAGCCCAGCCTGAACTAGATAGGGAGTCCTTGTCTCAAAAAGCCGAAGGAAAAAAAAAAAAGAAAAAAGGAAAGAAAATTACATTAACACTTTTATTAGACTGATTATGTAAAAAAGGAAAATGGTAATATAATTGTTTTTATTTAACTTTTCTTTTATACTTAACAAAGAATGGAGAGAATAAAATTTTAATCACCACGTCAGCATTCCAGTTAGTTTTCAGAATTTGAGACATCCGCATTTGAATTAATCTTACCCAAGTTAATGTCTCATCACATTCTCTCTAAAATTCCTATTACCTTACCTAACATCAGTTTTGCTAATCATCATGCCCCCTCTGCATGAGTCCTGTTGTATTTGCCTAGCACTGCATACTGTAGGTACAGAAGGGAATCCTAGTATAAATTATTCATGACAAATTCATGAATATGTTTATTAAAATATCTAAAGATTTTTAAAAAGACCTGAATGGGAAATAGTGAGTTTATAGAATAATCATTTAGATAGTGAAGCAAAAGCTTCACTGAGAGAATAATGGAAAACAGATTAAAAGAGAAATTAAGAATGTAAGTCATGCAGATGGCTGTAAGGAGAGGGAATAATTTCAAAGACACGGAAGCGAGGGTGTACCAAGCTTTTTTAGTGGCATACTACTGTCCTCATATTGGAACCACTGATTTAAAAGACTAATCATGATTAACTCATAATTCTTCTGTTTACCCTGTAGGTGCTTCAGATCTTTCTCAACAGACTCATTATATGAAAATTCAGTCAAAGTTGCAAATTTTAGAAGAGAAAACTAAAGAGGCAGAGAGAACAGCTGAGCTAGCTGAGGGGGATGCTAGAGAAAAGGATAAAGAATTAATTGAGGCTGTGAAGCGATTAAAAGATTATGAATCGGTATGTATTTTTATCTTGTCAGTCAAGGAGCTTACATTTATTTTTGCCACTCAGACTGTTCTTTGTCTCTTACTATATACTATTTAAAGAACACTCCTGAGTCTCTCGATAAATATTGTCCTGATTAAATTGCTAAACGATTCAAGCTTTTGAGCATTCATTTTTTGTTACGAGAATTGTTTTGGCCATAGCATTTTGCTCACTTAAGCAGCTTTGATGAGTGGCAGGATTAGATGCTTTGTTATCTGTGTGCTTTGGGCCACCCTGTAGATGTGACACCACTGCTGGTTTGATAAAACTTTTTTGTGACAGAGGCAGTTTTGTCACTTACTGTGTCAACAGTCTACTTTGTACTTTATATTTTCTCTTAAATCTGATTAAAAGTAAGTCCGGCAACTAATTATATATGTATTGGTGATTAATTTTTAATTTTTTTCTATATTTTGTTAAGTATTTTATATGCAATAATTTGAGTCACTTTGCCATTAGAATAACACACTGGGAAGTTTCAGCTGTTCCATATTCCCATCATTATTACTAGATTTGGCTTATAAAAGCACAATAAATGTAATTTTAAAATGTAATTTTTATGTTTTTAAATATAGGTTAAAAATTAATTTAAAATTTACAAAAACCCTTATATATGTCTGCCATATAAATTGTAGGTATATACTTATTTCTCTTTAGACTTAATAAAAAATAAATTCATGGATTTGATTTATTCAAATGAAGCATATTTAAATGTCATTGGGTATTTTTTAGGGAGTATATGGTTTAGAAGATGCTGTTATTGAAATAAAGAATTGTAAAAACCAAATTAAAATAAGAGATCAAGACATTGAAGTATTAACCAAGGAGATCAATAAACTTGAGTTGAAGATCAATGATTTCCTTGATGAAAACGAGGCATTGAGAGAGCGTATGGGTAAGCAGTCTTTTAAGATTATAGTTTTCTTATAAATAGGGAGAGGTGGAGGGATTGAAGGGAGTGCAGGAAAATGGGGTAAAAATAAGAACCAAGATGTATCATGTAAAGGTACAAATTCCCAATGAGAAATGTCATCATATTGTATGCCTAAAATGTACCATAAACTTAATGAAAAAGAAAAGATTTTAATTTTCTTGAATGTTTCACGTCTGTCTTGTTTACTTTTGGTGTGTTTATTAATTTTATTTTAAGTAGTTAAATGTTTCTCTTTTTTTCAAATTAATACTTCAATAAAAACAGTGAAGACCAAAGTAGAGCTGCCCTGAAGTGGACTCGGGGATTTCATGGTGTTGGAATGGTGGGTGGAGAGGCCCAGAGCACTGCTTATTCAGTCCTGGTATCTGCTCAGTAATAACTGCTTCTTTAAAAGCTTTTGTAGTTCATTTCAATGTTTTAACCTTTTTTGTTTTTTCCTCCTAAAAGAAGAGCCTATAGGACTTATTCCTTTGCAAAATACTTTGTTTCAGATGAATTCATGAGGGAATGTATAAATACTATTCAGACCTTTTAAGGACTTTTAAATATTTGAGTGTTACAATTTGGAATGCTTAAGTTTTATTTGAATAGCTGAAGAGTTCCATTAATCCTAAGAAGTTATTTGTAAACATGGCTTTAAAATGTATATATTAATTTCATTAGTCATCAGTTCATACTGTTAGTTTGAATGTTATGACTGCTCAATCTAATTTGCTTGTTCAAAATGAAAATAAAGATCTAAATACTGATTTCATTATGCTTGCTAAATATCATTTAATACTTTCTTAGAGGTAAAATGACCACCTGTAGACATGTTTTTAATCCAAAGAGGAAGGAGAAATAAAGATTTTATACAGATTATTTAGTTGTGAAGTGTCTTACTAAGACCTAGGATTATACTAGGACATCAGATTAATCTTCTGATTAACTTGAACAATCAGTTCACAGCCAGGAATCTGGAAGTTTCTAAAAGTTACTTCTAACCAATCCAGACAGCTTTCACAAACACCACATTTTCTATTTAAAAAGCTTCAAGTTTTGGCTTGTAATTACTTCAGACAGTTTAGATAATCTGGTTTTCAGAGGCCAGCTGCTTAAGTGAGAGCAGATTGGGAGACAGGTACGCTGGGAACATCAGACTAATAATGATAACTAATATTCATACTAATATTAAAAATAACTACCATGTGCCAGGTACTACACTAGCACTATGTTTAAATTAATTTTATTATTCTGACAAGCCAAAATAAATATAATATTATCCCTGTGACTTCTATGGAAATTGAAAGTGAGAATTAAACCAAGTCTGTTTTAGTTTCTGTTCTTAATTAATTCATTGTAACACTGTTAGGACAGACTCACTTGGAGAAGACAGAGGATTTTCATAATAATTATGATAAATTTTTTGTTACAGTTAAATGTCTGGAAATTTTTTGCACAAAAGTACTCCATTCTTTAGGCTAATGAATACAAGCTAAGTGAACATAACTGGTTGCTTGATGGTGTATGAAGCTTTTATAGTTCATTTCAATGTTTTTAAAGTTTTAATTATATTGTTTTCTGTTGTAGGCCTTGAACCGCAGACGATGATTGATTTAACTGAATTTAGAAATAGTAAACGCTTAAAACAGCAGCAGTACAGAGCTGAAAACCAGATTCTTTTGAAAGAGGCAAGTGTGGTGATCAATTGATTATTTAATAGTTGAACCAGAGAGAACTACTAATAATTCATGTTTTGCAGATTGAAAGTCTAGAGGAAGAACGACTTAATCTGAAAAGAAAAATTCGTCAAATGGCTCAGGATAGAGGAGAAAGAAGTACAAATTCAGGTATTTTCAGTTATACCATACCTTTAAAAAAATCATTTACAGGGGCCGGAGATTTAGCTCAGTGCCGCCATGCCTGCCTTGTAAGCACAAGGCCCTGAGTTTGATCCCCCATACCGGCAAAAAAAAAAAAGTTAAACTTCCCAAAAAAATCATTTGGAAATGAATTGTATGGATGTAAAATTTTCTGTATGTTGGAGATGCTTTTGCTCTTTTATTCTGTCTGTGTTATAAGGCTAATAAATAAAAATAATACCCTGCAAAAGAAGAAATAACAGTATAATTTAATTCAGTTGTGAATCTGAATCAGGTTTAAGAAAAAAAAACAAAAAAAGAATAAAAAGACTTTAGAATCATGGAATCAATGTATAGTATATCTTTAATGATAAACTTAGCAGTTCTTTTGTTAATATTTTCCCTTTCTTTAAGGATTATGCAATGAAAACTTGCTTTGTAAATTGTAATTATTCTTTTCCAAATGCAAGTAATGGTTTATTGAATGTAAATTGTTTATCTTAGTGTACAGATAACAGTTTGTCAAGTTTTATAATAGCAATTACAGTGCATTTTTGGAGAATCATAAAGGAATATATTTTAAAACTTGGCTTAAGTCCATAAGAACATCTATGAATAATAGAATATTATGGTTTTTTAGCACTATGGCTTCTATAACACATCAAATACCTTGTGCAGAAGTGATGCTTCATAATTTATTAATATAATATCCAGTTTATTCATATTTTTGTGCTTCTTGTTTTGTATGTGTTCTTATACTATTTTAGTACTCGTCAGTTTTTTAGTATACAATGGACAAAGAATGATAGAGAAGATAAAATTCTGGCTTCTTGAATTATTAATAGCTTATTAAAAGTGAACTGTAGGGCCAGGGATTTAGCTCAGTGGCTCCACCAGTACCATTGAAAGTGCAAGGACCCAAGTTTGATCCCCGGTTCCACAAAAAGAAAAAAAAGTGAACTGTATCAGAAGGTTATATTGATTACGTATGGATCAAGGATTTTGGAAACAGTTTCTTTACCTGTTACTTTGGGTAAAATTGATTCTAGTTTTTAAGAGCTAAAACATTGCAGTAGAAAGAATTATTTTTGTTTTTTCAATGTGTTAATTGTTTTACATGTAGGATTAACGACTGAGGATCTGAATTTAACTGAAAACTTTATTCAAGAACATAGAACAGGAGAACAAAAACTGAATTTTGTCAGCCTCAGTATGAATGAAGCACAATCAAAAGTAAGTAGTAAAGTATTATTATGGCAAAGAGAATAAAGGAAAATGTTACTAATGCTTTCATTTCTTCATTATCTCCTTTTGGGCATCTGTTCTTTTTATAGTTGTTAAATGAGTAAAGAAAAATGTTTTCTTTCTTATATAACCTATCAATCTAAACATTGATTAATGAGACATTATTTGCTCAGAATACAGAGTAAGAGCTTAGATAAGACACAACTGCTACATAAGAGAGCATCATTCAGTATTCCACAATCAGATCAAATCAGATCAGAACATGACTTTGTGTCAGCAGTGTTACCTGAAGGGCTGGGGATTTAGCTCAGTGGTTTTGCTGCCTGTTGCACAAGCACAAGGACCTAGAGTTCAATCCCCGGTACAAAAAAAAAAAAAAAGGAATGTTACCTGAAATTCATCGTAGTGTAGAGAGTGCATCCTTTTGTCTCTTTAACTAGACATCCTTCATCTATGCAAGTAAAAGATAATCATTCACCTCCCGAAACTATTACAGTAAGAGAAATGTCTAAAGCACCATGCCTACAGTCATTAATAAATCTAAAATCATTAGTGGCTACCTATATTAGGGAGAGGGAGAGCCATGAAGAAATGAATATTTATAGTCTTTCTGATGACTGTATGTAGAAAGTATCAGAAAGTCATGAAGCGCTAGATAAGACTGGTTTCATACGAAAGAGCAATTCGTCCTTTCAAGCCTTACCAACGGCTTCAGACTTAATATGGAAAGTATCACTTAGGCAAAAATCTTCAGTGTTTTGTCAACCAATTCAATGACAATATGGTAATAGAGTTGATATGGATAAATTTTAAGCAGTAACATCTGAAGAACAGATTCACCCCCACATAAAGTATGCTGATGTCAGTTTGAAAGAAGACAAAAGAAAAAGAGAAGTATTCCTACAGACTTTGAAAAGTAAGCTTGAAGTTAATCTTTTGTATTCAGTGCCTGTTACTGCACAATCACAATTGTCTCAAATCCACTTGAAAATATTTTAGAATGGCCACAGAGAGGACTAGCATTTCTTACATCTCCAGTGGGCTTTCCTCCAAGTTGTACTCCTGGAATCACCTTTTGATGATTTCTGTAATAATGTGCTACAACTTTTATACAGTTTTTTTGCTTGTACATTAACACTAACTTATACACATTCTTTTGTTTAAAAAAATTTAAAAATGCAACGCATTTGCTATGTATTTGCCTAATGTATTAAATTTTTCTTTAGAATGAAGTCATAGCACAGGATTTATTGATTAGAGAACCACAGAGTAGAAATGCAGAAATAGAGCTTGAACATCATAGAGGCCAGGGAGAACAGGTAGGGTAACGATGGACGATCAAGAGATGATTGTGCTGCTAAAGACAAAACCTTCATTTTCTCTCTTTGCCTTTTGCCATGGGGGTTGGTGGAGGGGAAGCTGGCAGGAAAAGCACCATCTCTTCAGCCCTTTAGACTTTATCTGATTTTGATGATTGTTGCTCTGTGTCTGTAACATGTTTTTGGTGTGCTGTACCTCAATTTATAAACATTTGTTAAAGCTGGAAACCTATAGACTCTTGTGATATTTTATAAAAAATATTAATTTTATCTTGTTTTTGTCCAGAATGAATTTCTTTCAAGAGAACTAATTGAAAAAGGAAGAGATTTAGAAAGAAGTAAGACAGTAATAACTAAATTTCAAAATAGATGTAAGTTACTGTCCTCACTTATTTTTCCATATACTTATTTCTTATATATTGAAAATTAATCAGTCTGAAAGTTCTTTAATACATGCTTCGTCACTCTGTATTATCTGTTATTACCCTCATAATCTATATAGTTCATTCTCTGCTGTTAATCTAGTTGGTTTGCCTTGTTTTCATTGTCAGGAAATGATGTTCTAAATTTTTTGTAACGGTGTTTGCTTAGTTTTTCTTTTGTGTTCTTTGGTGAAAGTAAAGTGAGAAAACTGAATTTAAAATATTTAAAGGTAAAACACAGATTATGTTAAGCTGATTTATTTCAGCTATGAGGTAGATATATATGTATGTGTACATGATTTAAATAGTTCTGTCATTCAACTGAACTATTCATGTTGGATTTGTACTTGAATTTTTTGTTTTGAATTTTGCCAGTGGTTATTTTTTCTATATGTTAAATATTTGTCATCTGTGTAGAATAATATATATTGTATAAAAGATATATTCATTCAATGAGAAAAATGTACTTACAGTAAAAGAATTAGTAGAAGAAAATAAGCAACTTGAAGAAGGTATGAAAGAAATATTGCAAGCTATCAAGGAAATGCAGAAAGATCCTGATATTAAGGGAGGAGAAACATCTCTAATTATCCCTAGTCTTGAAAGACTAGTTAATGTAAGTTATTCTCTTCATGTTAACATAGGTCTTCAGATACCCTACCTGCCACTTTAAAGATAATATTCCACTTCATACTGCTTTCCGTGGTTTCCAGTGAGATAGTCATTTGATCATTGTTTCTGTCTGTGTGAGGTGTAGTTTTTCTTAGGCTGCTTTTAATGCTTTTTGTTTGTTTTTGTTTTTTATCAATTTAGGTATAACATACTGAGGGGGGTGTCTCTCTGTCCGTCTGAGTATATGAGCATATGTGTTTGGGTATCTTGTTTCCTGGCTGAGCATCTTGAATCTGTTTACTTATACTACTCAGCAAGATTTCCCCTCTCTCTTTCCCTCCCAGCCCCCTTTTGTGCAGTACTTGGATTAAAACCAAGGCCTTAGCACTAAGCTACACCTCCATCCCTTTTTAAATTTTGAGATAGAGTCTTGCTAATTTGCCCAGGCTGCCCTTGAACTTGTGATCCTTTTGCTTCTGTCTCCAGCTATTATATCTTCAATTATTTTTCTTCCCTGTTCTCTCTGAGATTCCAGTGACAGTTACATTTTGGTATCTTCTCATAAGTCTTAAGGCTCTGTTTATTTTTTACTGGAATATTTAATCTTTTTTTCCTACCAATTAGATAATTGCTATTGATCTATCTTCAAGTTCATTTTCACTTCCCTGCTGGTTCATGGCTAATCCTAAGACCTGTCAGTTTTTAACAAAGAATTTAGAACTTGTTTTGCATCTTAGCCAAAAGGCTGAGAAGTGATGTTTTGCTGGCTCTCTTCTTCCTGAAATTTCCTTAAATTTCACATAGCTTTGGGCTCTTATCCCATAGTTTCTAGACCAGAAAGTTTATAGGTTATTGCAACTGCAGCTTACCCTCAGACTAAAGCTATAAAAATGGTTTGATGGACCAAGACTTGTTGTTCTTTTCCAGACTTGAAGTCTGGAAACCCTGTTTACATTTTGTTCATTTTCTAGAACCTTTACGATTTTTTAAAATTTATTTTGCCACAAACCTTGAAGTGTAATACAGTGACTTTACTTTAAATATTTAAATACCTATTGCTTTAGGAAAGATTTTAACCATTAAGTAATATCCTAGTTATATTTACCATGCAGAAAATTAAGAGTTCTGTGGTATTGTGTCAGTTACATAAATTTGAATATAATATACATTTTAGATGAATATTTAAGTATGTGTCATTTATATTATCTGAACATATTTAAAGTGCATTATTAAATTCAAAATTTTTGCTTGTTTAAATAGAAGAAAATCTTATCAAATTGCTTTTAAAATTATGATTAATCAATAGTTGAATTTTTTCTATAAAAGCACTATAGTTGTTAGCAGAGAGTGAGAGTGACATTCATATGTTAACAGCTTCCTGAAGCTACAAAATCATTTGCTACGATTTATGCAAACCATCTGACTCCTTTTATATCTTTGATTCTGACTTTCTTTCCCTGGTTGGTGACTTTATTTTCCCTCAATTTTGAGTGTCTAATATAGTTCTGCATGCTTTTTATATAAAGACCTTTTTTCTGTAATGCTACCCAATACTGATCCTATGTTCCAAGTCAAACTTCATTCTCCAAGGGAAATTTCACTTTGTTACCAAATAAAAGCAGAATGAAATAGCCCCGGAAAATCCTGCCTACTATTTCTATTGTCAATTTCTGTTTCATGCACTTTAGTTCACTTTCTTACTATGTGGTATTTTTCAGTGCCCCAAATCACTAATTCAGTGTTGCTTTAGCAAAAAGCCATATAGACGTCATGATACCATTCTCCATGACAATTAACTAGTCTACCTTGCTGTCAGTCAGAGCACCTCCTCATGCTTTCCATCTTTCTGGTATCTCCTTGGAATTAATACAACTTACTGCTCTGTGTGGCCTACTCTGTGTTCCTTCAGGTGAAGGATTACTTTTAAAAATCAGCTGCCTGGAGTTAAGCCCTATATCACCCTTCTCATTAGATTACATTTGGTTTTTACTTATTTTCTCTTCTGTCTTAAGTTCTGAAGTTTATTTTGCATCGAATAGTTTTGCTTCATACAATTTTTTTGAGGTGCAAAGATTATGTATATGTTTACATGGTATATGTGTGATTTTTTGAGAATTAGGCCAAGGAAGCCACTGTAATAATATTTTAATATGTGAAATTTTTTTTTGCTTATTCATTATTCTTGGACAATATTTTGTTATATTTGGTCTTATCATGTATACTTCAATTGTATGGTGAGAAAGCACTGAAAAAGTCACTTACTAGAATGTAGAAGCTGTTCCATCCCTTCCCTCATGCTTTTAATTCTTATAATGGATAGTTTCAAACCTTTTTTAGATATAAATTACTTCATTTTCATTAAGAGAGATTCTATAAAGTGACAGGGCTAACATTTCTTCCACTTTAGAGACAAGCAAATTAAAATATAAAGAATTTTATTCACTTATCCAGGTAATAAGAGACTGGCTAATTCTTGAACATTAATCATCTTATTCCTGTCTGGTTTTTCTAGTCTGCCAATGTATTAAGATTAACTAGATGTTGTTACTTGTTATAATGAAGTAATTACTATGCTTGGTGTCTTAGTTACTTTTCTGATTGCTGAGACAAAATATCCAACACCTAAAGTTACAGAAGGAAAGGTTTATTGTACCTCACATTTTGTGGAGGTTTCAGTTCATAGCTGGCTGTCTCCCAGGCAGGTGGCACAGAAGAGAAACAGTTCTTGGCAGGCAGAAAGCAGCAAGCAGCGAAGTAGTGAAGCAGCAAGCAAGGCCAGCAGCCCCCTTTCTGTCCCTTATATTCTCTCCAGGCTACCTACCCTTAGGGTAGGTAGCACTGGCACCCAGGGTGGGCCTTCCATTATCCATGCTCAGAACAATGCCAAGCCAATCAGTGGATTCCTTTGGTAATCATACACCCTTAGTTCCAGCGTCATACACTCTAGATCCAGCCACCTCTGAAAAGTCCACCTACGACCACATGAGGGTTTGGGGGGACATCTAGACACAAGCCATAACACTTAGTAAAATAAGTGTTACTACAGTTTAATTTAAATTCATAAATAAGACATTGAAATACCATGTTTTGTTATTAGACAGAAGATTGAGACAAAAAATGATTAAATATCACAGAAGGCAAATTTTTGTTTACCCTGATTTTACTGTTTTTTCCTTGTATTTCTTATATACTATATAAATACTCTAGGCTATAGAATCAAAGAATGCGGAAGGAATCTTTGATGCCAGTCTGCATTTGAAAGCCCAAGTTGATCAACTTACTGGAAGGAATGAAGAATTAAGACAAGAGCTTAAAGAATCTCGGAAAGAAGCTATAAATTACTCACAGCAGTTGGCAAAAGCAAATTTAAAGGTGAGAATCTTATGAAAGAAGAGAAAACACTAAGCAACAAACATATGTTTAGAAGAAAAAAAAAATTTGAGCTGCTTTGTGAGAAAATCTCCCTTGAATTACTTACTTCAACATTAAGAAGACTTTCAATTATTCTTACAAAATAAAATGGAAAAATAAATGCCTTGTAAGATAAAAAATGGCAAAAATATTCTGTGTCTTACATTTAGGCATTTTTAAGTAAAAATTAGAGTATCATTTAATTTTTGGTAGAACAGTCATTTACCTACTTTTAAAAAATGCTCAGTTGGGGCCCAGGGATCTAGCTCAGTGGTTCCGCCGCCTGCCTCGCAAGCAGAAGGACCCGAGTTCGATCCCCGGTACCAAAAAAAAAAATACTCACTTGAAATAGTATAAAGTAAAGTTATTGCTTTTCAGTTTGTCTTTCTTTGGATATAAGAGATGTGGTTCTCATCCCTGTCTTATTTGTTTCCAGATAGATCATCTTGAGAAAGAAATCAGTCTTCTAAGGCAATCAGAAGGATCTCATGTTGTTTATAAAGGGTTAGACTTACCTGATGGGGTAGCACCATCAAGTGCTAGCATCATTAATTCTCAGAACGAATATTTAATACATCTCTTACAGGTACTGAACATTTCAAATGTCTATAGCAAAAATCATTGATTGTATGTTTCTTAATTTATTCTTTGGGTATTCCTTTGAGTTTTCAGAAAATTAATAGTGAGACATATTATTAAAGGATTATGATGTTAATGGAATAGTATAAAGACAGTTTATTCCGTTTATCTAAATTTGAAGCATGTTCACATATCTTATTCATGTAAAATATATGATTGACATGTAGAATAACAAGCAGCTAGTATAAAGTAGTGAGTGAAAATAAGATGAGTACTTGTTTTATTATTGGTTAGAAAAGGGAGGACTGAAGAGACTAAATTTCTGAAGTCTGATGCAGTTCTTTTTAGTGTCATGATTAGGATTATTTCCTTTTGTGTGTTAACAATAAGAAAAGCTTCTGAGCCAAATCGTTTATCTTTTTCTTTCCTTTACCTATAAATTTTAGTTAACCATTAGAAAGTTAGAAAGGGTACTCTGTTGCACAACTTGCCCTGTGTTTTTTCTTTTTTTCCTCAGTTTTGCTGTTTATATCATGGGCATTATGAATAAATAGCCTAATGCATGGCTATCTAGCCTTTTGTCTTGCCTGGTCGTGTTGAGTGACGATGAGTTATCTTGGGCTGGACACAGAATATATAATACAGTTAATGTATATAAGTCACAACACTTTTATATAACTTACTAAAATATTTTATGAAATAACACAAGAAATCTCAGTTTGATAATTAAATAAAAATTTACATGTCTGCCTAAGAAGAATATATACCTGTCTTCACAGGCCCACACACGTCTAGGTGTGTTGAAATACTATTGTTCGAATCATTGCATTTTACTTGCAAAGCCACACGAGCATGTAAGGTCTAAAAGACACAGGTTTTGATTTGAGTGACTGTGTGGTGGCCACAGGAAGTGGAAATGGCACTGAACACTGCACTCTTCCCTCAGCATTCCACTGTCACCTACATAGTCTACCCTCAGCAATGCACAATTGAGTCTTGAAAAATATTGTTCAAAATCACATAATAATGTGAAATGTTTACATTTATGATCTCATGGGGAATCATCATTACCCATCCAGGGCTATATGCTTGCAGGGCATAGATTGAGCATGTCTGGTCTAATAAGAGATGGTTTTCATTATTTCATTTGAAGTTTGAATGCCTGTAGCACCACGTACACTGCAAGTACAATTAGAAAATTGTGTTCAGAAGCAATAAAAATATGTGTCTTGATTATAAGCACCTCTGTTGCCTTCTGCTAGAGAAACACTTGAGTTAGAATTGTCAAATTCTTGCTTTTGTGTTTTGAAATTACATTATTGTTTTCCAAATGTTGGAATTTGTGTGTTATCCCAGTAAGGTAGGGACAACCTTCAGATCATTGCTTTATAATTCATGTTGTATCATTACTTTTACTTTTATAATACTCTGATTTAGTGTCCTGCAATTTAGGGACTTTATTAATTGCTAATGGCAATATAGCATTAATTGCTAATGGCAATATAGCATTGTCATTTGTGTGTGTGTGTGGTACCGGGGATTGAACTCAGGACCTTGCGCTTGCGAGGCAGACGCGGTGCCACTGAGCTACATCCCCAGCCCAGCATTGTCATTTTGAGATAAGATTTTATTTTTCATATTTATATTAAAATAGGAAGGGCAGAGGATGTAGCTCAGTGGCACGCACCTGCCTCACGAGCACAAGGTCCTGAGTTCGATCCCTAGTACCAAAAAAACAAAACAAAAACATAAAATAGGAAAAGCATCGTGGTAGATTAGAGAACACTGGGACTCGGAAACTGTCCAAATGACAAAACACATCTTTGAGCCTCAATCTTAAGGCAGGATGGAGTGATAGAAGTGACTTTTGGAGTGAGACAGTTCTGACCTCAGCTATCAGATCTGAATCTGTCCAAAGTACTTGGTATCTAGCCTGGCATATATGCATGGGAGAGCATTGCCAAATGCCTTATGGATGAGTTTTTAAATAAATTATGTAATCTGTTAAAGTCTCAATTTCTTTAGCTTTAAAATGTAATCATTTTGATAATTTGAGTGGAGGCATGAAAGTATATGTTCACAAAATGATACGACTGAGTGATTGGAGGTGACTGTAGTTTATTTTGTCTGATGAAAGTTTATGCTTAAATGGGAACTGTTCTGTTGAGTAATTTATATGCTTATTTTAACCATCAGATTTGATAAAACTTTTACCTGTTTTATAGCACTTTTTTAATGTGTGTTCCCTCATTCCACCCTCTAATAAAATGTTCAGAATATATTGAATCATATATTATCCCATTAATATATACAATTTTCTAGTGTTTGTATATGTCAGTTAAAAATAATAATTTAAGCTGAGTGTAGTGGCACACATTTGCAATCCCAGCATTCTGGAGGCTAAGATAGGATCACAAATTCAAGCCAGGCTGGGCAACCTAGTCACTTGGTGAGACTCCATCTCGAGAAAAATAAGGGGGTGTTGGGATGTGAAGACCCTCAGTTTAATCTACTGTACTGTAAAAATAAAAAATAAAATAATCAGTTAATTAAAAATATATAAATTGTGATGCTTATGGATTTTGTGACTTTCTTTTATATTTTTTTCTATGATTTTGTTAGGATGTAAATTTGTACCTTCAAATTCAAAAGGTATTCTGATGTTTTTAAATCTTTATTTCGAAACCAATTTTTAGGAACTAGAAAATAAAGAAAAGAAGCTAAAGAATTTAGAAGATTCTCTTGAAGACTATAACAGAAAATTTGCAGTAATTCGTCATCAACAAAGCTTATTATATAAAGAATATCTGAGGTATAAGTATTAGCAAAGCTTGACAAATTTACTGTAGTATATTCTTATTTATAATAAAATTAACATCAAAAGAATTTACATATTTTGGTTTTCCCTTCATTCCTGCCTCCTCCCACCCCCACCCCAATTAGTAACTGTTGTTAAGAGTATGATTTTAAATAGATATAATTTTATTGATCACAAGCCCATCTGTGTCCTGGGATTGTTCAACCTGGTTCTAAAGTAGACTAACATCAGCTAATTAGAAAACCTTGCACAAGTTGCTTTATCTATCTCAGTTTCTTTTTTTGTAAAATTCTGACAGTGATACCTTTTTCATAGGGTTGTTATGAAATTTAAATGAATTATTACATTAAAATGCTAAGATGAATGCTGTGTATGACATATATGAATTGTTTGCAGATGTCATTAGCATCACTCATCACTGCCATCACGATATATGTTCGCAGGAAACAGCATATTTCTTCTTATCTTCCATCTTATCAATATCAATAGAATGCTTTCCTTAGTAGAAATTAGAATACCTAATAAAGATGATTTAAATCTGATCTATCAAGAAACCCAAAGCTAGTTAGATGGTAAGGTATAAATATTTATGCATTATTGTTAACTCTTAACAATGGTGATAAGAGTTGTAGAAGTTTGGGGAAGATGGACCCATATCCATTGAATACATTTTTTTCCCTATAATTTTTTATTTGTAGATAAGAATTTTTCTGGAGACACTTTCTCTGGCTAGCTTTCACTCGCCAGTTAGGCTGCATATCCAAGGCTCAACCACTCAGTGGCAAAGAAAATGATCCCACCATGATTGGCCAAGTGGATTCAAAGTGATTGTAGAATGTTTCTTCTCTAAGCATCAATTTCTTACACACCTTTTTAAGAAATAAATTTGTCAATATATTCTACCTTTTTCACCGACAAGTTAAATTTTTCTATATTTATGGAATATGACATGATACTTTGATATATGTTTAAATTGTGCAGTGGCTAAGTTAAGATATTTAATATGTGTATCACCTCACATGCTCTTTTTTTTTTTTTGGTGGGGAGAATATTTAAAACCTCTCAGTAATTTTCAGGTCTAAACTATATTGTTATTAACTCTTGTCACCATGATGTACAATAGAGCTCTTGAACTTACTGTTGTCTAACTGAAATTTTGTGTCCTTTTACATTTAAGTCTGATGATTTCTAATAGTGCAGTCTGAGCATTTTGTTAGTAGTCAGTACTTAAATTTAAGATTCAGGTTAGAAGTTGAGACTTGATTTCCAGAATTAATCACTAGTTTAATGACTCAACTGGAGTCATTATTCAGTTGGATCAACTTTGATCCCTTTAAAGACAGGTATTGTGTACTTTTGATGAAAACCCATTGATCTTTGCTTCAAGTTTCAAACCTTGTTTATTTTCTTTTATATGTTGTAGACTTACCTTGTATACTTCTTATCTAAGGTTGGGATAAGCCTTTATATTGTAAGCCTTTTAGAGTGATGAATCAGGTTATGATGAAAAGAATTTGGTAAAATAACTAACTTTGCATTTACTGAAATAATTCTGGGATAACCCCTTTTTGAGTGGAATTTTAACTTCCTGTTTGTTAGATACTGAGTAGCTAAGGTGTCTTTTGTGTTAGGGAAACATATTTCCATCATCTAAAGTTAGCTCTTGACATAATACAACATTTTACAAGGTTTGATGTTTTATCTTTTGTTGATGTTGTTGTTGTTTTGCTCTTTGTAGTGAAAAGGAGAACTGGAAAACAGAATCTGAAACAATAAAAGAAGAAAAGAGAAAACTTGAGGATCAAATCCAACAAGATGCTATAAAAGTAAAAGAATATAATGTAAGTAAAATACTTTTAAAATCGGTATACAAGGCTGGGGATTTAGCTCAGTGGCACTGCACCTGCCTCGCAAGCACAAGGTCCTGAGTTCGATCCCCAGTACCAAAAAAAAAATCCGTATACAATAGCAAATAAACTAGAATAGCTAGGCTCAATAAGTAACATCAACATGTTTTTGCAGAATTTGCTCAATGCTCTTCAGATGGATTCAGATGAAATGAAAAAAACACTTTCAGAAAATAGTAGAAAAATCACTGTCTTGCAAGTTAATGAAAAGTCACTTATAAGGCAATATACAACCTTAGTAGAAATGGAACAACAACTTAGAAAAGAAAATGGGAAACAAAAGAATGACTTGATGTCAATGGAGGCTGAAGTCTGTGAAAAAATTGGATGTTTACAAAGATTTAAGGTATTTTTGATTTTTGTTTTGGTTTTGACTAAAAATTTTCAAATACACAGAAGATAGGATAGATTCATGAACTTCCATCATCAGCATTATTAGTTAATATCTATTAACATTTTGCCATATTTACTTCAACTGTTTTTATAGGAATATTTAAATTACAGATATTTCTCCCCTAGTTTTGTGTGCATCTGTAATGTACAAAGCCCTTCTTGTAAACCACAATAACTTTCTCTTACCTGAAAAGTTGACAATAATCTTCTAATTTACTCAATGCCCAGACTATATTTCCTTAGTTGTACCTATTTCCAGTCGAGAATCATGCTTTTATTGAATTTGGATGTTATAGATCATACATCTTTGTAATATGGAATCCTCCTTTTTTATTTCTCTGAAAAATGTTAGATTTATCTGATTTGTGTATGTGTGTGTGTATGTGTGTGTATGTATGTATTGTGATTTTCTTGTTCCTCTGTGTCTTATATTTACTAAAAATTCCAAGGCCTCTGTTAGATTCAAGTTAAACATTTTTTTGTCAGTAATCCTTCATAAATAATGCTCTGTACTAAACAGTATATTGCATTACTTCAGAACATACACTGTTTCATGTTTTATGATTGATACTGTGTTAAGAGGACAACCATATGCTATATCTATGTTACCAAATGATTTGGTAAACCATTTGGTGATATTTTGGTATCATGTAAATAATGAATCCTCACAGTGATTTTAGCATCCACTGATAATTGTTGTCTGACTCAAGTATTTCATTAAGAATTGCAAAAATTATGATTTTCTAGTTATATTATGCTTTTTTATTTATTAGCAGCATTATTTTGTTCTACTTTTAGTATCTTTGCTGTCAAACTATGCACAGAAGACATCCTTTTGTACACTAAAGAGTTTTCTCTCATTAGCCCACACTATTTGAGTATTTTAAAGTTCCTCCTACAAAAGCAAGCTAAATTCTTCAGTTTTTCCTTTGAATTACTAGCTTTCCAAACAGAGTTTGTGTGCTCTGCTTCTTCTGTTCTTCCCACTAAACTTTCCCTTTTTTAGCTATGAGCAGACTCACAGACTTTTCAGTATTCAGTGTGTTTTGGTCAGTTGAAGTCATCATTCTTTTGTCTTAACTTAGACTGGTAAGAACTTTTTAAAGTTAGCTCACAGATGCATATATTCTTTTGACAAGATTCCATTAGTCTTTGAATCAAACTTCACCACTACTTAACACAACAAAATGTTCTAGATGTACCTTTGCACTTCTTGTACAGATGTGGAGCAACAAGCAGTTTCGCTAAAGAGGCCTGGTTGCTTCTAGAAGGGAAAGCAATTGGTTAGAAAAAATTGATCAGTAGGAGTCATTGCTCTGGGAATGTCATTGCTACTAGTCTTTTTCAATGGACAAGTTAAGAAATATGTGTATTGCCGGGGATTTAGCTCAGTGGTTTCGCCGCCTGCTGTGCAAGCGCAAGGACCCAAGTTTGATCCCTGGTACCAAAAAAAAGAGAAGAAATATGTGTATATTAAACCATGAGTTCATTTTGTTACTTCAAATTCAAATTTAACTTGGGGTAAGTAATACAGACTTTTTCCAAACAAATTTTACACATATTTTTTAAATGGAAATTTGTGGGTATTAACCTTAGAATGATTATTTTTAATTCTACAATATATATACATTCATTTGAAAATAATAATTAAAACTACTATAGTTTAAGATTTCCTTACAGTTCTTATTTTTTTAGAGTATATCTCACTAAGAATGTGCAGGCAAAGTAACAGATTCTACAGTTACTTGAAATGATGCTTCTCTTCATGTGGTTATATCCTATACATGGTATATAATTAGGCTTATTTTCCATTGTTTTCAATTTTAGGGATTAATTTTTTTCTTTTTTATTGAATTTGAATATAAAACATTTACATTTTCAAAAGATTTAATTCTTTTTAGTGTGAGCTGAAAGCTGAATTCTGATGCATCAAGAACTGTTAAAATAGGAAAATTTTGGACATGGACCAAGGAAATTTTTAGATGTATAAAGTATTCTTGTATTTATTTTCAGTCTTTTTTTTTAAGAATATACTTTTTTGGGAATGTTAACAAATACACTGGTGGTTGAGGTAGAAAAGAAAAAAGAACTTGAGTTTTCTTCCTCATCAACTTGATTTTCCAACCTAAAGTTTATTTGGATGTGCTTATGTGTCACTGTTCAAAAGCTAAAAAAAGAAATATTTTTAAGGGCTGGGAAATAGAATACCATTTACCCCTACATTCCCCACCCCTTTCCCCTCCCCAAAATGTAACCAAATTCCTGAGGGCAAAGTAGAATTTTGTGTGCCTGTGTAGATGAAGAGAGAAGCTGTGACAATGAGATCTGAAGCACCATTACAAGTATTTTTCCATCATTACTGTACTTCAGAATGAATTATAACCATGTTGTTTATTTTCCTCACATAGATTTGAGTATTCATTGCACCACTTTTTAATAGCTTCTGTCACTTTCATTTACTTTTCCATGTAATTTTTGCTTATCACAAAGAGATTTTTTAATGTGGAAAACTAAAAGTTCAGACATTTTGGTGTTAATAATTATACTTCAGTGTCTTTGATTAGTGGCTTCTTATAGTTTGAGAGCAACTGAGTAGAACATTGTGATAGTCAACTTTCCATTACTATAACAAATACCTGAGATATATCAACTTAAAAAGAGAAAAGCTTTATTTTTGCTCACAGTTTTAGAAATTTCAGTGCGTGACTGTGGACCCCATTGATTTGAGACTATAGTGGCATGGTGAGAACACATGCTTTCTAGAAAAAACTATGGCAACATAACTCAGTATATTCTTCTTTACATAGGAAATGGCCATTTTCAAGATTGCAGCTCTCCAAAAAGTTATAGATAATAGTGTTTCTTTGTCTGAACTAGAACTGGCCAATAAACAATATAATGAACTGACCGCTAAGTACAGGGACATCTTGCAAAAAGATAATATGCTTGTTCAAAGAACAAATAACTTGGAACACCTAGAGGTAAGTTTGTGTGATCCTTGAACTTTGTGATATTAGCAGTTTTTGTATAGTCATTTTGTGTTTCAGAGGATTTTGCAGATTTTATTGAAACTTAAGTCTATGTAAATTAAACAGGTACAGTTTCATTGTATTTTGTTCTGGAATATTAGTACACACACACACACATACACATATATTATCTATTTATAATTGCATAATGACTTCTGGATGAGCCACTGGTATGATATAATTGAATCAACCTTATTTCAGCCACGCAGTTAAAAAAGGAGTGCGGAACAGAGAGTGTATTATAATCAAAGGAGGAAGTGTCATTAAATAACTGTCCTTTTCCCTGCCCCTGTTTTTATAGTAAACTATACTCTCATGGCCCCTGGATTCTGTTTCTTTGGATGGAATTAGACAGCAGATGACATATTAATGTCCTTTCTTGGATCACGGATGAGCTGTACAAGTCCCCATCCTTTCTTATTGTAGCAATATAAAAGAATAGGGTACAATATCCTAAGTTTCAGTCAAACTGTGAAAATAGCCAAGTAGTAGTTTTCTTGTAACCACTTGACCTCTACGCCTTTTACAGTAGGCATATAAGCTCCTGATTTGTTTGTCTTCCTTATCAGAAATAGAGGCTTATGTCTTTTGGCTCATTCTCTTTTCAGATCCTCATACACAACTGGGATAAGTAACAGGTTGTGTTAGCTTTTGCTTGCTTAGGGGATCATATTGAGTAAATGAAAACGTTCTGAAAAACTTTTCATAACTCCTACAAAATTGTCTGAGTTATTATGTGCTAATACTATGTAGAAGTAATCATAAACACTTTAATCAGTTTTAATCATAATCACTTTATTGTGTTTTTATAGAAAATTATGACTAAATGTGGTAATTTATTTTCATTTTCAATTTCTTGTTTTCTATTCTCTTCTCTCTAGAAACTCCAGGGGAAAAATCTGTAGATAACATATCAATGAGTATTTTTTATTTTATTTCATCTATTATCCTAAAGAATATTTTTCCTCTTTCCTCAAAATTTCAAAAAATGTAAAAGACTATGGGTTACTCATCAGTGGGGGATGGAATCATCCGAAAGGAAATTCACTCTCACCTCTGGCATGTGGGCTGGAGTGACTCTAATGCTGATTCTCAGTTGGGCTTGTTTACCACTGACTTCTGAGACTTCTCCACATATTTGAGCTTCCTCAACATCATGGCAGTCTTAGAATAGTTGGAATTTTAGGACCCCAGTGCTAGTGTTCTAGTGAACAGATGAATATTGCCTTACCTTCTATGACTTAGCTTGGACGTGACATAGTTTCACCTGTTGCTTAAAGTAGTCACAGGCTTTCAAGATAGAATGAAAGCCAACATAGCCTTGACTGGCTAATGGGGGTCAAATAACGAGTATTGACAAGAGTCTTGCACATGTAATTTGCGGTAGCTGTCAGTCAGCCAGGAAGAAATGTCCTTGAAAAGGCTATAGCGTCAAAGAATTGTGCCCCCCCTCTTTTTTTAAAGTATCATAGCCTTTTGAAGGCCAGTACTCATTATCTGATTCCGATTAGCCAGTTAAGAGACCTATTTATTGTACTGTATCCTTTTCTCTCTGCAGTTTTGTTATAATTCTAAGCATCTCTCTCTTATGACCTATCTGCATTGTCATTGTCTTAATTTTATTCTTTATGATCTTTATCTTGGTAGCCATTACTCATCTCGCCATCTCCAATCTTTATCTTCCCATTACCACTACAGTAATCAAGTCACATGAAAAATATGTCGTTTCTTTTATAATTTATTCCTTACTTAGGTCATCTTGTTCTAAGGAATTTCAGACTTTTAGAAACTCAACTACCAGTTTTCTGTACCAGTGTTCTTTTTTACCTATCTTCTTTTGTACTTGCTGTTTCCATTCTCTAGCTAACATTCCTCTCTTCCAATTTTCTAATTTATTTGCACAGTGAATCTTTATTCATATTTTAAAACTTTGCTCAGCCATTACTTTTTATCAGAAGCATCCTTCTTTATGGGACAAAGTCACTCTTCTGTCTGAATTACTTCTGTATCTTGTTCATAGTTCTGCTATTTGTATCCCATCATGCTATATATGTTTATCTGCCTGTCTTCCTGGAATAAAAGCCTCGTGGTATACATGGAACTTTTCTTTAATTCATTACTAGGTGTTTGGAATCTCCCAATTGGTACAGAGTTAGAGCTAAATTAATATATGTTGACCTGCAAGAGTGATGAATGATATAGCACCACACTCCAAAGGTCATCAGTAGTGATTCAGAAATTGTTGATGCCTTTTATGAATAAAGCTTCATGAGAATAGAGATGGTGAAAATCAGTATAGAGAAGAGAGTAGATGATACAGAAATATAAAACCTGAACGGATTGTAGTCATTATGTATACATAGAGAGGAGTTAGGGGAAGGAAAGGGAATGGGAAAAAAAGATTTGAAGGGGAAATGATATATAAGGCTGTAGAAGAACTGGAAATTTGATAGTAGATGAAAAGGGAAATGACCGTGAATTGTAGTAGATAAATAGGGTTTGTTTTATCTTTTCAAAAAATTTATAGGAAACTGGTAAAGTTAGGAGTGGGGATGGGCAAGAAAATTTAGAGTTAATGGAGAGAGAGTGAAGGTTTAAAAATCTTGTAAGCAAAGGGATCTGGAACAAGACCAGGATTACCCTGTGAAACATGATGAAAGCTAGAAAAAAATGGCTAGAAAGATATTTCAGACACCCTCAAGTCTCTTTTCCTCATGTGTTTACACTATCTGAAACTAGATAAAATAGTCCATTGTACCAGAAAATTATATTTTTCCCTTATTCTGCTAGTTTCATCATAACATTTCCTTTTAAGTCTCATTATCTTATTTTTACTATTCTTCATACCACTTGATTCCTGACGTTATATAGTGGCTTATTTTCTAGTTATTACACTAAAATACAGCTTTTGAGAATTAGCGTTCAAAAGTTTTTAATTTGGAGGATTTCAGATTTCATATTTTCAGATTAGGGATGTTGCAATGTTAAAGTCTATTTAAATATTTCAAAATCTGAAAAATTCTAAAATCTAAAACATTTTTGGCCCCAAACATTTCAGATAAAGGCATACTTTCTTCACTCTTATTTTTACTCCCTCTGCCTAGGTTCTGTAATACTCCAAATGTTTTCCTTCTTCAGGCCTTTTTTTCCCTTGCTGATCTTCCAGTATTTCAAACCCGTTTTTGCTTTACAACATCTGAGTGTACCAGCACATCAGCTCTTTTCATGCCCAATTTCTTGTTAAGACTGGATCTTGTACCTTAGCTTTTAAACCGCCTCTTTGGTGGTTAAGACCTTCTTCAATCACATTTTTCCAGATATACTTCCTTATATTATTTTTGTGGCTCAGTGCCTTATTTTTCTTTTTTTTCCCCTAGGTCTTGAAGTTTTTAATAGATTTTTTTAATTTACATGTTTGTCTTGTCCTTCACACCCTCCCCAACTCCTGCCACAGACACTAAATGGAGAAGCCTGCGAAAACCAGAATTTTGTGTTTCTTTTTACTGTGAACATTGATCACCTGTCACTGATATAGTATGTTAAGATGCTCAGTAACTGTGATAATGAGAGAAATAAATACAAGTTTGTGAAGATGTAGAATCTCTGAGTATCTAGGTTGATCAAAATGAACATACAGTTTTAATGGCAGAAGCTAATAGGTTAAGAGCCACATATTAGATACAAGAGAGTTTGGTGATCATTTAAAGGTAATATTTTATAGGTTGTGTGTAGGGGGGATGTGCATGTATGTTCTATATCTGGGAGAAATCTACCTAGTAAAATGCCAGATTGTGAATTTTAGTAGATACTGCATAAAGTTAATATTTCTGTGGTATTGGTCTGAATTATAGTTTAGCTTACCTTTGATGTGTCTTTTATTCAGTGTGAAAATGTGTCCTTAAAAGAACAAATTGATTCTATAAATAAAGAACTGGAGATTACCAAGGAAAAACTTCATACTATTGAACAAGCCTGGGAACAAGATACTAAATTAAGTAAGTATTATTACTCTCAAAGTATAAAATGATTAGGAACTAATAATGAATGTTTTTCCTTTAAAATTCTTTTTCTGTGCTAAATGAAAAGGCAGCGTTTAATTGAAAAAATAAACTTCTTTTACTAATAGGCAGTTAATGAATACTAGCCTGAACAAATCTCCATCAGAATTTGATTTTTAGTTCTTAGATATGTTCCCAATGAAATCATATACATTAAAATTTTATGACTAAGCATTAACTATTTTGAATCATTTACCAAGCAAGATTAGTGATAATTTTGAATAACCTGTATTTTAATAGTAACATTATGAGTTTTTTCTTGACTGTGATGTTATACTAGTTATATATCATTTGATATTTTTACATTAAAAGATCACCATAAAATACCAAAGAAAATTTTAAAAGAATATACTCCCCATAGTTGGACAACTATATATCACATTTTTTTGCTTAGATATTCTTACAGTTTATATTCTTTAAATTATAATAAACATTATTTTGAGCTGTATTCATGAGGTTTATATAAAATATTACCATGTTTTATTTATCATACTTATAAGTGAAAATATTCATGCAATATCCTACTGTTAGAGTGATTATAGTTAAATCATTAGCTTTTCTTATTTTTGCTATAGTTTATAGACCTGCATTCTACATCTTCATATATATTGAATGGAGATATTTCAGTCCCAGAAAATATTGAAATATTTGTGACTAATGATATTGAAATCTTTGGGCTCTTGCTAGGGTTTTCCACATCAGTTTTTCAAGTGGTTACCCTAGTTTACATCATTTTAATAATTTTATCTCACAGCATTGTGTTTTGTAAATTTTGGATCAATTTGCTGCTACGAATAAGGTGTTTTTGCTTGTTTCCTACCTTAGTACCCTAATGCTCTTTAGTGTTTCTCTTACTAAATGGAGCTGTTTTATTAAATTAGTGACTGATGGCTTTGGTTTAAAGAGGCCTAACATTGGTAAATTCAAGATAAGCTACTTTTAGAAATGTAAATTTTGGGCCAGGGATTTAAATCCTCAGTGGTGCCTCCATGTGCCTTACAAGCACAAGGTCCTGAGTTCAATCCCTGGTACCAAAAGAAAAAAAAGTAAATTTTAATTTAATAAGATACTAACTATGAATCGACTTCTATGTACCCCTTACATGAGGAAGACATTTGAATGCAGATACGATGATCGAAAATATGGTGAATGTTTAAAATAATTTAAATTAAATTAATTTCAGTAAAAGACACATTGCCATTAATTTGTCTCAGAATTCTCCCCATCTTTGAACACTTATTCCATCTTTCATGCTGCTTTCCAAAGTAGTCCTCTTTTGTGTTTTTATAAGGTGGGATCAAATATATGGTTAATGCCACTGCTGAGTGCCATCCAGTAGAAAGTCAGGCTCATAAAAACAATTACAATGTGTCCTCATCCACTTTATTCACCAGATCTGTTACCATGCAACTTCTGGCACTTCTCCAAAGTCAAAATGACCATGAAATGTAAACTTTTTGAGTAGATTCAGGATATCAAGGCAGTCACTATAGTGCAAATAAAGAAACAAGAAAGAGGACTTCCAAAACTGTCTCAAAGGTGGCAAGAATGGCCAGGCATGGTGGTGCATGCCTGTAACTCCAGCACTTGGGAGGCTAAGGCAGGAGGATCATGGCAAGTTCAAGGCCAGTGTGTGCTACATAGTGTTGTAGTAAGGGTTAATACCAAGCTACTCAGGTGCACCAGTTAGATTGAAGCTCATTCTGTGACAAAAGTCACACTACACCACATGAAAATGAAAGTAGATAGCTTTATTACAAGGTTAAGCAATGGGAATATTAAAAAGAAAATATAACAGAAGTAATACATCATCAACTTGGGTAGTGCCTCAACACCCAAGGACAATTTGGGGAGTCCTGAAAGGGCAGTCAGTCGAGGTCTCACTGGGCAGAATTCCAGCATGCAGTTCTCCTAGTCTTCCAAGTCTGCTTTTTTCCTGCTAGCTTATGTATCATATTACACAAAGGTGGCCTCATGCAGATAAGGTGTATGTGTCTTAGAAGGAGACTGTTCTTGGATCTGGCTAGGAACCAGGGCAGAGTCCTTATACCAAATATTTCAGATTAAGGTGTTTATACCCTCAACAGTAGACTCTTGGAGGGTATCCAGTCCTCCTTGATACCATCATATACAGAGGTTACACTTTGGTCATGTGAATCTGAGTAACTTTTTCTATGCTTCCTTCACATAGTGAGTTCAAGTTCAGCCTGAACTACATAGTGAGACCCTGTCTCCAAAAAAAAAACAGTGGCAAGAATGATGAGACAAATGTATTTGAAACATGGTGGAGTATTTTGAGGGGAATTAATGGTGATGCATCTGTTATTATAATAATTTTTAAAAAAAAATTATATATGCACTGTATTTTCGATAATACCTTGTATAAGAGTTTTATATATAAGTTAAGTAGGTTCTGTGTGTTGTGTTTTATTCTCCCTTTAACTGCCAAATTTTTATAGAAATTCTTTAATTTTCTATTATCTAATCTCTTCTATACATGGCTTTATATCAATGAAGTAGATTTCTTATATTATTTTGTTTTTTTGTGATGCTAAGCCTTGTGCATCTTAGGCAAGTGCAGTACCACTGAGTTATATCCCCAGCTCCCAAAGTATGACTGAAAAGAATTCTTTACCTCTTACCCTCCCTTATCGGTTAGTTTAAGTGTCACTTCATCTCATTTACCACATCAGATGGCTAGTCTGCTACAGACTGTCACAAGTTTACCTTTATTTTTAGAGTTCAGCATGATATAAAATAGAGAAGTGGACATATGCCCTTTGTATATTTATTTTTAGTACAGATTTTTTTTCTTTTCTTTTTTTTTTGCGGTATCAGGGATTGAACTCAGGACCTTGCACTCACAAGGCAGGCGAGGCATCACTGAGCTAAATCCCAGGCCCCACAGATTTTTTTCTTTTATGATGGTGATTACTGGTTTACTGATTGAGTTTTTCTTCTGTAATGAAGTAATCCAAAGCTGTTTTCAGTGATCTGTTATTGTTGCTTTATCATTACTTGTATCAGCTATTCTAAAGTCACATATTTTGAAAATACATATCAGTCATAGTGAAGTACTTTTACAAGTGGAGACAGACATAAATTTTTTTATGGTTTTTCAAAAAATACTTATTACTTTGAGAAACTCACGTACAAAGCATGAAATTGGAAAAATAGAATGTGTTATTGTTGGCATTATAAAAGAACGCTTAAAAAGTGAGTCATGCTTAATTCTGTCAAGTAATTGGCCACCCTAAACATGAGTTTTAACTGACTCTCCAAAAAACAAAACACTATAAAACATTTTTTTCTGACATATGTCTACTATGCAAAACAAAAGTGAGTTTTTTCCTTCACCAAAAAAATAGATAACTAATGACACTTCTATGGAATGTTTTTTCATAGTAAATTGGGACTTACAGTTCTCTTATTTAATCAATTTTATATCCAAAGACCAGCCTTATAACTAACTTATGTGTAGCAACTAATAAAAGAATATAAAATAGTGGATATCAGATGTGTTCAAAGGCTAAAGAATGTCCATAGTTTGAGATCTCATTTGGTAAAATCTCTTAGATATATATCTTCATTTATCTGTCAGCTTATCTCACTAATATCTTAAAAATCAAATCATTGTATTTATATTCACAAAGTAGTACAGCTTTACTTTTTGATTCTCATAGTTTATCTTCTTTCTATAAAGTGTGTTTGTTTGCCATTTTTTGATTTTCTGTATGTGATGCTTTTTTATACCAAGACCTTTACATTGCTATTTCAGCAGTCCCATGTGGAATAAAGTAGTTCATTATTGTTGTTTGCTAAAGAACAAGTTCCCTAGACATTAAATATGATAGACATCAGATTTGCAGGAAATAACAAAGCTAAGAATAGAATCCAGGTCTGTCATAATTCAAAAAAATCATTATCTCATTACTATATTACTTTCTTATATGCAACATCTAAAATATCTAAAATATGAGATATAATTTTGATACAAACAGCAAGATTGACTTAAGTATTATTGCATATAGGAAATGAATCTAACATGGATAAGGCAAAGAAATCAATAACCAACAGTGACATTGTTTCTATTTCAAAAAAAATCACTATGTTGGAAATGAAGGAATTAAATGAAAGGCAGCGGGCTGAACATTGTCAAAAAATGTGTGAACACTTAAGGACTTCATTAAAGCAAATGGAAGAACGTAATTTTGAATTGGAAACCAAATTTGCTGAGGTTTGATATTAAATTTTTTATCATGCAACTAGAGGGTAAAGAATTTATGTAGCTATTGTTAAAAGGTTTGTATCTCTGAAGTAGCATATTAAAATAATGCTTGTGTTTTATGTAATGAATGAGATCTATTATGAAATCTGAATTGTTTAAAATAGTGCAGCTTTTTCTGGAGTCAGTTCTTTCTCATCAGTGTTACATTATTAATTTTAATGTACAAAAAGATGTTATCCAATTACAAACTGTCTTCCACCACCATCTCTTGATTTAACAAGTGTTTATTCAAGGCCTATTACATACATATCCTAATTAGGAGTGAAGACAATGGCAAGAAATAAAACATAATAATCTCTACTTTCAGAAACTTTACATTCTCATAGGAGATTTTTGAATTTTTTGAAGTGGTCAGAATCATTAAACTGGCAGTAATGCAGTCTGCAAATGTTCAACAACTGATGATTAAACAACACTGTTATAATGTTGCTTACTTTGAGAATTCACGTGTTTTCCAAAATATGTTATTTTTGTTCAGTTGAACTTAGTCACTGACTCTTTATTAATAAGCTTTTATTAACTGATTTAAATGTGTTTACAGATGTATAATTAAAGTAAAATATGAGCATGCTAAAGTCCAAGCAAAATAAGAATAACAAATCAGATATTATGACTTGGCTAATATAAAGTACTTTGAGAGGATTAAAATATAACCACATTTTCCATAATTTATTCCCAGTTCTTTCCTCTGTTTATTCTCTAGCTGGATTACAGAAAAGTAAATAGGGCTGTAGTACTCTTAAAAGCTGAATTATAAAAAAAAGCTCATGGAAAATTGATGTATCTTGGGGATAGCTCAGTGGTACAGCAGAGCCCTGGGTTCCATTCCCAACACAAAACAACAACTACAACAAAACCTCACAAACCTATATCTGAATATTTTTTATTACTTTTTCATAGCTTACCAAAATCAACTTGGATGCACAGAAGGTGGAACAAATGCTAAGGGATGAATTAGCTGACAGCGTGAGCAAGCCAGTGAGTGATGCTGATAGGCAACGAATTCTAGAATTAGAGAAGAGTGAAATGGAACTGAAAGTTGAAGTGTCAAAGTAAGTGTGTACTGACATCTTAGTCACTTCATTACAGGTGTCTTCTCTTACTTGTCTTTAAGAAATTTACAACTGAGAATGTGACCTGCACCTTTAATCTCATCATTCAAGGAGGCTGAGGCAGGAAGATTGCAAATTTGAACTCTCAAAATGTAAAAAAATATAAAAGGAGTGAGGATGTAGCTTTGGGATTAATCTCCAGTACCATTAAAAAATTAATTAAAAGGATAAGGGTTCATATTCATAGTAGTAGTTGTTCTTGGTTTCTTTTTATAAAAACTAATAATAACTGTTTTTTAAACATGATTAAATAAAAACATTGAAAAAATTATCTCTGAAAATCTCCATATTTTGGAGTACAGGAATACGAGTGAAAAAAGCACTGAATTTGGAAATTGTGGGGTCCACTTCTTCCGTCTACTGATTTTTTTTTTAGGGCAAGTAGAAGATGGAGGAGGAATGGTTCTCACTTTAAAAAGGAAATAACAGTACCTCTTCCATCTTTCATAAGATTACTATAAAAACATGAACAATTCAGATTTTGGTTTTATTTACATTATTATCTGCTATGGACTAGGCACTGTGCAAGATACTAAACATGGTAATTCATACGGTCATACTTAATGACCCTCAGGTAATGTTTTCACACTGGGAAACGAGCCAGCTAATTAGAACACAAGATGTGTGTCGAGTAAACACTATGAGCTGGGAAAGGAGGACCACACGTGTGATCCCAGCACTTAGGAGACTGAGGCAGAAGGGTGGCTGCGAGTTAGAGGCCAGCCTCGGCTACACAGCAAGACCCTATCTCAAAAAAATGTAAACACTGTGTGCCAAGTAGATCTTCCGTACTTGCTTTTGTAATTAGGTGCTACTTCAGGAGAAAAATATGAGTAGCGTTGAGTTAATCTGTCATGTACAAATAATTAGCAAAAAATATTTATATGGTTTCTCATAAAATTCTATAGCCATTCCTTTAGAGCCTTGAGGCACTGAAGAGCCTCAAGCCCAAGAGGCCTTGGCGACTATCAGTATTTGTCAACCCTTTTCTTTATGAGGATTCTTCATTTCATTCTTCCTCTCATGACCTCACCTTTTAAAATGATTATTGTTTATGAGTACATATTTACATTACATAATGAATACATTCATTTGGGTACTTGATACACATGCATGACACATCTTAATTCTTTATAGCCCCCTCATCCCTTGGTCCCCTTCCCATTTGCAAAAGGTCTATTTCCTTCTTTCCTGTTACTTTTATTTTGTGATTGTAGTAGGTGTATATTTTGTTGCTTTTCATGTTTTTGATAACTTATAAATTAAAAGCATTTAAAATATATGTTAACCCATTCAGGTTGTAACCTACTCTAGGAATTTTAAATTTCTATATTTTTAACCATGTATTAATATCCGATAACCCATTTAATACTTACCATTTTTGAAATAAATATCTTATTTAAAAAGTGTGAGATAAGGGTCCTGGTCCTATACATTTGTAACTGCTATAAAGTACAGTTTGAGATAATTATTTACAGTAGAACTTCTCAGAACATTTAACATGATGCCGTATTACATATGAATTTTCAAGGGGGAGGGATGTTGGAAATGGAGGATTTTTTTAATAACATACTTGTTAATATCTCATGGAACTAGGTTTTATGATATAGTTCAGGAAACTTCTGGATCCTTTGTAATTTATACAAAGAAAAGATGCTAGAATCTTATGGCTTTCCAGAAAAGAATATGTTAATTTGGGATTGTGATATTTACTTAGAAAATGTACTTAATCAAAACTGAAATACCTTATTGCTTCCTAGACTGAGAGAGATTTCTGATATTGCCAAAAGACAAGTTGAAATTTTGAATACACAGCAACAATCCAGGGAGAAGGAAGTAGAATCACTGAGAATGCAGCTGCTGGACTATCAGGTATATGCAGTAATGGTTTTCTGAATAGATTCTACTTATTTCCTAAATTCACAGTATATATTGGTGTAAAATTATAGTATTAATCAGAAGATGTGCCAACCAAAGTTGGAACCTGATTAAAAAACTCTAAAGTTTTAAATACCACTTAAAATCCAGAAAAGCATTTCACTGCCTACAGATGCATCATGTTGGCTGCTGCTGAAAGTGAAGACACTAAACAGGAGTAGTTAGTATGTCTTTAATAACATTGTTTCCTCTTATATGTATGTGTAGCTTTTCAAGTATGCTCACATTACAGATTTTTTTGGAGGATTAAAAAGTACACATACATTGTATCAATGTTATGATTTACTTGTGGAAATTTTTTCAAAAAGTAATATTCCAGCTATTATTTAGTTCAGTTTGGATTTTACGAGTATTTGATTTTAACGTTTTCTTAAATAATTCTTTGGTAATTATTTATATTAAAGCAAAGAGATTTTTGTAGGATTTCGTGTTCCATGTTTTAAAATTGTTTAATAAATTGTGATTTAAAATCCATGATTAGTTCCTTTGGAAAAACTTGAGACTTACTATAAATATGTACCTTTTGGTATTAGGCACAATCTGACGAAAAGGCACTGATTGCCAAGTTGCATCAGCACGTTGTCTCTCTTCAAGTTAGTGAGGCTGCTGCTCTTGGGAAGTTGGAGTCAGTAACATCCAAGCTACAGAAGGTCGAGGCCTACAATTTGCGCTTAGAGCAGAAACTTGACGAGAAAGAGCAGGCTCTCTATTACGCTCGTTCAGAGGGGAGAAACAAAGCAAAACATCTGCGCCAAACAATTCAGTCTCTGCGAAGACAGTTTAGTGGTGCTTTACCCTTGGCACAACAGGAGAAATTCTCTAAAACAATGATTCAACTGCAAAATGACAAGCTGAAGATAATGCAAGAAATGAAAAATTCTCAGCAAGAATATAGAAATATGCAGAACAAAACATTGGAATTGGAATTAAAGTTAAAGGGTCTAGAAGAGTTAACAAGCACGTTAAAGGACGCCAGGGGAGGGCAGAAGGTAAAAATTGATGTGAAGTTTAGTATTTGCAAACATACCCAGTAATTTTAAAGCTCTTAGTATGTGGCTGTTTGAAAAATGCTTAATATACAACCCAAATTGTAATGTAGTTCATTAATTTAGGTTTTATAATTAAGAGTTTTGGTTGTTTGAATGTGTATGATTAATAAAAGTAAAGTGAGTTTCTTAAAAGATCTCAGTAAAAATGCTCAGATTGTATAATAGCAAGTTTAAATACTAGAAAAGTAAAGATGTACATTAAATACTAATTATAATTATTCTTACATTTTTAATGGTTATCAGTTGATTTCTACTCTTTGCAACTATTACCTGTTTAAAATTATTTACCAGTCATAAACTCACAGTTATTTTTTAATATGACTTAGTTTTTACCCTCATGTGGAGGAAATTAAATGAAAAATAATCTTGCAACTAAATCCCATTCTCTGGGCTAGAGATATTTAGGATTTCCATTTCTGAAAGTAGTATTAATGTGTGTCTGACACGTTTACAGTAAGCACTCAATAAACAAATGATGGTAAATGAAAAAAATCAAAGTTAACATTAGAGATACTCATTTCAGTGAATAAATATTTTATTGTAATATACCACATATTCTCAGAATGTCTTTGGAAATCCTAAATAAACTTTGTCATACAACTTGAATGATGATACCTTTATACCTTATCTCTTTCAAAATGTCTACTAATTTTAATTAAAATCATTCTGATCAATGGAGAAATATTTACTTACGTAGTATTTATATTTATATATAATTGGTAAATCTTAGGTAATCAATTGGCATATGAAAATAGAAGAACTTCGTCTTCAAGAGCTTAAACTAAATCGAGAATTAGTCAGAGATAAAGAAGAAATAAAATATTTAAATAATATAATATCTGAATATGAACATACAATCAGCAACCTGGAAGAAGAAATTGTTCAACAGAACAAGGTTTTATTTTTATTTTTTTGCTAAGATTTTAAACATAAGAACATTGTATGAATAACTATATTATTATTCTTCTAATTGAATGTAGCTCTAATTATTAATAGTTTATTATTAAAATATTCCTAACAAACAACTTGCTTTTCACTTTTTATATTACTCTAAAAATACTCATTTATTTGTAACAGTAGGGTTAAAAGGAGTAATATGTAAGCAAATTTATTCAGAAAGTTAACTTTTATTTTGATATCAGTTATTTGACTTTCCACAGTTCCAAGTTTCTAAGTTCCTGGCTTTCACTGATGGAGTAGAATGCATTCTGGTGTAGAATACAGTGCATGATTTGGAGGCAGATGAAATTCATCAAGTCCATACTTGCCTCAGAGATTTTGTTTCCTCTGCTTAGATTTTTTTTATCCTAGATGCCTATGGTACTTAACACTTTCATTGCCTTAAGATCTTAGCTCAAATACCTTCCTTATTTTAGTGCAACCTTCCAGCCACCTGGTATAAGATGGTAATTCCACTACAGTCACACATTCTCTAAATAGGGATTACTTATTTTCATTTTTCTCCATAGTCCTTGTCATTCTGTCATATATTTGTTTGTTTCTGACTCTCTCTCCCTCACTAGAATATAATGCTGTGGTGACAGGGACATGGTTTTGTTCATTGCTGTATTCATACTGCTTAGAATAATGTTTGATTATGTCATTAGTTGTGTGTTGGATGCACAGATCAATGAATGGATAGATGAACAGATTGAAATCTTGACATCACATCTGCCAAGCTCTGTGATGTTAGGCAAGTTACTTCATTATCTGAATTTGTATTCTTTTTCATAAAATGAGTATGATAGCGACCTCAAAGGGTTGTTGTGCGGATTATATGAGAAAATGTATGTAAAGTGCCTATTATATGCCTCTGTGTGTGTGTGTCTGACACAAATTGTGTTTGTTCAGTTTCATGAAGAACGACAAATGGCCTGGGATCAAAGAGAAGTTGAGCTGGAACGTCAACTCGATATTTTTGAGCATCAGCAAAATGAAATAATAAATGCAGCACAAAAGGTATGAGAGACTGATCCTGTTTGCTATTGTGTAACATGGCCTGGAGCATTAACTGACAAATATTTTCTAAATCAGATGAAATTTAAATTGATTTTATATTCTTATGTTTAAAATATAAGTGAGGTTTAATTTATTTATTTATACATTTATTAATTAAATTTATTTATTAAATAAGTGAGGTTGATTAATTTATTTATACATTTGTATAAATTAATATTGTTTAGTCTCAATGCTGCAACTGCTGTTTTTAAAAACATGATATTTATTAATAGTTTGAGGAAGCTACAGGATCAATGCCAGACCCTAGTCTGCCCCTTCCAAATCAGCTGGAGATTGCTCTAAGAAAACTCAAGGAGAATATTCGAGTCATCCTAGAAACACAGGCAACTTGCAAAGCACTAGAAGAGGTAACCAGCAGAATTTGTAGTTTGATTAGTGTATTATTGGGTATGTCCTGGGGATTTTCTAAATAATATTTATTGATGAAACATAAGATGATGAATTTGTTGCTGATTCCACTGTCTCTGTTAGCCTTTAAGGCTTCCAATAGCCAACAATCAACAGCAGATGTAGTTAATTTCAATTCACTATTCATTTAATTACTACTTGTCACTTTTAGGCACATTGATCAGTAAAAACGAGCATCAAAGAAAATTTTTTAAAAAGCATTCATAGCTTTATGTGCAATAATGTACTTACATGATGTTTTCATCCTTACGCTTTATTTTGAAGTACCTATTGTATACCCTGTGAATCAGTTTTACTCCAATCCTTTTATGATTTGGGATCATAAGTGAAGGTAAACTAGAAATTACTTATTTAGTCTAGGTATTAGATTTGATTACTATATGATCAAATCAATATTATTAGAAAATAATATAAACTAAATATTATTTTAGTTTTCAACTGAGCATATTACCTATAAATTAATGTAGACAACAATTTCTCATGTAAAATTATGTATTCTTTATAAATTCAGGAAACCAATTTTCTTCAATAGTCAGATTTGTCATTTATATGAATTGCCACTGAGTCACTTGAGTAAAATATCTGCCTTCATACCAGTGAAGAGTAAAAATATATTTCCTGCTTTGTTTTAATGAACTGCAGTTTTTGATTGCAGTTATATATTGACTTGAGCTACTAAAATTCCAGTTTTATCCTCAGCAGACTTTTATGGAGTCTTAGTGCTTTGATCGTCTGTAGATCAAAATAAAAGGAATGATTTATTACATTTTCATTCTGAGTCTAGTACCAGCACTCATTGCTGCCTCTAAACTAATAAAGTGCCCCAATTGAATTTTATTTTTATCCTAACAATGAAGTTTTGACATGTGATAATCTTACAGATAAAATATGCCTGCAAATAACAGTGCTATCATGTAAAAATAAATTCTAATCTTATTGTCAGATGGTGATTAGAAATCTGTGAAAAATAAAACTTTTTGCTTATATCTAAAATTCAGATGAATCATTTTAAAGAAAAAAGTAAGCTTTCATTATTTGTTGTGATTTAACTGCAGAAGCTAAAAGAAAAAGAATCTGCTTTACGGTTAGCAGAGCAAAATATTCTGTCAAGAGACAAAGTAATCAGTGAACTGAGACTTCGATTGCCTGCTGCTACAGAACGAGAAAAACTTATAGCTGAACTAGGCAGAAAAGAGGTGGAACCAACATCTCATCATGCAATTAAAATTGCTCATCAAACCATTGCAAACATGCAAGCAAGGTTAAATCAAAAGGAAGAGGTATTAAAGAAATACCAGCATCTTCTAGAAAAAGCCAGAGAGGTATTTCATCATATTTTTTGTGCCATTTAATTTTTTTTCAGTCAAATGCCAAATCTTACTTTGTCCTTAAAGTGATAGTTTATTTCTTGCTGTCATATGATTCCATTTAGAAATTGTTACTTTCACATGATTGGATTACTGATCTGTCAGTAAAACTGGCAGTTTGTATATGTGTATCTGTATCTCAGGGATTAACCAAACCAGAAACAGCTGACTGTCATGGTGAAACCTTAAGATTTAAAAAAAAATACCAATTCATAAGTAAGAATTGAGGCAGTAAGTAGTGTGAAATCTACCACAGTAGCAATCAGTGGAAATCAGATTGGCTAGAGCTAGAGGTAGGGGAGAGACCATAACATTGAAAAAATTTTCTAGAAACAAGTTAAAAGATGATACATACATGTTATTCTTATTCTAATGTTAAGGATAAATTATTAAAAGTTGAGGTTGTGAACATGATTCATTAGGGGAGATATCTGAATATATACATGAAGATAGTGTTCTTTTGCTATCTCAGAGATTGTAGAATACTAAAAATAATAAAATGTTTAAGATTTTCAGAGTATAATTAACTTGAATCACAATTGAAAATATAGGTTTGATTTTTGCTAAAACAGGAGCAAAGAGAAATTGTTAAGAAGCATGAGGAAGATCTTCATATTCTTCATCATAAATTAGAACTACAGGCTGACAGTTCACTCAGTAAATTCAAACAAACAGCTTGGGTAAGATTCTAGATCTTTGTTCTATTTTTCATTGATTTTTAAAAATCCTATTGTTTAAAATTTGTATCTTGTCATTTTTTCAAAGTAGAAGTTGTCCCACTTTTTTATTGCCAAAATAACCTGAAAATGTGTTTTCAGCTCTGTTCATTTAAACCCAAACCCTTCAGTAACTTAGCACTACTCACAAAATCATGGTCCTTTCACCATGAACACAGTTTCCTATGATCTAACCTTAGTCTTTCTTTCCAAACTCTACTCATTAAAAGCTTATGACTAAACTTATGCTTCCCACTTTGTGAGCTCATACTTGCTTCTTTAAATCATTCTGTTCTCTGTGTGTAAAATGACCTGTCTTTCATCTAATATGGAACCTGGGAATCCTTGAGCCTTACCTCATTAGTTTAGTCAACATTTATTGGTGTGCACTACATGTAGACACTTTGCTGAATGCTAGGAATGGAAAAGAGTACAACCTTTATTTCTTGTCTTCTTTAAGGCTTCATTGCCTATTAAATTATTAAATTTTAGATTTTGTATTTAGGTCATTTGAAGAATTAGATTAAAATTATGGAATAAGTAATGCCATTGAATTATACATGTCCATGGCTAATATGTTCATATTTCATAGGATTTAATAAAACAATCTCCTACTCCAGTTCCAACCAACAAGCACTTTATTCGTCTAGCTGAGATGGAACAGACAGTTGCAGAACAAGATCACTCTCTTTCTGAACTTTTAAGCAAACTAAAGAAAGTATCACAAGAGTTAGAGAGACAAAAAGAAATCACGGAATTAAAAATCAAAGAATTTGAAAATATGAAATTACGGTAAGGCTTAGAAATGAACTTAAAATAAGCAAATGGTAATTATGACATAATGAAAATAAATATATTTGCTTTGTCAGATGTTGATATATATTATCTCATTTTATTCTCAGGACTGCTTACAATATGTCATTTTCCCCATTTCTCAGATAGGAAACAAGACCTCTGGGAGGCTCAGTAACATGCCTGGGAGGACATGGGAATGCCACAGTTTGAAACTAGTCAGTCTGACTCAAAAGCCAATAGAGATTCTTCCCCAGAATCTTCTTTTTAACATCTTTGAGTGTCAGCTTCATCCTTTGGCAATGGTAGTACTTAAGCCTGGCCCATTCAGAGTGGTTAAATGAAGACCTGATGGAACTGTATATGAAAGTCACCTGAAAATTATAAAATTACATACAAGTACTAAACCTTTGCTTGTGTACCTGGGTGTATGTGGCACAAAATAGAGGCTGAATAAATGATTGTTAAATGAAGAAGTAATTTATTTTATTAATTACACTGACAAGAGTGTTCACAACATTTTCTATATTAGAGATTCTAAAGATTTTTCTGCAAATTTATCACAATATACATTTTAAACCTAAAATAGGTTTATAATTATCCAGTTTTTCTAATCATTATAGAACTATCTTTCAGTTATTTAAAAAAAGTGAGAAAGTTGCTGTCCTTAATGCAGAATTCCATTCCAGCATTGAAGCCCTTATTAGACCTTTTGATTATTTTCTCACATATTCAATATGCCTCTGATAAAATTAACATGAATTTTTTATTATTTAAGTAATTGCCATTTTTTTCTCTAAATGAGATTTAGTAACAGCATATGGTATTTTTTAATCTGTTTTTCTCATTGTGTTAAAAATTTTCTACATGAGAGATTATTTTTCATGTAGTAAATTTATGTTCTGTTTTGGAGTACTTAATGCTTTTAATTCCTGAATGTAAAAAATTTTCTGTATAGAGTGTTTTTGCCATATGGAATATTTCAAATAGCCATTTTATGACTTTATAAAATATTTAAGTATTAATCTCATCAACCAATTAATTAAATACATATATTTTTTATATCAGGCTCCAAGAAAACCATGCAGGTGAAGTGAAAAAAATGAAAACAGAAGTAGAAGATTTAAGATGCCTTCTAGCCCAGTCACAAAAGGAATCACAGAGTTTAAAGTCTGAACTTCAGGCTCAAAAAGAAGCAAATTCAAGAGCTCCAACAACTACAATGAGAAATCTAGTAGATCGGCTAAAGAGCCAGTTGGCCTTGAAAGAGAAACAACAAAAAGTAAATACAGAAAATTATTAACATTTAGTAAAAATAAGTGGTAGAGAAGATTTGTAAATGGGTTAGATGTGATAGTATAAATGTTTGTGTTAAAGTAAAAGTATAAGCTTCATCTCATGCTGTTAAATAGGACAGATATTTCAAGATAATTCTTAGACTTTTTCAGTGTTATTTTTAAATGTGAGTATAGTTTAGTTTACCTTTTTTATGTTGTCATCAGCAATTTATGGATTATTTTTTCCTTTTCTACTGGGGTTTTTTTTGCGGCTTGAGGCTAGTTCAAAAAATTCAGCAGATTTCAGTGACTTGGAGGGGACTAAAAAGGAAATGTGATAGAGGGAGATATTAAAGAAGATTGCAGAGATAGATTTGTGAAGGAGTTGGTCAGTTCATTCACTTTTTCTGTCATTAATGTGAGATTTGATATACTGAAACTGTTTGAAGGTACTGCTTTTTTTATTAGCTCACGAAATTTATTGGCAGGTTTTAAGCCTTTCCTGCCCATTTTTTCTAAGTTTATCTACCTAAATTAATTTTACGTTGAAGGATATACTGAGTAAATAATTTATAAGTATCTAAACTTGGATCTTTGAAAACAAACACACCTGATTTTTGTAATACAAATTTCTTGATTTAATACTGTTTTCTCAAAATTATTGTTGAGATTTTAAACTCTTGCATGCAGTTGGGAAGGAATTGAGCATAATCACTAATGGAAATTCACTTGAAAAAGTACAGTTTTTTTGATGAATTATGTTTTAGTGAACAAATGATATTTTCAGAAAATAGTAGAAAGTAAAATTTATTTCTTTTATATTACTCAAATAAAATATTAATTTTCTCCTTTTTTTTTTTACAATTTTAAATGTATATAGATTAAATTTGTTAGCTGGTCTGATGGGAAGAACTTCAGGACCAAGAACACTTTCAGACATAGCATTTTTCTGGTTGCATCAGTTTAAGATGTCTTTCAAGAAAAGGATGGGTTTTTGTATTTTGAATTTTTCACATTTAATTTTACTGATTTTTATTAGTACACCTGTGAAGTATATAATGTTTGCATTCCTTCTGTGGATTTGGTAAATGTACGTAACACATCTTAATTCCTTTTTTTATCTGTGCCCTCCCCCTTCTCTCCCCGTTCCCCATTCTACCTTCTACCTTTTTTCATTATTCTATGAATACTTTATTAGTTTTTGTTCAAACCTATGTAGATAAGACCTTACACATTTAATAAAGAGCATTCCCCTGTACGAATGGGAAAAAAATTAAGTTTACTTTTTCTAGACTAATATGGCTGTTAACTAACAATTCAGTACAGTAAACTAGGTTGTTTTCTTTTTAAAAATGTACATATGTTTTAATTTTTAGGCACTTAGTCAAGCACTTTTGGAACTCCGTGCAGAAATGACAGCAGCAGCAGAAGAACACATTATTTCTGTAACTTCTCAGAAAGAGGCAAATCTCAATGTTCAACAGATTGTTGATAGACAAACTAGAGAGCTAAAGGTGACTATCAATGCTTACATTACTATAACAAAATTCCCAGAAGTTCCTATTGGAAGATATATGTATGTGTGTGTGTGTGTGTGTGTGTGTGTGTGTGTAGTGTGTGTATATATATATATATATATATAATTTTTATATATAATAATTTTGACCCTGAGTAAGGAATTTATAATGAATTACGGGTGAATAGATGTGCATGCACATGCATGCACTTTTGAACAATACAACTTTATGATACTCACTGATTATCAGGAGGATTGGGAAAGGATTTAGAGCAGTTTAATGTTCATAGAAAAATTGAGAGGGGAATATAGAGATTTCTCATATAGCACCCCACACACATGCTTAGTTTCTTCCATTATCAGTATCCTCCACCAGGGTGTCATATTTGTTGTAATTAGTGTACTTACAATGAAATCTTATACTTACCCAAAGTCCAGGTTTACATTAGATTTCACTCTTGGTGGTGTCATACATTCTGTGGGTTTGGACAAATATATAATGACATGGATCTTTGCTACACAGTGTTGTAACATAAAGACTGTTTGCATGGCTCCAAAACCCTCTTTGTTCTCCTATTAATTCCCCTCAACTTCCACCACCCTTGGGAACCACTGATACTTTTACTTTCTCTACAACTTTGCCTTTTCCAAAATGGGTTATAGGTGAAGTCATACAATATGTAACCCTTTTAGATTGATTTTCATTTAATAATACATTTCTTTTTTTAGCCCTGAATATATTCCATTGTCTAAATGTATCACATTTTATATATCTGCTTACTTTCTGGGGACATCTTAGTTGTGTCTCAGTTTTGGTTATTGTGAATTAAGCAACTTTTACATCTAAATTGATAAGTGAAATATGTAGATTTATTTCTTTTGCTTTATTTAATTATATTAGTAGGACTAGACCTTTGTTAATATATTTTTTAATACTAAAATATCATCTTGTCTGAATTCTTCCATTCTTCAAGTCTTTCATCTCAGATCCTTTTCTGACTTCTCTAAGATTGTTTTGCTTTAACAAACTAATAATAATAGTAATTTATTAGTATTAGTAGTAGTACTTGGCCTATAGTAATCTATTTGAGTAAATAGTTATAGGCCAAATAGTGTTATGTTTCCATCACTATCATTATATAAGATAGCTAAAAATGTCTTGCTGGTGGCTTTTATATGTACTGTATAATATTGCACATTTTCCTTTCATGTCTTGTCTTGTCTTTACAAAGTACATTAGAATTATTTCAAGTCACATATTTTGTTTTATCCTGCTCATGGTTCATAGTTTTTAAACCATTACCAGGCACACTGATAGGTACTTATTTCTTCCATTCAAGTGCAATGAACCACTTGTTTAATTCACAAAATCTTGTTCCTTTATGTTGTTGAAGATTAATTTGTTTTAGAGTATTTTGTTTTTCTCAAAGCGGTTGGTTTATTTGACATAAATATGGGAAAATATATATATAGTTTGTGGGGTTTTTTAATCTTGTGCACTGGTCTTATATTTTATTTTTCTTTTTAAGAAGCATTAATGGTATTTTTGTTTTGTGTTGTTTTTATCATTGATGATGAAGATTCATGAATAAGCTCTTTCTCTCTCATTAGTCACAAATTGAAGATTTAAATCAAAATCTTTTAAAATTGAGAGAAGCTCTTAAAACAAGTAAAAACAGAGAAAGCTCACTAACTGATAATTTGAATGATTTAAATAATGAACTGCAAAGAAAACAAAAAGCCTACAATAAAGTACTTAGAGAGAAAGATGGAATTGATCAAGAGAATGATGAACTCAAAAGGCAAATTAAAAGACTAACTAGTGGGTTACAGGTAATTTTACATTTAATTTCGATAGTCTTTGTAATATGTAAGTAATACTTTATTCTACTTCTTAATTTTATCTACAGTATTTGCTAAAACTGGCTTTCAGATTATTTTGACAAACATAACTAATTCCTTTTACTGATTTGTATATACAGCTGTAGTGTAGTATATCCTATAGAATACAGGAACAACTACCCTGTTATACCTACATATTATAGAAAGTATGATTAGTGATGGGCTCAAAAATTTCTGTAATTGGAATATCTGGTGTACTTTTTTTGACATTTATTTGTAGAATGTAAACTTCCATCTTATTTTTTCAGAGCAAACCTCTAATAGATAATAAACAAAGTTTAATTGAGGAACTTCAAAAGAAAGTTAAAAAACTAGAAAGCCAACTGGAAAGAAAAGTGGATGATGTAGAAGTAAAACCTATGAAAGAAAAGGTACGTAATAAAGCATATTGAGCAATATGCATAAAATAGTGACAGATTAAGTTAAAAATGTAGTTGATAAATAGATAATATCCTGTAGTAATTTGAGGGCCTAAAAACACACTAAAGGAAGTACTGGCTAAGCAGAGAAATCTTAAAGTTTTGGTCCTTTACTGGAAGTCCCATTTGACCCTGCTATTCCACTGCTGGGAATCTTCCCCAAAGAATTAAAAGAATCACACCACAGTGATATATGTGCACCCATGTTCATAGCAACACAGTTTGTGATAGCTAAAACTTGGAAACAGCCCAAATGCCCATCAACTGGTTACTGGATAAAGAAAATGTGACTTTTTATAAAATGGAGTACTACTCAGCCATAAAAAATGAGAAATTAGAGACATTTATAGCTAAATGGATGCACATTGAGACGATACTCTTAAGTGAAATAAATAGGACACACATGTATAAATACCGAATAGTTTCTCTAGTGTGAGAAACTGAAAGTGTAAATAAGGACTAAAATGTATAATAGGTAATGTGAAATAGGAAGAAAAGGGGCAAAGGGAAAGGAAGTGGGAGAGCCAGGGGAAAGGAAAGAAGAGTATGTAATTAATATGAGAAAATGAAAAAATAGGAACAAAATTTTTGTAAATGGGAATGGAGGGGTTGAAGGGAGGGCTGGGCAAGGGTGAAAAATGAGAACCAAGAAAGATTATGTAAAGGTGCAAATTTCCAATGATGAATGTCATTATCTTGTATACCTAAAATGTACCAATGATTAGAATGAATAATCGATAATGTGAAATAGGAAGAAAAGGTCCAAAGGGGTAGGGGTAGTGGGAGGGGCAGGGGAAAGGAAAGAAGGGAAAGGAAAAATGCTGAGAAATGGAAAAAATGGAAATAAAGTCTTTGTAAATAGGGAAGGGTGGAGGGGGTGAAGGGAGGGCTAGGAATGGGGGAAAAATAAGAACCAAGATGCATTATGTAAAGGTACAAGTTCCCAATGAGAAATGTAATTGTGTTGTATACCTACAATGTACCAATAAAAGAATTTTTTAAAAAAAGTTTTTGTCCTTTAGTAACTCACAGTCTACTTAAGGAAGCACCATTAATGTATCTCTTACTTGGAAATTACTGCATCATCTACATGTCATCTTCCTAAGTATAGTACTTCCAGGGACTCTTCCCATTTTACATATCCAGCTATATATTTTTTCCCCGAATAATCATTTATGTATATTGGTGCTTTTGTCCTTTTGGACAAAGGTAAACACTTGACGATGCCCACTTTGAACCAAATGTATTTTTTTTTTTTTTGTCTTTCAGTAGACTGGGCTATTATTTTAGGTAAACAAAGTGATAATGGAATATATTTGGTACTTTCGTAACACTCAATAACCAATCCACTCACCAGTTTATTCTGTAATATGAGATAAGTTGCTTAAATCTTTCTCATAGGTTTACTGGTAAACCAGTTTGTAATAAAAATAAGTGATAGGAATAATCAACCCAAAGAAAAACTAAAGTTAACTGAAATGCTTATAATTCAATTTATTACGAATAATAAGCTGGAGATATCTTATTAGTATATTGAAAATACCAAAAGTTGCCTGAGAAATTTTAGTGTTTGTTGTCATTTTTGTCCTAAAAAAATTCACTGTGGTGATACCATAATTAGGAAAATTTTGTATTATAAAATTTACCCAGGGGGCCAGGGATTTAGCTCAGTGGTTCTGCTGCATGCCTCGCAAGCGCAAGGTCCTGAGTTTGACCCCCGGTACCAAAAAAAAAAATTTGCCCAGAAAATGCTCAGTATCTATTAAACAATTTCAATAATAGAGTAGTACACTCCAAAAAATACTTTCCCTATGAAATTTCATAACATCTGTGTCACTTTGATGAAAATGATTGCATCTGTAACCATAAAGCTACAACATGCTTTCTGTCCATAGCTCTGTCGGTATATTAGGCAGCTTTCCCGTGACTGGGACAAAATACCTGACACACACAACTTAAAGGTTCATGTGACTCATGGTTTCAGAACAGTCAGTTAATGATCTCTGGCTCTGAGGCAGAAATGCCTTGGAGGAAGGACCTGGTGGAGGAAAGCTGCTCAACCCAAGGTAGCCCAGAAGTAGAGAGTGAGGCAGGACCAGGGAGAGACATACACCATCCAAAAGCACACCTCCAGTGAGGTGTGCTCCTCCAACAGCCACACAATTCCTAACAGCGCATTAAACCTTTGAACTTATAAATGAATCAGTCCACCAATGAATATAGTGGCCCACAATAGTCACCTTTTGCAAGCCTACCACTAAACACTTTAGACTTTGTGGGAACTTTTTCATTTGTTTATTTTTGTGGTCCTGGAGATTGAACCCAGAGCCTTCTCACTGAACTACATAACTACCCTATTTTTAATTATTTTGAGACAGGGTCTTGATAAGTCACCAAGTTGACCAAACTGGACTTGAACTTGTAATTTCCTGCCTGAATTATATAGGCTTTCTTTGGCTTCTTTATCAAAATTATAACAAGCTATGATCACTGTGATTACTGGCTAATTTTCCTATCACTATGATAACCCTAATTCCTTTCTTTTTTTAAAAGCACTTATAACCAGTTCACTTGATGCCTAATATTTTGTTTCTCATTTTACTATCTATACTTACTCTTTGCTCTTTTCCCTACCTAGTCAACCACCATAAACTCTATTGTAATATTCATGAACATACAATTTTCATCAGGTTTATTCATTGCTTCTAATCCTAGTGCCTGCAATAGTATCTGGCATGTGGTTAGCACTAAATACTGTAAATATATTTTGAATGGGTGAAGTAAAGTGTATCAAACACTTGATGAGTTGTGATGATAAAGTGTCATGGTCCAACAAAATTAGGTCAGTTGTTTATATATCAAATTATTTGTTAGCTTACTGTAGTCATGATCATCTATATTAGAATCTTCATTTTAAGACTCTGTAAGGGTGCTAAGATTAGTTCACCCAGAATTTTATCTGTCAGGTGATAAAATAAAACCTATTCAGACTGAAGGTCATTTTTGCTAGATTGGTATTCCTAAAGATTCAAAGTTGCATAGCAAAATGAGTCTTTACGTATTGTCTTAGAAGTATTTGTTTACTATTTTTCTAGGTAGAAATTGATAAATCTTAAAATTAAAAGTAATACTAGTAATTTTCTAACTTATTTGTTATTGCTTACAGAATGCTAAAGAAGGATTAATTAGGTGGGAAGAAGGTAAAAAATGGCAAAACAAAATAGAGGGAATTCGAAACAAGTTAAAAGAGAAAGAAGGAGAAGTTTATACTCTAACAAAGCAGTTGACTACCTTGAAGGATCTTTTTGCCAAGTAAGTTTAAATTGTATTGTAAAACATGATATATAAAATCTATTGACCTGGAAGTTATAATCTTATTGTAATTGATAATGTGAAGATTTTTCTAGTTTTAAGTATTTATCATTATGACTCACTTTTTACTTTTCTTAAAATGTGCTTCAAACACATTCTAACAATTACAAGTAGAATTTTCTATGGTTTTGAAGTTAATTCATACCAAATACAGAATGGTACAATTGGTGTATGTTGTTCTAATAATGAGTAAGCTGCAACCTAATAAATAGAACAAGCCAAACAGTAAGTGGCATATTTTCATGATTTTATACTACATTCCACAGAGCTGATAAAGAGAAACATACTTTGCAGAGGAAACTAAAAACTGGTATGACTGTTGATCAGGTTATTGGAATGAGAGCTTTGGAGTCAGAGAAAGAGTTGGAAGAATTAAAAAAGAGAAATCTTGACTTAGAAAATGACATACTGTGTATGAGGTAAGCTATCACATAGAAATATAGCACCTATTTTGGTTGAAAACCTGTTGAACCCATAGATAGGGAAATAATAAATGTGTATTGTTTCCAGTTTGGGTGTGTTGATTGTCTTTTCTCACTTGAGAGTAATTTTGGATTGTATCCTTGACCTTGAAATATTATGTTGTGAGCCTTTGAGTCTTTTTAAATTCTATGGAAAACGTATTTTTGTTTCAGCATGTAATCCATCTGGTTAGGTCCAGGCTGCAGGTTCCCGCCTCCTTTCTGTGGGCTCTGATTCTAACATCAGTTCTCTCTTCAAATCTTCCACAGTGGTGTTCATTTCTGTCCTGCCTGTGCACCTCTCAGTTGACCAGATGTCTAATAATATATATATAGACTGTGTCTTATTCAGTTCCCAGAATCTTCTACATTCTGATTAGGACCAGAACCATACAAATGCAGCTCAAGAGTGACCTCAGAAGTTCACAGATAACTTTAATGGGTCTTTTTCTTGAGCTCCTTCGACTCTGTTATCTTGATATTCCTTTTTCCCTATAGCTCCCCATTAGGGGACTTTGGACAGAAATATGGGGCTTTATTTACACCTTTCATCCTGTGTACTTCAGCAGGTGCACATATCTGTAGCCAAGTGTGTTAATTTTTTGTCACTCTGACAAAATCCTTGAGAAAATAAACTTAAGGAAAGATTTATTTTGGCCCATGGTTTCATAGGTTTCAGTCCATGATTACTTAGTTGCTGGAACATCATGGTAGCCAGAGCATATGGCACAGGAGGAAGCTCACTTCATGGTGGCCAGGAAGCAGAGAGAGGGATGATGGGGCCAGGGTCTCAGACACCAAGCTCGGGACCAAACCTTCAACATAGGAGGTTTGGGAGGACATTCTAGATCCACACTATAATTCCAGGCAGCAATGGGAAAAAAGAAAGATGTAGGAAAAAAAAACTATTGTCCCATCCCATTGGTATTACAGTTGTATCAACTGGAGAAGATTTCCCTCATAATTTTTAAATAGAAAAATGTGTGATAAATTTATGAAAGATATGTAGCCTATCTAAATATTACAGGCAGATACCAGACCTTGACAATGAGTATTCACATGATTACAGATCATTTGACACACTTGGGTGAGAAAATAACAAACTATGTATAACCTAAGTTAATCTTGGAAGAAGTAACTAAAACCGAAAATTGTAAATAGTTTTAGTTTTTAGGATATGATTCTATTTTATTTTGTATGACTATGAGTATATCAGAAAACATAGTTTCAAAAGAAATTACAAAGAAAAACAAATCTCAAAAGCTTCCTGAAAGAAATGGTATGGTGGCTGTGATAGGGTGAGTGGTAGTTCTACATACAGTGGCGTAAACACACTCAATTGTATCTCACAAATCTAAGGTGCAACTGTTTGAGAACTTTGAAAATTAAGTAGTGTAAGGCAGATTTGGGTAGAATACTAGAATTTAAGTATCAGCCAACCAGCAGTGAATTTACCTTTTCTTTACTTCTGTTATTATCTGGGCTGAACATATTATTTGAAACCTGGAAGTCTTGTAATTCAAGTAAGGAGAGAGGGAACTTCTAAGACTCAGAGTATGAAGATACCTCGTTATGTTTTCTTTTCTGGGTTGTCTCATGCCCCAGCCTTCAAACAATGCTATGATTTTGGAGTCAGAGGCTAGGTTTCATCTTCAGCACCTTTAAAAAAATAGTGGTCTTATGAGCTTCTAACCCACAAATCTCTTTCTGTCTAAGTTACTAGTTCTTGTTTTTTGTTTTTTTGTTTTGTTTTATTTTTATTTGTTTGTCCTTCAGAATCTCCCTTGATAGGGTAGAAAAAAATGATCAAAGATTTCTATGTCTTGACATCTGTTTAAAGTTACAGCTTGGTCCAAAAATAAGTTTCCCCTTTCTGTTTTTTCTTAAATTTAAACATAGATTCAAAACAAAACTAATTTTTAATAGCCTCCATATCTTCATGAGAATTGATCATTTTACTTTTGAAAACTTCAACTTTTTTACTTTCAATGCTTTAAAAAATTCTTTTTTCCTTTTTTTTCCTAATGTGAATCTACAAGGTTTGAAGTAATTGGAGAAGACTTTATAGCAGATACTTAACCTCTCCAAATTTAAGAAATTTGATATCTGAATTTTGTGAATCAGATACAGAAATGAAAATTAAGTATATATGGATGTAGGACATAGGGCATATCCCAGTAGAGATGTAGAAGAAAATGAATGTTCCATGAATGGTTAAAAGTAGATTTATCACCCTATATAAAAAAGTCTTCTGGACATTTAGGTTTGATAGATATACTTGAGCAAGATTATGGAGAGCTTTGAAGGCCATGGAGGTAAGTTTAAACTTTTGTTATTTATATGTAGATTTTAGAAGTTTTGAAAAATATTAACTGTTCATAAACACATTGCATTTTTCATTGCTTTCTTATATTTTAATATAGTAAACAGGAAAAAGTTGAGATTTGTATGGTAAAGAATCTGTGGTTGTTCATAGGAATCATCAGGCTCTTCCTCGAGATTCTGTTGTAGAAGATTTACGTTTACAAAATAGATACCTTCAAGAAAAACTTAATGCTTTAGAAAAGGAATTTTCAAAGGATGAATATTCTAGGCGTCCAGTAAGTGTACATCTTTTCCCCCTATTTTATATGCATAAAAGTGAAATAAATTGGTTCCTTTATCTGGCCAAAACATTAAAATCTTTTCATTAACATTGACATAGCAAATTTGACTTTTTTTTGTACTACGTAATGTTGGGTAGTAACTTCTTTAATCTTAACATAATAAAACTTTCTTAAAGTTTGCATAAAACTTCATTACAAGTGATATCTAGAAATTATAATTATTACACATTTTGCTGTGATAATAATAGAGGGGGAAATGTGTTGCCACACTATTTTTATTGATATGTGTGATATGTCTCTAGTTAATAAAGACTCATTAATGATTAACATAGAATTATTTGGCTCTTGTTTTAAGTACTTGCTATAGATAAATATTTCAGATACGGATATATTTTTCCTTTTTACACTTCTTTTTTTTCTACATCAGCACAATCTGGTGTGCTTGCTTCCTTTGTTATTAGTATTAAAATATATAAAAAACATAATATTTTCCATAAAAAGGACACTTTATTCAGGAACCAAAAAATAAATTCCAAAACCAAATACTCCAAATAGAAAATAGGAAGAAAATAGATGCCAGTGACAATTACATCATTGTAGTATTTTGTGGTATTACAATAAGCAAAAGTACAAAGCAGAGGATATAGATCCTACTAAATTCAGTGAAGCTGAAGCAAGATTAAACAATAAACCAAATTCATTTAGATCAACCTATGGTAATATTGCAGATATTAACTCCAATTTTGAAAATGCATCAAACCCTAAAGTTGAGTACGTTAATCAAGAATGTTGTGAAAATTATAAACAGGAACGTGAAAGTGAAGAGAATAAGATAGGTAAGAACAAAAACGGGAAGGGGCACATAGCTTGAAGGTGTGAATCACAACTGTATGGATCCCAGACTGCTGTGGAAAATCATGATTATGCCACAGTTGCCTGTGCAGCCTCAGTGCTGAGGAGGAGGCGCAGACAAATTATGAATCTGGGGTATCAGTCCAGCCAAAAAATAAAATGTCCTTGGTTTGGATACACAGCAGTTATTTATTTCTTTGTTAGCTGGGATTTCTTATAGCAAGTAAGACATATATATAATATACCAAAATATATAGGATATTTAGAAATTATAAACTATTAATAGACTTCTTTTTAAAGCTCTAATTTTTAATTAATTATTGCCAAAATTGGTAGTGATGCATTTCCTCATTCAGTTTAGAACTCATTTTTTTTTTACCGTTGGTGTACACTTTATAAACCATCATATTAGATAATGAAATAGCAAAAATAATCCATGTTAAAGATGTTTATTTTTTCTTAGAAATTTCTAATTGAACCTGTTGTATTTAGTTGCTATTTTATATATAGCAAGTTTGTTTGGTGGTCCTTATACCATGTATTGTAACAAGTCCTTTTTTAATAATGAGAAAGAGAGCTTTATTATTATTATTATTTTGCCATCTATGTTGTTTTAGGCTCTGTGCCTAAGTGTATTTCTCACAATACTTTGCAAAATGTTTTTTCTATTATAAGTACATCTCTAATGATGGTGAGACTTAGAATTAGCATTTAAATCCATGTCTAGCAGGTCTGAACATCAGATACATACTACTTTGAGTGCATTTATACTGAGGTGTAGAGTAAGACAAGTTTGTTTCCAGTTCAAATCAAATTGCAGTTTTTCTTTATCTTGTCCACCTCAGATACTCCATTCACATAAGTCATCCAGATAGCATCTGAAATTATACATCTGTATTTTAAGAGAAAATTGATGAAAGTGATTTATTTATTATTTCTTTATCCAAGTTCACAATGCTTTTTTTTGTTGTTTACTTCATAATTAATAAGAGAACTTGGGGCTTCCAGTATGTGTTATCTCCGATTCCTATGCCCTAAAAATTTAATTTCAAGAAATTTGGGCTTTTTAATGGGATTACACTCCAGTAAAACACTTTGGAATTCCTATGAAGTTAATTATATAGGAATTCTGTTTATGTTTATAGAATGTTAGAATTTATTTTACAGATTTTGGACAGTCTGAACTACAAATACTTTCATTTTCTGAGAATAGAAGGAAAAATTGATACACATTCATTCACTTATATAATAATTACATTCATATTTTGGTGAGAAGTGTTAAAGTATATCCTCATGTAAAATCTCAGAATAACTATCTTCTCTGATACTTCTTATATTTTCAAATTGATCAGTCAGTGGTACTCATAGAGGATTATCATTCATTAAATCAAATAGCTACCACAGATAGAAGAGAAAAGCTTAGAGACAGAAAATTAAAGATTTCCATGTCTGGAGAGGTCTTAAAAGTTATCCTGTCTAGTTTCTTCACTTACTACATGCAAAATCTGACAGCCTTGTAAGTGGTAAGATGTTCTCGCATAAACTAGCAGTGGGAAGATCAGAATTCATTAAGTGGGAATGTATTACTGTGGGTTATGAACATCAACAAAAGTGTCGTTTTCTTGCCTCTACATATACGTACTCATTCTTTAGACAAAAAATCAGGTGGAAACATGCACTCTTTCTGCCAGCTTCATATGCATTCTCAAAATCAAATGTCTCCCTACAATGTCTTTACTTTTCTAAGGCCTATTTTGTGATTTATTTGCTTTTACCACATCTTACCTAAGAAAATATGTATTTCTGGCTGAGCATTTAGCTCAGTGGTTCCATTGCCTGCCTTGCAACTGCAAGGTCCTGAGTTCGAACCCCAGTACCAAAAAAAAAGAGAAAATATGTCTGTCTTTACTTTAAAAAACAATATAAAATAGTGTGAATTCTTATAGTTAAAAAATATTTCAGAAGTGTGTATCATAGGTATATTATTTATATAATATTTTAATAATTATAATGTCTGGTGTTACTGACTTCGTAGCCCATGGAGCCAGTAGACAGAGAAAAATTGGAAAAAAGAAACTGAATCTATGCTGAGTATTGTCACAAAATTATTTCACATGTGTCATATGAAGTAGGTGGTATTCTGCTCAATCTGGAGAAAAAATACGCACATATTTCTCATTCAAAAAAGTTTTATAGTTCAGAATAAGAAGTAAAAATGAACATAAAAATAAATAAATAAATAAATAAATTTTAGAAAATGAACATAAAGAACCCAAAGTAGATTCATACCAAGAGAAATGCAGTGCAGTGCATTTCAGAGGAGTGGTTACTTTAGTTCAAGAAATGAGGAAATGATTTCTGAAGGAGAAAGGAATGGAGGCACTTGTTTTTGCAATATTTGTTCAGCCTGCAATAACAATACAGTTGGCCCTCCGTATTCAAGTGTTCTGCATGTGAAGATTCAACCAACCAGGGCTCAGAAATATTTGGAAGAAAAAAGCTGTGTCTGTATTGATTATGTATAGACTTTCTTCTTCCTGTCGTCCCCTAAATAATACATTAAAATAATATTTGAATAGCATTTACATTGCATTAGGTACTACAGGTATTCTAGAGATGATTTAAAGTATTTAGAAGAATGTGCATACGTTATATGCAAATATCATACCATTTTACCTAAAGGGCTTGAGCATCTACAAATTTTGCTATCTGTAATGGGGAGGGAGGGGCTGTCCTGGAACCAATACCCTGTGGTTACTGAGGGACAACTGTACTATAGATTCGGTGGCTGAGACACCAAAAATTTCTGGTCTCACAGTTCTGGAGGCTAAGTATCCAAAATCAAGGTGTTGACAGAGTTGGTTTCTTCTGAAGTCTTTCAGTGAAGGATCTGTCCCCAGTCTTGGCTTACAGTGTCCATTTTCTCCATGTCTCTCCACATTATCTTTCTGCCAAGCATGTCTCTGTGTTCAAATTCCCAAACTTTCCCTTTTATAAAGATCCTAATCGTACTGGATTGTGTCTACTTTAGTGACCTTATTTTGACATGAGGTCACATTCTGAGGTACTGGAAATTATAACTTTAACCTATATGATTAGAAAAGTCAAGGAACATAATTCAACCACAAAACAAGATAACTTTTATTTTGAACTAACAAAACCAGCATAGACTAGCTTAATCATTTTGAGAGTATATATGTGAAGGCATTATTATTATGGATGTTTACGTCTTACTTGACTCTGTTTTCTGTTTCAATCAAACTACATTACTTTTCTTACTGATAGTTTTATGTTCTAGCTTATTTAGTTTTCTCTAGAACTCCAATTTTTTTGTATTACTTTGAAAAGAAATTCCTCTTTTGACATAGTATTTTCTTATTCAGTATGTATTTTGTGGCTTTTATTTATTAAACTTTAAAAATACTCCAAATTTCATTTTTCTGAAGACTTCTGGAATAGAGTCAGGTGATCATTATCAAAAAGAACAAGAGCTACAAAGGGCAAACTTGAAGTTGTCATCTGAAAATATTGAACTGAAATTTCAGCTTGAACAAGCAAATAAAGATTTGCCAAGGCTAAGGGTAAGTGTAATAGTCTATATTGTATTAAGATACTGAAGGCCTGAACCTGTCCCCTCCCACATAATTATTATGCTTGCTTATATTAGCTTATAAAATAAATATTCATAAAATACCATAGTAGTGGTATATCGTATATACTTTCTCATATAACAAATATTTGTTGAGGGCCTACTTTATATCCAGCACTTCTAAGTGTTGGGATATAGCAATCAAAATGTATTTATTTGTAAAACTTATGTTCCAGTGGGGAAGACTGACAATAAACAGGTAAACAAGACAATATGTAGTATGTCAGTTGATGTTAAATGCTAAGAAGTGAAACATGATTGGTAAAGAGTAGAGGGAAAAGTACAATTTAAAATAGGGTAGTAAGAGAGGTCTCTTTTAAAAAGGTGAATATGAACAGAGAGCTAGGGGGAGAGGTAAGGAAATGAGACATACAAATACTAGAAAAAGAATTCCAGACAATAAGAATAGCAAGTTTGAATGTCCTGAGGTGGAAGAATACTTGGTTTATTTCATTAACAATTGTCATACTTGAAAATATGAGAGTAATTGTTTCTTTTAGAAATTTTACTTTTTCTGGTGTTCATGTTTTTACTCTTTGGTTTTCTATATCTTTTCCTGTTATAGGAGTCTTTGCCTTAGCTAGTCTTAGTCTTTGTTCGGTTCTCTTTTACTTCATACCACATGAATAAGGATCTACTTGAGTAAAATGAAAAATAGTTAAAAATTAGAGTTCTATTGTATACTAAGGCAATAATGTGGAACTTTTTCTTGAAAGTTGATATACAAAATACGTGTCTTAGTTCATAGTCTTTGTTAGTATAAAGATCCAGTTCAGTTTGCTATACTAGTAAAGAGATTGTTAGTTCACATGAATTGTTTGCCTGTCCTTTTGAATGGGTGTAACTATGTCAGATTGCTATGTATTTTCTTTTATCTGTCAGAATCAAGTAAGAGATTTGAAGGAAATGTGTGAATTTCTTAAGAAAGAAAAAGCAGAGGTTGAACGGAAACTTAGAGGGGTGAGTATGTTGCTTCAAGGGCCAAAGCTAATTGATTTCATGTTAATGAAAAGCAATCATAATGCAAAAACTCCTTCTGGTAATAATTTAAATATATGATGGATTCAGTGAAAATTTTAAGAGTATTATTGGAAAATATCTTGCTGACAGCAACCTGTGTTCCAGATGACACTGCATGTGCATACAAATACTAGAAAAAGAACTCCAGACAGTAGAAATAGCAAATTTAATATCCTGAGGTGGAAGGAAATTTGGTTTAATTTCGTTAACAATTATCACACTTGAAAATATGAGGATAATTGTTTCTTTGGAAATTTTAATTTATTCTGATATTTACATTGTATACTATACATAATTTAATATAAATACAGTTTAATGTCAGCTTAAATATAAAATATGTAAAAAAATAAAGTGTGTGTGTCAGTTTGACCTTTTCTGATTAATAATACTAATTCAACTGTGAAAAAATTAAGCACGTTGATTTACTCAATTATTAAAGCTTTTGATTTGAAATTATAAGCAATTATGCTTATTAACTGGTGACCCATCTCTATAAGTATCTTAATGTTTTTTATTTCAGATATGTCTCCTGCTTATATGAGATAAAAACTGAATTTCCAAACAATGGCTATTCTTGAAGAAAATTATGTATATAATCCTACAGTTAAAATTTAATTATTCATGAGCTCATTAAAGACACAAACCATTTCTTTTGTGATTTTAATTTTATCTAAAGAAAACTCCTGGTATATTTGAGAGAACATTAACTGATTGGAATATTTAGATTTATTCATGTGGATCAGACAGATATCAAAGCTAAACTATTTAAGCCATTGCCTATTTACCACATGATTTTAGGAATATCAGATTTTCTAAGTCTTGGTTTTCATGTATGTAAAGTGAAAATTATAATTCCTATTTAACAAGACACTTTGAAGGATATATTGAGTTAACACAAAATTCGGAATCAGTTCTTAGGAATTATTAATAATGAGTATAATTGTGGGCCTGTTGTTGTTGGTATTTCATATTATATTCTCTAAAATATTTGACTAAAGGAAAATTTGACATGTTCTTTGTAGTCTGGTAGAAGTGGAAAAACAATCCCAGAACTAGAAAAAACCATTGGCTTAATGAAAAAAGTAGTTGAAAAGGTTCAGAGAGAAAATGAACAGTTGAAAAGAGCATCGGGAATACTGACCAGTGAAAAAATGGCTAACATTGAACAGGAAAATGAGAAATTAAAGGTAATTTAAAAAATATTTTAATATTTTAACTTTTACTAACTTTAGATAAACTTAAAATTCAGTATATAAAATGCTTTAATGGATGGTGCACATATTTTATACTAAAAGAAAAAATTTATTGGAGAGGAATATAAGGACATTCATAGAGTGGCTCCACTTAATCGTCCTTGTTTCAAGACCATTGAGTCTCGCTTTGGTGCTGCAGATATTACTTGTGTCTGGTCTTAAACATATACATGCCCAAGATCCCCTCCCTGAGATTGATTTGATTAGGTTGTCCCTAAGAGGGGTGTTGTGTTGGTCATTTTTGACTTTTGTGTTGTAGAGTCATCACCTCATTCTAATGAATAGCCAATGTCAGTAAATTCTGTTTAGATGGCCAGTATTCAAAGGAAGAGTTCAATTCTAATCATGTCAAATAGGGTCACTGAAGCTATTTTGAAGCAAATTTTATGAGTTTGGAAGATGATGTTTCATTTGATTTCCTTTTTTTGATGATTGGTGTTTTTATTTTGGTTTTTTTTGTTTGTTTGTTTGTTTGTTTTTTAATTACTAGGCCGAATTAGAAAAACTTAAAGTTCACCTTGGACATCAGTTGAGCATGCAGTATGAGTCTAAGACTAAAGGCACAGAAAAAGTTGTTGCTGAAAATGAAAGGCTTCGTAAAGAACTTAAAAAGGTGTGACTTTCATGACTAATGAAAAACTATTCATTTTTCTTATAATTAAGTAGGACATCTGGGCAAAACTCAACATAGATCCTTAATGACAGTGTCTATGCAAAGTAGATAGTTAGTTAAGGAATTTAGGTATTGTGTTTTTATATTTGTCGTTATATCCTTTCACTATGAGGGATATTAAGAATATGAAAATAAATACATTCAGAGGTGGTATAATGTAGAAGCTGCTCACGCTGAATTAAGGTCCTAGCTCTATTACTTAGTGGTCATGGGAATTAGGACAAGCTACTTCTCTCTATTTCTCAATTCCTTCATATATAAAATTGGGAATAGTACACATATTTATATCACAGAGCTTCTGTGAGGCTTAAACCAGTTAATGTTTACTCATGTGATTTAGAACACACCTTTCCTTTTTATTTAAATGGCAAAATACATTCCTTGCTCCAGACAAGTAGGCATTGTTATTTATAGGGATGTTCCACTGAATAAATTGAAATTAATGTATTATAAACTAATTAGAAGAGAAACTGCATGTATTACAATGCCACCATGATAGTATCTATGCTTAAAAATGAATGTATAATAGTGGAAATTACCTGTCACTTACACATGATTTATGCTTATAGCCAGTTCTCTTAAATTAGGGAGTCAAGTTTATTGCTAAATGGATGCATATTGAGGCAATACTCTTAAGTGAAATAAACAAGACACACATGTGTAAATACCAAATAGTTTCTCTAGTGTGAGAAACTGAAAGTGTAAATAAGGACTAAAAGGTGTAGTAGATAATGTGAAATAGGAAGAAAAGGGGCAGAGGGGAAGGGGAAGTGGGAGGGGTAGGGGAAAGGAAGGAAGGGAATGGAATTAATATGAGAAAATGAAAATATGGAAACAAAATCTTTGTAAATGGGGAGGGATGGAGGGGCTGGAGGGAGGGCAGGGGAAGGGGGAAAAATAAGAACCAAGAGAGTACGTAAAGGTGCATCTCTCCAATGATGAATGTCATTATATTGAAAACCTAAAATGTACTAATAAAAGGATATACAAAAAAAAATAAATTAGGGAATCAAAACACATTATTTATTAAATGTGTACAAAGATACCAACTATCCCATTGTTCTAAAAATATTATGGAGAACAAAATGACAAATTTAAAAGTAATCGCTAGAGTAAATACTTATAAATATATTTCTCTGGCCTCATTTACATGATCTTTCTTAGTAATTATTATCATCAAATTGTGTATGGATTTTTATTGCAGTTTTAATCAGCATTTAGAACTCTATATTTTCTGTTTTCCAACTTGGAATTTTGAATTACATTGCATCTTTGAGAACAGTATTGTTTTGTCATAATATACTAATTAGCTTTTAACGTTAGGAAACCGAAGCTGCAGAGAAACTGCGGATAGCCAAGAATAATTTAGAGATACTAAATGAGAAGATGACAGTTCAACTAGAAGATACTGGTAAAAGATTACAGTTAGCAGAATGTAAAGGTCCCCAGCTTGAAGGTGCTGACAGAAAGAGCTGGAAATCAATCGTTGTTACAAGGTAGGAACAAATGCAATGTTTAAAACTTGTACCAAGCTTAATTAGTTCTGATCCTTACCTCCCTGATTTCAAAGAATATTATTTTTAACAACCTAGTTTGGTTGTTTACTTTAACACAGTGCTAATACTCTGTCCTAGCATTGCCAAAGAGCCTTTTCTTACTGTGTTTCACTAGTTGGGGCGGGGTGGCAGGGCATAGAACAGAGCAGATGGAGTAGGCTCAGGCCTCAGAGCCAGGCGAATGTCGTGAAGCTGCCGTCAGTCATGAGCCTGGCTGATGCTGCCCAGGTTCCCCCAGGTGCTGTTTTTCTCCAGCTGCAGCCTCGGCTTCTTTATTTGTACTTCAGGTATGAGCTGGGAACAAGTGATCTGTCTTGTCACAATCTGTGCTGAGTCGCAGTAGCTTCGGACTTTTAACCTGGGCGCTTTCTCTTCACATATCCCCAGTAGATGAATTCAGCAGTTTTAGTCTAGCCTGTTTTCTTCTCCCATACTGTGAACGTTTCCTGAAAATATATGGGATTTTGCCTGTGAAGCTAATGTTTGTGGTTGTGGGATTTTACAGGTAAATATTCATGTGTCCTTGAATCTCCATGATTCATATCACCATGGGTGGTTTATCATGATGGTGATGTGTTGGCAAAAGGCTCTGGAGTCGTTCTCATTGCTGATTCAGGGTCTTGAGGCAAGTGACCAGTTGGATCCTGCCATTTCCTTTCCCACCAAAGTTGTCCTGTGTAAAGCAGTATTCTTTGCCATGAGCATATCTCCTCCTCTTGTTTCAAAAGGCAGATTCATCTACATCATAACCATCTTCATAAAGTTCTGCATGTCTAGTCTCCTCTCTGACGTCTTTGAGGACTACGTCTGCCCTACCTGCTATTTGGAATGACCTTGATTGGAGGCAAGATGGTATCCACCATCACTACAGTAGGATGGGAGTCTTACTAGCACTGTGAGACTAAAAGGTCACACTGTGGTGGACTGGCCGTATTGTACTAGCCCTCAGCTGAGTCTAAGGAGAAAAGAAAGATTGAGCAGGTGTAGTAGGGGCAGCCTAGACAGCTATATGGTCCTGGAGGAGTCCTTGGTTCCTATGGAGACACTATACCTAGAGGAGTCAGAATCTACCCTTCTCCCCTTTAGCCCTCATTTTTCCCATCTACATCCTGAAAATAATTAAATTATGCCCAAAATTTAGTGTCAGTGTGAAAATAACAAGTATATTAGTATGGAGGGAAAACCAATCAATCCTTTTGTCTTCTCAGATACCAGCAGTGGCTTACAGCTACCAACGCTATCAGGGAATGTTTTGGTTCATCCTTTATTTTCTTCTTCAGTCACATATGTTTTCAGAAAGAATATTGAATTACTTTGAGATGTATTTGCTCAGCAGATATTTACCTAGTACTTGCTACTGTGAGGATCTGTCCTTCATGCTGGGTGTTATGTCAAAAAGGCCTGTCTTGCCTGGGTTCCTTTGGAGAGCTGGGTAACTTCCATGGCTTAGAAAAAACTAATTCTTACTGTGACTTTGACTAAATTTTATATCTTCTATGGCTCAAGATATTTGAATCTGTGGAGATGATGATTCCTCTCCTAAAAAGGTTCTCTGAAGCTACAAAAGAGGTTAATGAGACTTATAAACAGTTGAGAAGAAAGATGAAGATATTAATCATAATTGGAGATGATTTTACAGTTTAGATCATTTATGTTTTGTTAATCTGAGAACTGCCAGTGCAACTGTGCATAGAGAATGCTTTTCTCAAGGAAAAAAAAGTCAAAATAGAAGTTTCTTGACAGAGAAAAAGGTCATTCTGATTCTTTACTTCTAGGTTCCCTGAATCTACTCCCTGCCCTGGGCCAAAAAAAAAAAAAAAATTGCCATAGTCTTAAACTGAGATTATACATTCAGTTCAGTGAAGCACTTTAGAGCTGTCTCTTGGGATCCATGACACAGGTGGTCTTCCTCATGCTGAAACACTTGTAGTAGCTATTCTCTGCTCAACAAACTTAATAACATATACCCTGCGTCACACCTTATGCTGTCCTTGGGACAGACCCGGGTGATGTGGAGGCATCACTGGAGAAGGCCTCTCTGCTTGGATGGCTTGAACAGCGAAGTGGATGGAGTGAAGGAATGAGCATCTTGTATTTTACCTTTATCCTTGGCAGACAGTCTTTTCAAGTTACGAACATTGCCTTCTATGGTCTATTAAAAAGTTATTTGAGTATATTTAGGTAATCATAATTTTTCTTGCTTAAACTGTTTCTACCAAATTTTGTTACCAAAGAATAAGTACTACTAGCCCTTTTAACTTAACAGAAAGGCACTCTCCCCCCTTTCCCTTGTTCTGGACAATTTGAATATTACAAGCATTATCTTTGTTTAGGTATGATATCGCTACAGAAGTATTTGGCTCAATTTTCTGAAAATTTACTTTGTCATATGGATTTTTTTTAACTTTTGAGATTTTCACATGCTTCATTTTTCCCACATCATGCATCCACTGTTTTTCTCACCCATGCTTTTGGTCAAATTTTTACTTCTGCTACAATGTTTTGTGTTTTGTTTTTTCCTAGATGGATACCTCATCTGTGTGTATATATGAAAAAAGTTTTCTGTGTCTATGCATGAGAAAGTTTTCTGCCATCTTTGTATTCCTAATGATTTCTACTAATACAAATTTGATATTCTGATGAATTTGACTGTATTTTTTTGTTTTGTGACTTTTACACTAAACTTTACAGTCGTCAGACTCCATCCTTATTCATAATTTTGGGAAACACCTAGATATTCTCTTTTAATTAGCATATTTGTTAAATAGAGATACTTATCCCTGTTATCACCTTTTAGTGCTAAATTACTATGTAGCTAAAAAGGAAAATGGTTTGACTAGAAGAGACTCTAGTAAGATATTCTTGCTTTTTAGTGTAATAATTTGAACTGACTTAAATTAATGAGAAATTACATACTATGTCTGTACTTTTTTTTCCTTTATACTTTTAGAATGTATGAAACTAAGCTGAAAGAATTGGAAACTGACATTGCCAAAAAGAATCAAACCATTACTGACCTTAAACAGCTTGTAAGAGAAGCAACAGAGAGAGAACAAAAAGTTAAGAAATACACTGAAGACCTTGAACAACAGGCATGTCACATAATTTTTCTTTATATGATAAAATAATGTGTTATATCTCAAGAGAATCTTTGTATTAAGTAAAAAAAAAATCTTACTTTCTCCCCGAGAAGTCTCATCTAACTGAATGGCACCATCATTTCACCCATTTATTTGAGCCAGAAATTATGAATCACTGACTTCATTCTTCCTGTCATTCCCCACATCACTTTGATCACTAAATCATACCAGCTGTATTTTCAAAATATATCCCAAATCTGACTGCCTCTCAGCATCTCCATCACTGCCATTCTTCTGCAAACTGTCATCTCCTACTCAAACAGTTTCGGTAATTTCCTAACTGGTCTCCTGGTCTCTTGACACCTGCTCTTGCCATCATTTTACAAAGTTCTCCATATCTTTGGTCTGTTTTCCACACGGTTGTCAGTAATCTTTTTCAAGTGTAAAGCAAAATACCAGTCCCTGCCTCAATCTTCCAGTGGTTCTTCATCGCCTTAGAATAAAACTTCATAGTAAAGTCTGTTCCTAGCCTGTAAACCTATCGGTTTAATCTGACACTTAGATTTTTCTCTCGTCTTTATCTTCTACCATTTTCTCCTTCTATCAGTGTTTTTGCCACAGTAACTGATTTTTTTTTTTGTCTTTTGAACAGAGCTTTGCATTTGATTTTGTTTAGAGTACTGCTCACCCAGTATTCTCACAGTCCACTTCCACACTTCGTGTCTTTGCCTCAGTGAGGGATCTTGGTGAGAGACTGTCCCTAACCCTCACCTTCCATCACTGTCCTCACCCTGGGTCATTTGTGATCAGCCTTTCTCCCATCTTGCACTGATATACAGTGAGTGTATCCATCTTAGCCTTGTGTCACATCCTCATTTTCCTTTACTGAAAATGTAGACTATGGAAAAAGGAACTCTGGCTGTTCTGTTGATTGCTATGTCCTCAGGACTTAGGACAGTGACTACCATGCAGTAGTTAATAAGTGATTGTTGAATAAATGAATAGTGAATAGAACATAGAAACGATTTTATGTGCTCTTGAAAATCATTTTTATTATTTTAACTCATTAAAAATCTGTATCATTATAAAACCTCATATTTCTACCCTAAACTTTTATCTTCTAACTTCATTGTGCCCAAAGATTGAGATTCTCAAGCATGTCCCTGAAGATGCTGAGACAAAGGAAGGCCTTAAACGGGAGCTGCAGCTTCTTAGGTACATTCTGTGTTCATGTGACTACTTTATTTTTTTTCTTTCTTTTTTAAAATTGTCTTTTATATAACTAGGTTTTCTATAGCTGAAGACTAGACACTTTCACCTTTGCTGCTTAAAAAGTTAGGTCCTTATTTCATCCTTCTAATGCCAGTTTCTCTGTTACATACTAGATACTGAAACAGGATATATACCCAATCCTAATGTTTCGCACTGGTAATTTAAACTTTACTAATGGCACAGTTGGATTAAACCATCATTTTCCAGAGGCAGATACTAAAAGACAATTCTTTACTTTGAAGAGTCTCTGTAGCTCACTTTCATTGGGCCCTTCTTGTAAGAAAACTACTCTTGAAATAAACATCAGGGTAGATGTTGGTGGCTTTTGATCCCATGCTGTTTGAAAATGTTTGAGAAAGAAAGTGAATAAATGCTTACCTTCATAAATATTAATATTCTGAGAATTGTACATCACTACTTTTTAAGAAATGCTCATGCATTTTGTGAAGTGATGTCTGTTGGCTTTTTAAAAAATACGTCACTGTGTTCCAGATTAGCCTATAGTCAACTGGATAAAGAAAAAGTGGAATTAATGCATCAGTTAGAAGTAAACAAGGACCAAAGTGGAGCTGAAAGCACCATTCCTGGTAATGTATTTTTTTTAAGACTTGTTAGCTACCCCATGTTTTTTAATTAGAATTTACCTTTTCTGTTCAGATTTCTAATAATTGTCTCCTTGTAAAACCAAATCCCTGATAGGAACCTTTAAGAGTTGTTGTCTCCCCATGCTATAAAAATATTCCCATTCAAGGCCGGGGATTTAGCTCAGTGGTTTCGCCGCCTGCTGCACAAGCGCAAGGACCCGAGTTCGATCTCCGGTACCAAAAAAAAATAAAATGCAAAAATATTCCCATTCCGGTCCGTTTATATTGTTGAGTAGCAAGTATGCACTTTTCTCATGTTCCACCAGATGTTACAGATTTAATCACAGTAGAGTGCTAAGAAATGAATACTAGGTCTGTTACTTCTGGTTTGTACATATAGGCCCTGTCAATCCCTGTAAACATTTTCTTTTTCTTTTTCTTTTTGGTACCAGGGATCAAACTCGGGTCCTTGCACTTGCGCATCAGGTGGCAAAAACACTGAGCTAATTCTTTTAAATATTACTAATTGTTACTTTGTTGTTCTTAAAAATTAAAAACAAGTAGGCATTGTACAAATTCTTTTTTCCTATTGCAAAGTAGAAATTCTGTCCTTCCATTCCCATTCAGTAGTGAATACTAATTATTCCCCTATTCCTATGTACATGCAGATACACGCACATACACAGATCCACATATACAGATCTAACAGATATCACATACACACATATACATATACAAAATGTGTCTGTATGTATATACATATATACACAGTGTACAATGGATTCCCCATTAGAGGACTCCATATTTACAAATTTGCCTATTGACTAAAACATTTGTAACCTCAAAACTCAGTACTCATGGTAGGTTTGCAGACATGATTCAGTGAAGCATTTGAATAATCTAGTTTGTGTATTTCCAGCTGATGTCCATGTGTTAGGCAATGCTCGACATCCTTGTTTCAATTTTTATGTAGAAATGACCACTGGACAGAAACAGTAAGGGGCAGCCACTGCAGTGTGGGATGCTCTAGAGTCCCTTAACATTTTTGTTTCCTCTTTTGTAAAAATAGAATCTACCAGAATGACTTGTTTTTAGTATTTGAGATCATAATTTATCAGGGGTGTTGTATGTCTGAGTGTGAGAGTGTCACATTTCCCTTAGGAATAATGATGATTGGATACTCACTAATTAGTGTTTGTGCCGGCTTTATAGGATATACCTGCTGTGAGGAGAGAGCATAGACCTGTGTAGTATGTATGCATATAGATGTTTTCTTGGAGGATGATGTAAAATGGGATTCATCCCATATCTCTAGCTGTGCATATGTATGTGCATGTGTGGTGCTGGGGTCTAACCCAGGGCCTCACACATGCTAGGCAAGTGGTCTGCTACTGAGCTACACCCCACAGTTGTTATTTATAGTTTACTGCCTTTAACAGTTTGCTGTGGACATCTTTTGAAGTCTGTATCTCTCAGTCTTTTAATAATTCTGTATTTTATTATTGTACAGATAATATATTTAGCCATTTGCCTTTTGATATATTTAGATTTTAACCACTTAACTGTTTACCTAGAACATCACTCAGGCAGTGCATTTGTTTATACTATCCCGACAGCCACACGATTCTTATATTAAATAAATTTTGTAAAATTGTTTTTATATTTCCTGTAATCTTACAAAAATTAACAAAATATTTACAAGTTTTGGTCATCCTGAATTTAAATAATTCAACTGGTAAGTGATTAAGATTCTGCTATAAAATCTGTGATGAACCTTCTAACCTAGTTATGCTATTATCTGATGGCTTGAAGTACCAAATTCTACCCTAAAAAATTATACCAATTTTATCTGAATCTGTAACTATTTCATATAACGTTTTTCAGTATCCTATGTAGTCCTGATTCCGCTTTGTATTAAAGCCCTGTGTATGACTGACACCAGACACTGTGCTACGTGCTAAAGTATTCTGCTTTATTCTTATGTTCAAGATAAGTACTTTTGTCTTCATTTTCCCATGTGATAAACAGATTCAATGAAGTTACTAATGTGACCCCAAAATCATGACCTCTAGGAAGTGGCAGAGGCAAGAGTAAAACAATTTTAAAAAAGAGTAAAACAATTCTAATGAAATGTCAAATCCTCGATATTCCCTTCTCTTAACCACTAGGCTACACTGCCTCTTGTACCTAAAAATAAAGACATTAATCTTTTGATATGTATCTCTAGTAACTGCAGCCCCTTGGTGTACTAGACTGCACAAAAGAGCCCCTATTCTATAAATGTTTTCTCAGTGAACTTCTGACTACTTAATGTTGCTTATCTTCTAAGTGAAGAGATAAAGATATTCTATATTTCAAAAGATTAAGCCTCAAAAATCAAACCAAATCTGTTTTGGAAGTTCTCAATCACCATTTAAATGTGACCACTGAATAGTTTTCAAAAGATGCTACACATGGTAATTCCCTTCTTCCTGCATTGTCTACCCGTCTGTGGAATATATATGTATAATAGCCTGCTGATTAAGAATTAACTTTTAAGAACTCCTTAGCACTTTCTGTGAAGGGAGTTTTAAGAAGTGTGATTTTGCTGTGGCTTCTAATTACCATTAGAAAAATAATTCCTTCGTTCTTTTTATTTTATGGTACTGGGGATCGAACTTGGGTCCTTGCGCTTGTGCAGCAGGCGATGAAACCACTGAGCTAAATCCCTGGCCGTCCTTTTTATTTTAAATCTCCATCTGTCTCTTTGTTATACTTAGAGGACCATTGCAGGGACTGCGTAATGAATATGCTTGTTGTCTGAGTCATGCAAATCTGTTTTCTGCCTGGTTTTCTCAAACTTTAACATCAAAGAGTTTTATACTTCAGTGGTTACACGTGACATGACACAGTGTATGTAGTGTTTAGAGAAGATGATTCTAACAAAGATGTCATTAGATCTGAAAGGCTATTTGCCTATTGATTCATAACTATAAAGTTAAGAGGTACGTTAGCATGTGAAGAGGATCCAGCATATTAGAACTTTTGTGTTGGTATTTGTGAATTTTTGTTTTCCTACCATAGTATCAAGAGTTATGTCATATTTATCTTTGTATCACACATCCTGCCTTGGACACTCTGTACACAGTAATTATACAGTTAATGTATACTGACTTATATAGAATAGCCAGTTTTGTGTTGGGTAGAAGGAGCATTTGGCCAGCTTCTGGTTTTAACCCCTTGTGTAAGCATCTGTTTTTCTTCTGTACGTTGTACTGGTTGTAGAATTTTTCTCTGAAAATAAGAATTTCTCCTATGTAAAAAGTTAGACTTATTCTTTACTTGCAATGACTTTTCTCTTTTTCCTTGCTATGACATGCCTAACAGAGATACCATTTAGTATTCACAGCCTGTAAAGTTTTTCAGCCATAAAATGACATATTTTCAATGCTGTAGCTTTCATAAGTTTTCTGCTTATTTTCTTAAACAAATCCTTTATGTGAACTTAAGAGGAAAAACCTGAGTCTTTTTAATTTTTTTTATCAGATGCTGATCAATTAAAGGAAACAATAAAAGATCTAGAGACACAGCTCAAAATATCAGATCTAGAAAGGCAGCATTTGAAGGTAAACATAAATGTTTTGTGGACGACAATTTTTATGATCATTATCTTTTTAGTTTTAAGTATGTATCCTGAAAATGTGTGGAAATACATTTTATTTCACTTGATATTGCAAAGTTCATTATGTTTGTGTTAAAAATGTGATAAGTAAGAGCTAACAAAATACTCAAAACAAATAGAATTAGAAAGTAAATTTATTTTTTAACAAATATAGCTTTGTACACTTTTTCAGTAATATTTTGTTTTTTTAAGTTTTACGTCACATTGGGAACAATGTCTTTAAATACCTTTTGATACTCTTTTGAGGAATCTTTTTCTAAAGTGATAGCTCCCTTACAAATGTTTTCTACACTTTACCTTTTTTAATACTCTGTGAACAGAACAAAAGGGCCTTAATCTGAGAATTAGCTGATGCCTGATCACTGGCTATTGTGTATACCATTAAAGCTCAAATTCTGTCTTCACCACAGGCCTGACTTAACCAGGCAGAAGTTCTAGGTTTTCCCTGATCGTGAATACATTTATAAAAAGTTGAGCATTATTCATTAAAAAGTCAGTATTTATAAAGAAAATACAAATGAGGCCTAAACCAAAAAATCTTAACCAGAATAACTAAAATGTGAATAATAGTTCTTTTCCAATGCCTCATTGAAAGTACCTGATGTACTTTTAGAGAAAGATTAAATTTCACCAGAATGTTAGTAAATTTTAGTCAAACCCTAGAAAAACATTTATAGAAAGATAATTTGATGTAGCAGTTAACAAGTTACTTATACTGCACAATAAAACCTTATTAGCAAATCTTATGAAAATTTTTCTGCCTTTATGAATGTATTTGACTATGTAGGTTACTGTGGCTTTTATGTTTATCATTAAACTTCTTTAGTTCAAACCTTAAACATGTACTCTTACGTGTAACTTTTAAAAAGACACTCTTTCTATTAGGAGGAAATAAGAAAGCTGAAAAAAGAACTAGAAAACTTTGATCCTTCATTTTTTGAAGAAATTGAAGATCTGAAGTATAATTACAAGGAAGAAGTGAAAAAAAATATTCTCTTGGAAGAAAAATTTAAAAAGCTTTCTGAACAGTTTGGAGTTGAATTAACTAGCCCTGTTGCTGCTTCTGAACAGTCTGAAGATGAACAGGAAAGTCCCATTAATTTCCCCATTTATTAAGGGCCATGTGTAATTATAATCTAATTTAGCTATTTATTTATTTTATATGTTAAAATTTCATCTGGAAATCTAGTCTGAACTAAAGAATTTATTTCTTAACACTTCATATTTTTACTTAGAGTTTTAGCAAATAAAATTATATGGAATTTTTAAATTACTAGAAAAATATATTTTTGAAGATTTTTAGAATAAGTTGTGACCATAAAATAGGCAATGAACAAGGGTGAATTTACATTCATAATCTCTCCAGTTTTCTTAAAATATTAACAAGGTAAATAATTTTAACATTTAAAATTAGAATTTTATATATAACTTTTATGTATTAAAAGTCTCAATTCCTAAACCTATAAATATATATTTTACATATATTCATACATAAAAAGTACACATTAAGTTATGAGGTTAAGCCATACACTTGTTGAATGTCTAGCAAACTTAAATTGAGCTTGATTTAAAGTACAGATAAAATTGTTGGTTCAACGGTCTTTAAATTAGCACCCATTTAGAGTGAACCGAATATAACCTTTGTAAAAGCTTGGGAGTTTATCATTCATTACCAAAAATTAATGTATTGATTCTAAAGTTTTTAAGCAGGTATTTGCTACTAGAAAATTCAATTCTTCAAATGCTAGAAGATATATTGATATATTTCACAGTTAATAATAGGAATCTTGAAATATTTTTACCTTTTTAGCATGGCAGAATATTCAAGATTGGAATATTAACAGTAAAGCTAATTTTAATTGGAGTTCCATTTTATACATCAAGAGTTATGTCTTTGAGTCTACCAAATTTCTGATTATCTATTTTTGAAAAATAGTTAAACAAACACTTAGTATCAAAGGTATAGTCATATTTGTTCAGGTTCATGTTAATAATAACAGGTTTTGAATTCATGTAAGTATCTGGAATTGGCCAGGATAAACCAAGATGATGGCGATGTACCTGTATAGAAAAAAAAGGGTATTAGCTTTTAGCGTTAGTCTACAAATATCATCTTCACCAGCTCAGAAGTATTTATTTTGGGTGCCTACTATCCTGTCAGGCACTGAGTAAGGCTCCACTTTATTGTATGTTTTTTTCCAGCTGTCCTTTCCCTGACATATTACATATTTACATGTTTTTAATCTGTCTTCCCCATTAGAGTATGAGCTTTGTAAAGGCAGCCATTGTTCTAGTGACTGTATGTATTTATAGCACCTGGAAATATACCAAGAATTTGACTATAAGCACTATAAAAATTTAATTAATAAGAGACTGTGGCTGATTATAGAAGCTAGCTACCTAGAAAAATATGAGAGAAGATTCATACCAAAAGAAATACTATGTGATAAAATGGTGCTTTTGGCTCCAGTTGCAGTTAGTTAAACACAGCTTGAACACACACAAGGTGAATATGTTTTGGGGGGCAGGAATAGAAAGCAGTTCTGGAAAGTTAATCAGGGGCTATCGTAATTAAGCAGTTTTATTCAGGGAAGTTAATACTCTTACTCGTTTGTGAAGAAAGGACAGGACAGGGATAAAACTGAAAGATAATGTTTAAGACAATACAATAATTCAAGCATGAATCTTGGCCTAAATTAAAATTAGAAGTCAATTGGTTGACAAGAAGTACATATATTCAATAGGTAGGAATCTTTAAGAACTGATAAGTGGACAAAGGAAGTAATAGGGGTTATGAATACAGTAATACCTCAGTTCACAAACACTTTCGTTTGCACACAATTCAGTTCAGTGTGCAAATTCCGCATCAGGTGACAAACACGACCATGGCCAGCTTCCCCACACAAACACAAACACAGGCATATCCCCCCAAATCATAAAACAAATTAAGCTCATAAACCAAGGTACCACGGCTAATATCCAAGCTTTTCACTGAATTGTGTAGAGCTGAGGATCAAGACTAAATTCAGTTTTGAACATTATGAATTCCATGTACCTGTGAGAAATCAAATAGGTCTGGGGACAGGTAGAAAGGGCACAAAGTATAAGATAATTCATTCTGTATATATCAGTTCTTATCTTGGCACTACTCTTCATTCTACAAACTAATCACGAAGTTTGGGAGATGTTGAGTTAAACCAGGTACAGGATGTCTTAACTAGATCTACTGTGCAACGTGAATTTCCAAGAGCAGGGTAGGCAATATCACATTAATTTGAAGCATATGTGACAGAACCAACAGCCCACAGAATACCCATTCAGAAACACTGTGTGAGCATACAAAGAATGGTGGCATGTGAGATGAGAAAATTACATTTCTGCAATTAGAACTGCTGGAGTTTGTACAGAGATTTTTAGTGCCACTTCTTTGCTGTAGGAACATAAAGATGACAACCCAACACAAGCTATATTTTTGTTATTACCTTAATCAAGCAGCCATCACTGCAATGCCATACAATTCCTTCAATTTTACCCTCTCTACAGCCTTCAAACCAGGACAACAGGTCATTGTGCTTCAATCTAGGCAGATTTCTTATTTGAAATGCTCCATGTGGTATGAGAAGATGTATTGGATGTTTCTTGTTTCCTAAACCTAAACAGTAAAATTTGCCATTAGCCACACTCAAAGGAACTTTTCAAGATGAGTGAGAAAATGTACTTCTTCAGATAAAGTCTTTTAAACATTTAAAGTGTAGGCAAACTCTTTTTAAAAGAGATTTTTTTTAAAAGGCTTAAATGATGTTCCTTGAAGAGAATATAATCTATTGAATCCCTTTCAAATGTGGCATCTTATTTCAAGAAATCTAAATTCTACCTATGTGTACTATAAACCAGGAGTTAGCAAACTATGACTTTCAAACCAAGTCTAGAGAGATATCTGTGTTTGTAAAGTTTCAGAGGAATATCCATCCATTTAAGCAGACAAGCCCATTTCAGAGGTGTGGTCTACAAAGCGTAAAATGCTGCTGTCTGGCCTTTGGTAGAAAAAGTCTGTCCACCTCTACACCATTAGCCACATTCAGCTATCGTTAATGTTTGCCAAATAGCTGCATCTTGTCTCTGGAACCTTGTATAATTACTGTCTTAGGTTTAGACTTGGCTGTCATCAGTCTGTTTGTGATGTTACATCCCCAGTGTCCTTAGGTCTGTCCCCTCTCCTGTCAATAGTGTAAGCCATGGGACCCTCAGTATACACCGACCCTCATGGTGTACATGTGGATTCATTGCTGATTATTTACCTTATTCATGATTATTTTCATTAATGCAAAAATGACTACCTAACCACAAAAAGTGCATTCTGAATCACTGCAACGCACTTAAATTTAAAAAGGAATGAAAAGTTACCCGAGTAATTACTTTTCCTGCACAGTTCTGTCATACTATCAAAATAAAAGAAGATAGGCCAAAAATCAACCTTTTGTTTGAATAAATCACATCAAAGTCATGCATAATTTTTTCCATGTACATAAAATTAACAAAAATGGATGTAATCCTAGAAAATTAACTCAAATTTTTTAGTTTTGTCATATGTGTTTTTTAAGTTGATCCTAGAATGTTCTCTACAAATAACAGCTGCTATAACTGAATAAGGAAAAGGCTTCACTCACCGTATGGGTTTCCATTAATATTTGTTCCTATGAGTTCCAATGTTTGTTCTAAGAGATCTGTTAATGGCACTGGACTAATTTGCAAAAGTCCAGGATCATCAGGATGATGCATTAGTACCAGGGCAATTTCAAATTCGTAATTAACTACAGAGGAATGCCAGCAATACTGTTTGTTGCTTTTCTCTACTGGTACCCAACCTATTATTTAAAAAGAAAACAAAAAACTTTTATTATACTGGTTTTCTTTGGATTGACAATAAAGGCAATTTTTTTTTTTTTTTTTTGGCTCCAGGGATCGAACTCAGAACCTTGTGCTTGCGAGGCAGGCGGCAGAACCACCGAGCTAAATCCCTGGCTATAAAGGCAACTTTGATTTCTGTAGTAAATTGTCCTTTTATTTAAAAAACACTGAGAAAATTAACAGTTTTACTTCTTTTTAATTAGAAAGCATTCATTTTTTATTCTATTGAGAAATTAACCCAGTAATGGCAAACCTTTTAGAGATGAGTGCCCAAACTGTAACCCAAAACCCACTTACATACCACACGGTGCCAACACTATAATTAAACCTGAATACTGAGGTTTTAGTTTAGAAAAACTCATATATTAACATCTCTTGTCTTAAAAGAAAAACAATAAAAACACAACACGCATGCCACACGTTCACAATTATTGAACTGACCTGTTTGATTATTCCACTGTAGAACACCCAACATTCTAACTAGAAAATTCAACTTGATTCAGGAAGAACTGACCATCACTCTATACATGGCATTAAAACGTTTTTTTGTATTTTCTCTCCAATTTCACAGACAGTGGATCTACAGTTAAGTGTTCCAAAACCTATTGAATTCTTCCCAATATATATTGAACAAGTTAACTGATACCACATCTATTGAATGGTATTGGTATTTTCCTTTTCTTATTGCTAGAACAGACCCCTCATTGTAATGAATTCATTGCAAAAAAAGAAACTAGGAGATTTATACAGTTGTGACCACATATTTGGCCTTCATTACTCACCCAATTACTGTAGTAACTTCTTAGCAGTCTGTAGCCTCCATTGAAAACCACCTCACTTTATCATAGTTCTGTTTCTAAAATTTAAATTTAGTTTTGCTGTTCTCCTGCTTTATAATCATTATCTTCAGAATAACTTAAAATTCCTTAGAAAATACAAGGGGCTTTAAGATCTGAGCCCACTCTATACCTTCAGCCTCAAATTTTATTGTCACAAAAAATTTTTTTTAAAAGATTGTAAACTCAAGAGAATATTCTTGACATGAAAGATCTTTGATATAAACTGTTAGACTTTACATAAATTTGATTTAGAAAATTTGCAGTATACATATACAGGAGGAACTAGATTAAAATTGAATTCTGCAATTTCTGATTGAAGAGACCAGTGACCGTGAATCTTTTAGAGATGAGGGCCCCAACTGCAACCCAAACCCACTTATTTATCACAAAGTGGCAACACTGTAATTAAACCTGAATACTGAGGTTTTAGTTTAGAAAAAACAACTCATACATTAACATCTTTTGTCTTAAAAATGTGCCATAGGTTCGCCACCACTGGAATAGACCTTTGATTCTTTCTGTTAGTAGACAGAAAATTCCATTTCCAAAGAGATTTCACCCTACCAGGAATGTGTCCATTTTCATCAGGCACTGGATTCCCCTTCAGATGTTTTATTTCCTTTGCTGGTATCCAGCACTCAGGAACGGGTTTGAAATCTTCCTCAATATTCCAAAGAAATTCTAAAAAGAACAAATAATCTTTAACATAAGTATTCTCCATTCATTACCACCACAACGTGACTATATTTCTCAGTGTTAGGTTACTAACATTTTAAATTTTGAATATACCATCATTTGTGTATAAGAGTCAATAAGAAGTAGCCAGTGTTCCATTTTGTGTAGATTAATGAATTTTGAGTGCATGAAGTTAGAAATGTATTTATAATTTATATGAATGAGAACAGATACACAATGAATATATAGCTATTATATATCTTTAAAGGCATCTTAATGTACTAATTAACAATATTAATTTTTCTTTTAGATTTTGCCTGATTTATGAAATTGCATGTTTCTTATGCAAATAAAATATATCTCTCTTTCTAATATTGTACTTTTAATAAAACAGACTCAAAGTCACAAAAATATGTATTAGGGAAATATGTTTAAATATTTACATACAAAGAATATTCTTTTATATGTAACATTCAATAATAATATTTTCCCCTAAAATTGCTTAATTTATCTAGGATATAGTGTATAGAAATAGTATAGCAACAGATAAACCATAAATTTCAGCTATTTAAAAAAAAAACAAAACAGGGCCTGGGATTTAGCTCAGTGGTTGCTGCCACCTGCCTCGAAAGCACAACGTCCCAAGTTCGATCCCTGGTACCAAAAAAAAAGAAAAGAAAAAAACCCAACTAACCTTTTGAGTTTTCTTTGGAACACAGAAAATTTTTGAATCTTTTGTCAGCTTGTTTGTTGGGTTTTCTATCTAGCCGAGCCCAAAGGTATGGCTGATCTAAAAACAGTAATAATGAAAGGAAACGTGTAAGAGGCAAACAAAATTTATCTTGAAAGACATGTACAATTTCTCAGAAAACAGTAAGGTTCTCTCTAAACAAAGCAGCAATCCTAGAAGACAAAGAGGAATAGGCAGTCCAAGACACAGATTACCTATAGCAGGACCTGAACTTCTTTAGCTAAACGATGGGGATGAAATAAAAAGCACACAATCGTTTTTTTAACACATTCTATAGTCATATTAGTAAGCACCATTTATGAGAAACTGAAATACCGCTATTGAAAATGGAAACTTAGCCAGGTAACTGTATTCACACTCCCCTGAACTTACACTATTTTGCAAGGGTTAATTCTGCCAGATCTGGACTTAGTTGACCAGCTTTGCATGCTAACGATCCCTAGGTCAAGGCATCAAACATACTGATTAATGGTGTTGCTTTGTCATCGTGGCTCTGAGGACTTTCACAGCACTGTGCCAGCTTTCCTTATTGCTAAGAGTGCGAATGATGACTTGGGCCTGGTATTAGACTACCGAAGGGCTCTGCTGCTGAGTCTGGTTACTTAGTAGGAAGATGCCTTACGTGACCAGTGAAAATACAGCAGTCCTTCTGCAGGTCTATTTTGTAGTCCCTGGTTCCAGAGAGTTCCTGTATACATCAGAGGTACCTGACCTGAGAAAGTCTGTCCTACTAGGGTTTTAAATGAGGAAAAAACACCTTTCCCTGGCCTCTTCAGTCTCTTCGCTGTAGAACAGTTCTTGGCTTCTATACACATACACATCCTTACTTTTTAACGGTTGTAACTCCAGCCCTCCCCGGGGATTTAGTTCAGTGGTGCCACCACCTGCCTCACAAGCTCAAGGTCCAAGTTCTATCCCAGGTACCAAAAAAAAAAAAAAACAAAAAAACACACAAAACTCCAGCCTTCAGCTATCATGCATAATTACATAAGGATGCACACTAAAGTTTCTTAACTAACATGAAAAAAAAATCTTACTTCAAACCTATATATCAGAAGTTTATACAACATTAATCACTATTGGTTCAGATATTCTGTATTACTTATTAGCTAGGTTGAAAGTATCTTTTGTTCTTTTTACCAGTAAACAAAAAATGCATTCTACTACATCCACTAGGATGGCTACTACTTTTTAAAAAAGATACAAATGCTAGGGAGTACGTGGAGTAATTGGAATATTTATACACTGTGGCAATGTAACATGGTTTAATCACTATGAAAAATGTAATGGTGTCTCTTCAAAGAATAAAAATTAGCCTATGATCCAGTAATTCCACTTGATTCACAACCCAGCTGGAAGCAGGGCCTCAGGAGATATTTATTTACCTCTGTTCATGGCAGCATTATTCACATCAGCCAAAACAGAGGCAACCCAAGTGTCCCATCAGTGATTGAATAAACAAAATGTTCTGTCCACATGCGATGGAATATTATTTAGCTTTAAAAAGAATGAAGTTCTGATCTACGCTAATACAGATCAATCCTAAGGACATCATGCTAAGGAAAATGAGTCACAAAAAGACAGGCAACAACTCCATTTATACGAGGTACCTGGAGTAATCAATTTCAGGAAGACAGTAGAATGCTGGTTACAAGAGATGGGAAGGGAGGACTGGGAGTTTCTCTGTGGGTAAAAAGTTTGTTTTACAAGAATAAAGAGCTCTGGAGATGCACAGTGGTGACAGTAACACAATAATAAGAATATACTGTACACCACTAAATGCACACCATCTTAAAATGTTTACAGAGTGTATTTTTACCACTGCTAAAAAAACTTTCTAAAATACATTTCAGAAGAGATTTCTGATTCAAGAAATATATCTGGATGCCCATTTAACTGTTGTTTCTTTTGTTGGAATTGAGAATCCCAGAGCAAACACAAAGAATCTTTTTCTCTCTTCAAGGCATTTTTTCCTTTAACATAGTTGACAACTAGTTTGAATTTTTACCTCTTTTAAATTACAGTAAAATGAAATTAATGAGATTACCTACCAATAATAATAAAAACCAATGGAAGCAGCAAAGACAACAAGTTTTAGGCTCAGACAAACCAATGTTCTCTTTCCAGTATGGCAATTATTAACTGTATGGCCTTGGACAAATTAAGTTGGCTGAGACTGTTTCCTTATCTGTGATAAGGAGAGACTTATTGCGAAAATTAGAGACAACATATATGAGCCATTTATCATACTGCCAGACCCTTAAAAAGTACTAAGAACATATTAGTTACCTTCCTTTCCTCCCTCAAGAGAAAAAAAACAAGGATGTAATAAATAACAATTGTAACCTTTGTATTTTGCTCCTATACTAGCTTTCTAAGGGTTTATGAAGAGCAAATGGCCCATTTCAGATCTGTAAGGTTTGAAAAGAAAGAAAAATAAGTATACTTGGAGTAAACATTATAGGTTTATTTTACCTTTGTAGGTAGTAACATAACAACATGTTCCATCCACTTTTTCTGTTGGAATTGCACTGTGTATGTCTGCATCTAATGCCTTGTGACTTATAGTTTCAGTTGCCAAAACTTTAAATGGCTTAAAAAAAGAAAGAGAAAAACAAACTGGTTTAACAAACACAGCTTCTGTCTTTGCACATGCTCACCTGAAAGGTTCCTAATTTCATTAGTTCTAATGCATGATTTTCTGTCTACTCAAAACAATTTAAACATAGTTCTCCTATGAACTTCTGAATCATCCCTTCCCTATTATGCTATCACAGCAAAACCTGATTTTCCATACGATTTGTAATTATTTGTTTCTTCATCCATCATGAGTCATGTCCTACACAAAACACACACAATCACATATTTGACAATTATTCACTAAAAGCCTACTATAGATTAAGTATTGTCCTTGGTACTGGAAATATCAAGAGGAACAGTATAATAGGTAGGATAGGTGCTACATACAAGAACAAATTGGATAAAGGAAAGACAGGGATGAGATGCTATCCAACCCTCCGAGGAGGCAACGTGAGCATTTGATGTGAGGACTCCACTGTGTAACTGGAAAAAAGGGCCCCGAGTCAGGAAGCTTCTTCATGTGTTTGAAGAATGCATAACAGCCAGTGTATGTCCTTGAGTGCAGGCAAAACTAGGTTTATGCTTAATTCCACAGGTGCTTCTGTGGTTTAATACAACTATGTCCCAATCATAATTTTCAGTGTCACAAGAACGAATCTCAATACAAGAGACCTTTCCCCTTTTCTAAGTACATTCTGTTATTTACAAAACTTGTCTTTCAATTAAGACTTGGTTCTTAGTTTGAGTAAGAGTATAATGGTGTTTTTTCCTGCCTCGAGGTGCATTTTCAGGGAGGAGAAAGGAGATAAGGAAGATGGTTCATATTTTGGTTTTGCTTTTTCTTTCCTGCAAAGCAACAACGTCCTTATTCATTATGGAAAATGTGTAAAGTTAACAAATACAAAAGCATAAACAAGAAATCATCCATAATCTCATGATCCAGGTATAATCAGAAAGAGCCGTTTGGCATAAATCTGGTATCTCTTTCAGTGTCTTTTTGTCCTTAACACAATTGACATCAATTTTTATTTTCTAAGAGCTAAAATCAAAATGCTTTCTGGATTTGTTTCACATTTTTTCCTCCTGAACTCCAAGAAAAATAAAAGTTTCCTTTAATATTTCATTTCTGATCCATTCTGATGGATCTTTCATCTGTGCCTAATTACTTCAGATCACAGACAGACCTTGAAGTGTTTTGTTTTTTAATTTCCAAGATGTTTATCCTTCTTTATACCCTAAAAAAATGCATTATGAAGTTTCAACAAGTACTCTTGGAAAATATATTATCTGCTTGGAAGGAAGATTAACCTCTGATGTCCTCTTACCACTACTTTTTATACTGGACAGATACACAATATTACAAACATAAATTTTTCTGCTGTAATGGTTGTTTACATTTATTTTCAACATAGCCAAGAAGGCAAAATAGCAATCATCTCTATCAAACAAATCTCTTTTGAGTTAGGCTTCACATTGATAGTGGTTTTTTCCCAGTTACTGATATCCCCACGTAGTCTCATGGATCTTTAACTGTGAATGTTACATTCCAAAGTCTCACTCTAAATGTCAATCCAAACATCCCTGTGGCCACTCCTTCAAAAAGTCTGGGCATCTAGTTTATAAAGCGCATTGTCCTGGGTTAGGCGGGCAGCGTATGAAGGAGTGAGCTTCTGCTATCACCTAGAGTACCCGGAGACTTCCAGCTCACCAATGGCCACAGGCGGCCCAGTTTGCCACCTCAGATATGCTGACTGTTCTCTTCACTATCCTTCAATTCTATTCTGTACACAAGGAGTACCCAATACTGGAGGCTGAATTTGGTTTATTCATGTTTTTTTCCTAACAGTTTTCACTGTTAAAAGTAGCAAGAACCACTTGGCTTTTGTTTTCTCTTAGCTTTTGTTTGTCTGAGTGTATTCACTTCATGTTCCTTTCAGCTTTAGCAATAGTAAACCTTTTACACATTTAATTGATGGCTTTTCTATTTTCTGGAAGAAAGTGTAAAGAATATCAAGGATGGAAAAAGACCTTTTCTAAGGCTCTTACCAACTTGATCTGTGTATTTCATTTTCCCTTCTGAGAAAAGCTTTTGCCAATATTTATAGTCTAAATCTGATGTTAATATTCACCTAACAATGTAAAAAGAAAAAGAAAACCCTGCACAATATAAACATTATACTAGAGTGTATCAGCTTAAGACTAATAAGGCAGATTACTATTTCAAACAGTCAAGTAAAGTAGGAAATTAGCTCCACTCTAATACTGGTTCAGTATTTTTAAGATATAATTAAATATGGATTTATCATTAATTTATGACTCCAGTACCCAAAGATACCAATTTAACCCACGGTAGTAAAGCCAGACTCTGGCCCAATAGCTGTGTGGGTGAATTTAAATTTAGCAGAGCTCCTATGGAGAAGATTATCATGTCCATGGAGTTCATGCTGAGCATAAATGTTCCTTCCACAAGAATCAATTATATATCACTCTTTGCTATCAACATGACCCAAGGAAAATACTGAAGAGTACAGGATGTTCTGCTTCTTCAGTTGTCACCAAAGACTTAAGACAATGCCTGAAAAAATAATATATGTGTGTATAAAAAGTATCAATTAGACTGAGGGGGCCTCTACAATTTCTGGGTAGGGGAAACCACTGGGCTGACAAAATTGATTACAGAGATTTTATGGAGAAGATAAAAATTGGAAAAATTAAAAACATTCTGGAGGAGACCCAGGCGGAGTGAATAGCCTAAGCAAAAATACAGACAGGATCATGCTTGGTATGTTCATAGGATGACACAGAAACTAAAAGACTACAATGTGAGAAGGTTACAGAGTAGACGGGCCTAATTAATTGGAGGCTCTGACATATACCTAAGAATTTGGGTAGTATGCTATAACAATACTGTAAAAGGTATGCTTGACTGCAGAGAGACAAAAAGGGTCTTTTCCCCCCACTGTGATGAAGCATTTTATAAATTACTCCAACCAACATACAAAGTTGAGAAGCAGAGTAAACTATCATGAAGGATGACATTTCATATGGCTTAGAATAAAAGCAAAAAGTTGACAACTACTGCTACAGACGCTGAGTAGTTGACTACAGGGTTTTGACTACGGGAGAACACGGTGATAATTATTCTAGGTAGCAAGTATTAGAGTATAGCACTAGAAAAAGAGTATGGAATGATCAGTAAGTGAAAGCATCAAGGTTAAATGGAAAATCAGGGCTGACCATGTGTCAGATACGAGAAGCTGGGACTAAAGAGGGCAGTAACTGCCTTAAAGGTGGGTCATTCAGTCTAAGAAGATTGATGCTAACAATGATGATAGGAGTGGGATTGTTTTCCAATGCACATATTAATTTTGTCCAAATTGGAAAGCCCCAACTGAGAGCTGGAGATTCTATTCCTCAAGGATTTTGCCACATTTTAAATTACCTTGCAGAAGGCTATTACTCATTCACTAGCATTTACTGAGGGCCTGTTCTAAGTAAAACATGTAGCCACGCAAAAAAGTAACCTTCAGATGGGAACACCAAAGTTAGGATTAAGTAATTACTGGTAACTGAGTAATCTCAGTGACTTCATCAACTCAAGTGTCACCGTGCTATCGCTTCCCAGGTTAGAACAAGCAAGGAAAATCTAGTATTATCTCCACTTTCTAACCACTCTCTTGAAAAGTATAAAGCATGGACAGCGATGCCATCTGATTACTTAAGGTTTTTCCTTCAAAAGGTGCTGACTTGCGAAAAAGAGTATTTAAATATAGGTTTTCAATTTCTCTGCGAGGGCAAGTTGGAACTGCCTGACCAGAACACATTTTCTCGCAGACTCCCTCCCTTACAACTAAGGTAAGGGAACCGGAGCTCAGGATGCACGAGACCCCAGACCTGCCCAGCAAAACCCACTAAAAGCCCCGGCCACGCTCGCCAGGTCGGGCGCCGCCGGGCCGCTGGGTACCTGATGCTCCCTTTTGGCGGAAGCCTCATCTTTCACCTCCGTCACAAACACACACGGCATCTTCCGCTGCACGGAGCCCAGGCGTCTCATGGTGGCTCCAAGAAGCAGTGCGAAGAGAACGTGTGCTTCTTCGAGGCTGCCAGTCCCGGCCCTGGAAGAATCCTACCTAGTTGAGCTGCACGGCTCAGGCCACTTACACTGCGCGCCCAGGGACAGCGCCAGCGACGCAAGGCAGCCAACCCGGAGCAAGGGGCGGGGACGCAAGCCCGGAAGCGGGCTCTTGGTCGCCATGCATTCTGGGAATTGTAGTCCGGCGCTGAGGCGCGGGGCGTGCGCTCTCTCGTGAATGTGTCACCCTCCCCTTGGCTTGATGATTGTGTCGAAACAAGGGTCCGTTTTCTGGGTGTGCGTGCGTACCTCAACCAGTAACCGGTGACATTTTCGAAATTTAAACTATGAAGTTGTAAGTGGTAAATACTTTCAGATGGCAATTTTAACACCTTTCTAGCGAAACCTGTTTCCCCCTGTGATAAATTCCTGGCGGAAGCCCTACAGTTTAGAAATAACTAGAGATATTCCATCCATCATCCACAGAAAGAAAATTGATTTTCTGGTAAGGTTTTTTAACAATTAAAATAGACCAAAAATATGTTTGAATTACCTAACACTCAGTGTCATATAATATGGTTGAAAATGACTCGGATGTATTTTCTGAAGTAAGAGTTTAGCCTTAAACTAATCCAAAACTATAAAAGTACCAACAACTGGATTCACTCCGTTTTTTTCACGGGAATCTTATTCATTAAAGATGCATTTCAACAAAGGACTTAGTAATTGTAGTCAGCCAACTACAAAGCTCAAAACAGTCTTAGCATCGCTCAAAAAAATCTGAACTGGTAACAAAGACCATGATTGAATAAAATAAATATTGAATATTGAATAATACCTCTTCTATCTCATTGCAGGCAGAAGCTCTCAGCCTAAAATTGTGAGGGAATTTTTATTTTAAGTCATCTTCTATGTACTTGGACAAGGCTTAGTTCTCATTCCTGTAATTGTCTTTATCTGTTAGTATCCAACTGGCCAGGATTTTATTGACTTAGCCCTTGAAAAAATTACAACTGTATCTTACTTGGAGATATAATAAAGGGGCTCCCAAGGAATAAAATATCCTCTCCAAAAGTTCAATGTTTTATTTATGGATATAGAGGGTAAGGAGGAAGAAATCTGCCATTTTATGGTGGGGTTTTTTCCCCCCTGGTATCTTTAATTTTCTCATAGGAAAACAAAGTCACAATTCCCAAGTTTACAAAGAAAGGGGGGAGGACCCACATAATGATGGCTATGTGATACTGGAAGCAGAAACTTCTTAGCATTTTGAAACAAATGCCAGTGGCTTCATTAAACAAAAAAAAAATCCTAGAAACCAGCTTGTGAGTCCCAAACAGACAACAACCTTCACGAATATCATTTTTCAACTGCCACAGAATCTTCTAGGTCCAACATTCTGTAATTTCTGAGAAACTGTAATCTTTGAAAATATTCCACTTACACTTTGAATAGTAGCAGCAAAGCTAATCATTTCCCAGGAAGCACTATTTTTAATACTTTGGTTTCATCTATGTCTGGAACAAAATCTGTAACAGAAAAACAAGAGTCCAAATCTGAGAAGACCCACAGATAACTCATAAACCAGACGCCTAGACTGATGGGGAGCAGCAATCAACTTTGCCTGATTCTCAGATACCTGAAAAATCAACAGGAGTTGCCACCAGCCACTGTGCTTAAAGTGGTGTTACAGGATTGCAAATTACAAGACAGACTTTCTTCTTTAATTTGACATGTCAGTTTTCTAGCATGCACAAAGGAGAAAGACACTCATTGTGACTGTGCTTTGACTAACACAAAATACTTTTCAGGTCTACCCCCAGGTATGGAGACAAATTTCCCATCACTTTTCATTACAGGAACTAAAACTGCCCATGCGTAGGAGTCTGTTAAAACAGGAGAGTGAAATTCATAACAGGAAAAAAGTGAAGAGAATAAGAAAAAGAAAAAATGAGGGAAGAGAATTTTAAAAAGGAAAGATAGGGCCCTACATATTCAAAAGACTACCAAAGCATACAAATCAAAATAATGTGCTCTACAATAAGAAAATAAAAAATAAATAAAGGAAAAAAAAATCCCCAGGTGGATTTGACCTGTTTTTGCTGTATCTAATAGAATGTGGCCAGTCACAATTAATTTCAAGAGGTAAAAATATTTTTCAGTATTTCTCCTGTGTGAAATTATTTAATCATATAATAAAGGAGTTTGGTAACACTATTTGAAAATGGTCCAGTGAAGCTCCAAGTACACAGTAAAGAAAGTGATTTTTATTTGTATAGTCTGTAGATTGATATTTGTTATAAGCCAAGGCAAAACAAAGGTCAAGATATATTTCCTATATATCTCTGCCAGTGTATTTAAGAGTCTGCCCAAATCTTTATTTGCTCCTTATTTATTTACTTTAAGACTTTGATTTTTCTCATATTTACTTATGGGTAGGTACATAACTGTTTTATAAATCTTAGTATCTTATTTCCTGGATTCTTATCCTAAAGCTTTGTATTCAAAAAATCTATACCAATTTATACTGTTTAACTTAAAGTGAATTCCGTATTTCTCGTGATCTTTGAATTTTTCAATTAAAATTGCATTGCAATTTAAACATAAATTTCGACTTGGTGTAATACTATCTTCATTGCATCTTCTCAGTTACCTATAATAAATATTTTCATTAATCTCTGCTAGGTTCTAATTCTTTTAGTAAAAATAGTAGGATGAAGACTTCAATAGCTGCTTATTGAAATTTATTTTTTTGACAGAGTACATCATACTGTTTTCAACGAATTCTCAACATTTTCAGTCTCTCTGGAAGCTTTCTGTTATAAGAAGAAATTATTTCTCTTTTAATGGTGAATGACAAGTGGAATAAAACTACAAGATGAATAACTAGTCAAATTTATTTTCATGTACCTATTAATGTGTAATAATGTCAATGATTTTTCTCCAGATCAGTGAGTACATATTTAAATAATTGTGCCTGGTTTTTTTTTGAATATGGATAGCATGTTTACCTATTTAAAATTTTTAGTTTTGTTTCCAAACAACATATAATAGAGGGTTTAGATCATTACTATTTACTAGGAAATTACTACTTTTTCTTTTTTTTTTAGAGTTTGGGACATTTAATTATTTAATTCCTTTTAAAGAGATTATTGGTGCAATTAAGAAAGGAGCATGCAGATGGGGAGGAGGAAGTTAAGAGAAAAGATTTAAAAGAGGCAAGTACCATTTTCCAAGTATAAAATGGGGTGCAGAACCCAATCTGACATCTGCTAGCAACATCATACCATTAAGAACCCTACCTATCTGGCACAGAACAGGTATCTTGTGCTTTCACACACAAAGGCACATAAAATTAAAAGCCTTCAGAAACATTAAATCAAACTAAGACTCTTAATCAGAAATTAAAGTGGCTATTGTAGGTCCCTTTGAGAACACCATCAGGCCCTGGCACTAATGCAGTCACAGGA